>CM034359.1:7275266-7873383 GCA_019925275.1 Mytilus edulis
TTGTTCACACAGTTTTTCAACTTGTGAATGCGATGTTTTATCAGAGACCTGATAGTTTTAACCCATTCTGACAAAGTGTCCAGTTCAACTTTTTCTCGCTTAGCCCATGCTCTGGCGTAGTAGCACGATTTCAGTCTGAAACGGTCATTTTGGTCTGATCACATCTTGATTGACTGGATTTACCGCTAGAGGAAATCGTCGAGACTTTTTAGACCGTTTAAGACTCCGTTACGATCGATAGTCACATCAGGTAAATCAGTCCGTTAAGGCATGTCAAGATTATCAAGACTGAATCTCCTAGCGAGCTGTTAAGATCCGTTACGACAGTGTCAGACCGAAACAGACCATGGATACAAAATTACGTTAAGATGTTGTCAGACCGTGTTTAGTCGTGTTCAGATTTTATTAATTTGGACAGAAAACGGGTAAAACTTTCCCAGTGTTTATCAGGGGTTGCTCCCCTTTAAAGAATAAAATTAAAATTAAAAATAAGACGGTTTATGTTAACTGAAAGTCTGTCATGTTTTAATTAAATAAAGAAAATAATCGATTCTAATTCATACCTATTCCTATTTAATTATTTAACATTTTATATATTAAAAAAAGCCATAAGTGGTTCAAAGTCATACTGCTGCGCAAACCGTGGTGAATTGAGTTTAAAATCAACAGATTGCCGAAATTATATTTAATAATTATTCATTGAATATACACATCAAAAACTTTATATTTAATGGTTTACAAGTGATTGTAAATAAATATTTATGCAATTACAGACTGGTGCCGTGGGGGAAAATGTGTCAACTTGACGTTACAGATAATTTGTATACCCTTAAAAATTACGGATGTCGGGATTAACACTTGAAAACGTTATCTAAATATGTTTATCTAAATATGTTTAATTTATTTAATTGTTGATGTTACTTTTCTTTAATATTGTAAATAATATGCATTATCATTTAACTTTTCATGTTTTCTATATAAATTTCATTTAAGTTATTGTAAACTTAAGACAGGGAAAAACTATAACAGTACTATGTATGTCTTTTGTCGTTTTCTGTTTATTGTCATATCATTGTCCGTTCATTTTTGTCAGACTTGTGCGTTTGATTTCCATATTTTTTTTATTGTGTCTAAATCCAAAAACCATTTATAACTTTCTTACATACCAGATTTAGAGGCGTTCGTTAAAAAATAAAGGTTAAATATTATTGCAAAAGTCTGTGAATTATTGAAAATATGACGTTCCGAAAACACAAGTCGCTATATTAAATGCTTGTAAATCTCTATTACATGTGGTGCGCTTTTATTCAAATACCTTTCTGTTACATAAAAAAAGTGTAAAAAAAGTTATTGAAATCCAGCTGAAAAAAAGGGAAAACGAATAGTGTCTATCTAACTTATTTTTCAAATATATCGAATACACAAATAAATCTCTAACCATCAACGCTTGCAATTTGTTTTTACTGACAGGTGTCTGCTGGCATTCGATTGGATATCAGTTTTATGTAGGCGTAACAATTCATCACACTTATCCAATCAGCTGTCTTGTGTGCGATCTCATAAGGTCCACATAGTTTAGTTTTTTATACATGTAATGGTAGCGATAAAAAATATTCGTACAGCATATACATATACTATGAAACAAACAATATCCTGTCCGAAAATGACTTACGTGACACCATATTATACCAAATAACTATTTAAAAACTGAGACAGCATACATACATGTATAAACTATTATCATTCATAACAATTACTATTTAAAAGTGAAATATTTTACTATTAGTATCATGGTCCTAGCAATTTAAAAAAAAATATCATAAAAGGACGTTGTTGCAATGGTGTGACAGGGACTTTACGGTGCGTCTAAAAACAACCTTGGCCGCCGTGGTGCACTAAGGTCTCGAAACTGCACTAAGACCATGATGGAACACTATAGCGAACTTTCTATACTTATGAAATGTCCATGTGTGGAAAAGAGATCTTACTATACACTGTACGGACATTTAGACTTATTCACTAGCTGTGATATACAGCAAAAGATTTAGCAAGGATAGCAAGGATACAAAAATTACGATTTTAATAATGCTAGAAATTAAAAGGAAAGTGTACGGAATTCGCAAAAAAAAACGTATTTTAGAATCACGAATTAATTGAAATCGAATTTAGATTAGATTTGTGATCGTTGGAATTTATTAAGACTGTTTAAAATATCGATCTCTTTATAATTATCTTGTTTAGATCGAAATTAATGAGGTTCATAATATCATATATATATATATATAAGTATATATTAGTATTGAATTGGTCTATACTCATGCAAATAACCCTTTCAATAAAAATACTTATAAACTGATTTTAAAGTAATCAAACGGAACACATACTACAGGAGATGTGGGATATATTTCAATTTGACAGCAACCAAACGACAAAAAACATAGATGAATCAAGAGCGCCTGTTTAGTCTTCAACAAGAAACAGGTGTCTATGCAAAAGGTCACGGTCTGAATGATCAATCGTCATAAGTTTGTATAAAATTTGTAAATACAATAAATAAAAACAATTATATGAAATAGTCTTAACAACTTAATATCCATTATTTACACAAGTTCGAATGATCTATATTCTATATTCAAACGGTGAGCAGATGTATGCGGTATTTTCAAATAAATGATTCTATAAATATGATTTTAATACAGCATGATCTAAATAAAATTGTTGGGGTCAAATACATCTATGCAACAAACATTTAGGCGAGTCTTCAAAAAATTAGTTCATTTCACTATTAAAGCTACCGTTTAATCTATCTTTGAATTCAATTAATAACAAATTCACATTTTTTACAACCCTGATGTAACCGTACTTTTAAAGCGTAGTCATCCGTATCAATAAATTGTTTAATATCAAAATTGAAGTGCATGAGTATTATTAACGTCTGGGATGAGTGTGAGAAATCTCTGTTGATGGGAATAAACAAAATTTAGCTGAATTTGTATTATTCAAATTAATGAAAAGGCAAGCTAGTGTGTGTTTAAAATGATATTGTTGGAATGGATTTATAACATGAAAAATGTGTGTAACCGATTTAACGTTGACTTGGACTGCGAATTTGAAAATAATATATTTGTGAAATCACATTCTACAAGATGACATATTTTGTAAGTACTTTAACCTTTGATTCTAATAATTCTAATACTAGTATCTTTGACATGCATTTTATAGCTGACTATGCGGTATGGGCTTTGCTCAATGTTGACGGCCGTACGGTGACATATAGTTGTAAATGTCTGTGTCATTTTGGTCTCTTGTGGACAGTTGTCTCATTCGCAATCATACCACATCTCTCTTTTATATTTATATAGCTATTACTTAAAACTGTCATATGTACATGTTCCAGGCTCGTGCCGCTGAAAGAGGTCTCCTATGTTAATAGGTCGGAAAAACTATCAGAAATATATATGATAAAAAAAATCAGTAAAGTTCCCAATACTCTTTTTGTAAACTTTCTTGCTATTCCCGAGTGTGTTTTAATCGAAGAATTTTCTCTCTAATGACACTATGGTTATGTTAACCAGGATTGCAATTTAATATTTACGGAAGACTTGCGTTTCGTCTTAAAAAAAGGCTCATTAGACTAGTGCGCTCGAATCAAAAAATTAAAAAAAGGCAAAATAAAGTACGAAGTTGAAGAGAATTGAGGACCAACATACCTAAAAGTTTTCCCAATTTCATCCTCCGTAAGGTTATCTATTCCTGAGATAAAAAGCCTTAGTGTTTCAAAAATACAAAATTTTGTTACCTATAAATTTATAATTATGAACATATCAATGATAACTCTTCCATCCTTCAATTGCAAACCACATAAAACCTAAACAATTCAAGTGCACTTATAAATTAAATGATGAAATGATGTAAAGCAAGACTTTAGTTAGCGTGCTTGCTTTGTTTTTTTTGTATTGTACAATCATTATGATAACACCAAATTTAATTCAAATATAATAATTATATAAATACAGGTTAAACTATGCCGATACATATTGTTTAAAGATGTCAATCTTATTAACAAAATTTGTATAAACAATTATACAAACAAAGCAAGTAAGTAAACCAAAGTTTTGCTTTACATGCATTAGGAAACTAGCTGTAAAGCCTTAATTTAGCCGACTTGCTCAAACAATAGATAAAGTAAGAGACGGATTTGATAAAATTTAACATATGGAGGAAAGTTTCAACTAAAACACTCTAAATAAATTCAATAGAAATTTCATTTATTTCAAATGTATTCCATTTAATTTCTTATAAATCGTATAGGGATCTTTATCCTTGTTTTTTTTATCCATTTCCATATCCTTGTATTTTTTTTATCCATTTCCATGACACTTCACCACTAATTACGTACATCTTGATATAGATTGAATCGTTGGTTTTCCCGTTTGAAAGGTTTTACACTGGGGCCCTTTATAACTTGCTGTTCGGTGTCAGCCAAGACTCCATGTTGAAGACCGTATTTTGACTTATTTTTATTATATACTATTATAAATTGTGACTCGGATGGAGAGTTGTCTCATTGTCACATACGACATCTTATCTATCTATGGCTCAAACCGAAACGAAACGGGACAAAAAGGGATAAAAACACACTTTTTTGATATATTTATAATGGGCTTAATATGAGTCAGAAAAGAGTAGAATAGTGAGTCGCGTTTAGGGAATAAGCGTGACGCTGAATTGCCGATTGTTTTTGTAAGCGTGACACGTGAAAGTTAAATGATTGTGTCGTGAAAACGAGAAATAAAGTATAGCAGGACACGGAAAATTTCAAAAAAACAGAACTGCATAGTATAAGCGGTATACGGGAATCTGACAAAGCAGTAAGCGGGATCAGGTATCAGACCCCCCCCCCCCCCAATGATACCCCAGAATAAGATATTTATTTATCTTCATCATATTGTTACAGTCCTGCCTTCAATAACAAATGTATCCCATGCATGCATTTTCATATTTTTGGTCCCTTTTTCAAGTTTGTGGTCTTCAAATTTAGACAAAAGTCCTTATGGATATTTGGGGTTCTCTGACATGCTGAATCTAACCGTGTATCCAGTTTAGGGATCTTTTGCCAAGTTACCGAAATAGCCCACATAGAGGTCCAAAGGGTCTAAGATCATCAAACATGAATTGTAGCATGCATGTCGTGTACAATTACCCAAATGTGCATTGTTTGACCTCTGTGGTACTGAGTATCCACTCGCGGATTTAGAAATTTTCATTAGTAGGGCCCAATAACTGCCTAAGAGGGGGCCCGCTCCAGTGATTCTATAAAAGTAACCAAATGTTTTCCCAAAAAGGGGGCAACCCCCTGCCCCCCCTAAATCCCCCCCCCCCGTCGAAATTTACGAACAATATATGCTTTTCAAGTGTGAAAACCATCAACAAAAATTATACATAATCGGGGATGTCTTTAACAGAATAGTCTCACACCGTAACTATATCGGGCCCAACTATATATAATACTTTAGCTATTTGACAAACAATGTATAAAAAAAACAGAACGAATTTAATGTCATCTTTCCCTATTGTTTAATATTATCAGTCTGTTTCAACTGGCAAGAATACCCATAAAGCGGACAAGCAGTTTGTTCTTTAAATTGCTGTCATTGAATATCAAGAAAGAAAATAAATCCCGAAATTGATTTGAAACTTTGATACTCTATAGTTTTCCTGGAAAATATTCACATCCCTTAGGGATTATTAGTGTACGTCCAGTTGCGTACATATAACATGTATGTCGGAACAATTGTGATGATGACGAATTTCTTCCTTTATTCGAGAACAATCTAATTGATATATAAATGTCCATAAATGAGCCAAAGAAAGTTTTATATCGACCTGTATTTAAATCTCTTCTTCTTCTTTTGGTATACAATAGTCTTTCGACATTTGATGATTACATACTGTTGGCATACGTGGACTAGTCTACTATATGTAACAAAACTTTTACCCCAATTCACACAAAATGTATGTTTCTTTCTTATGTACAATGTATACATGTGTATATTTGAATTTGCGCTATAGTTCCGTAACTTTTTATCCTGGCGTATATACGAATGGTCGACAAGTGCGTACATTTTTTTAATCAAAATTTCTGGTATAGTCTGATCTGTCCTTCACCATTGACAAAAAATATGTATATAGATTTTTATTTCATCAAATCTGTTGTTTATTTTTAGGTATTATCTATATTTTATAAATAATTTTCTTTACATCAGAAATGTTATTCATAAACAAGCGTATGAGTTTAGTAATGACTAGTATATATAATATCACTTTCGGACACACAAGATAGAGATGCATATTATACGAATGTAGGAAAAAAAGTCACAGGAAAAAAAGTCACGGAAAAAAAGTCACGGAAAAAAGTCACAGGAAAAAAGGTGACAGGAAAAAAAGTCACAGGAAAAAAAGTCACAATATATATTTTTTGCATGAAATAGTCATAGGGTCTGCACATACATGTATTAACAGGAGAAACATTCCCAATTTGTATTTTTTTTCTTATGGAAATGGTCATAAGGCCGCACATATATATGGATATATTAGCGAAACATTCCCAATAGATATTTGTTTGGAAATAGACATTTGTTAATTCATTTTATACGACTAGCTTTGGAAATTTAGATATAAATTGCAAATCATTTAAATGGAACATGTTCATGCTGGTGTACTAGATTGATACATGTTTTCAAGGATTTGTTGTAATTATTTTTTGTTTTATATCTCTTAGAGATGTGAGTTTAACAGCAACAATCTCCCCTAATTTTAATAAAAGTTAGAAGTTCAGTATATAACTTGACCACATGTTTTTTGGATTTTTATTAAGATAAGTATTCTGTAATTTAGTGTTAAACAAACAACTCATTGCCATTAATAATAGCTTAGCATTTTATAAATATATATCTAGGGACTGTTGATATTGATGTGTGGCTTCTTGTGGCACCTCCCCCTTTGTAGACCTTTTATTTCTTGTCTTCGTAGGAAGCCATATCAATGAAATACAACTTATGCTCAATATTAAATAAAAGGACACAATCAGTTTTCCCTGTGAGTTAAAAAAGTCAATTTTGAAAAAAGAAAATGATTTATTCAGATACACTTTTATATGTATATATATCACGTATATAATTCCTTTATAGTTTTAAAAAAATAATCCGATACAAATATATTATGACTTTTTCAATGCATTCGAAAACTACAGTTTAATTATTTATTGCATACATGTACATAGTGATTTTTTCACATGCATTCCAACATATTTCTGACAAATAAGTTTACTTAAACAAATTGTGACTTTTTTTTCCTGCGACTTTTTTTCTTGTGACTTTTTTTCCTGTGACTTTATTTCCTAGGGATATTGTGACTTTTTTCCTGTGACTTTTTTTCCGTTATACACCTAATAGTTCAAAATGGAAAGTTATAAGTTACAGGCCGTTTACACTGACCAATACCCTAAGACGTGAAACGATGCATGAATTTGCAAGCTCGACAGGAAATCGCCTGAATACCTGGACGTGTCACATCCCCTGCAATACCTTTGGGAGTAATACCTTTAGCCATGCAGGTGATCAGTGGAACGAAGATCCTAATTTATTTGAATAAACTTTATTACATAAAAGAATTATGAACTAATTAGATTTCCGAAAACAATTCAAGTTTCACGGAACAATTATTTATGATTTGAAATTTTTACTATTTAACTTATTCCAATATTATCATTATTGTTAAAAATAACAGATCATGGTTATTAAAAAAAAAAGATAAGAAAATTTTCCGTATCAACATAGTTTGTATAGTTAGGTGTCAGACCACCAATTACTCCTCAAATTTAGAACGTATGTAAAAGTAGGCCTACTCGGGACAAAAAATAGTGCATTTGATGTCATTGTTTACTTAAACTACCCAACAAATTTGCAGAAATGAAACTTTTGGTGAAAGAGAAATATATTAGGACCATTTTGAGCCCAAATTTACTTGTCTATGAGTTGAAATTAAAAATTGAGGATTAATGCGTTCCATAGTATACTAATTTAAGATTTCAAGAAAACCAGGGGTTATTTTTAGTGGTACATCCATTCGGAAGGTCTCTTCTTTCTTATATGGCTTTAAAGGTATGCCGAAAATTGGCATGAAGAAAGGTGATACCTGTACGATTCAGGACATACCTGGTTTGTAAGAGGTTAAACTTAAGATAAAAAATTAAGAAAGCTATGAAAATTGCAAAATTTGGTTGAACAGATAGGGACTTTTAATTGGTGGTCTGACACCTAGTTAACTAGTCGGATAAAACAACCGTACGATTGACAAGATATCGACACGCAATTACGACTTCATCGGGTTACTGTAGTTTTGTTCCTTAGACATATCTTGGGTGCAAAGCGGAGAAGGTAACAAAATGGCCGACCGGAGAGAATTGATACTCTAAATTCAAAATCGATGGTGATCTCTTATCTAGCAGAATTAAACTTTAATATTCATGCATTTGAGCATTTTTATACAGAATGAACATAATATCAATTTTTGATTTTTTTGCGAAGTTTCCCTTTAATGAAAATTCCCAATCATCACAATAAAAAGGGTGAAACAGCTTGTATACTTTGAGCTTTCGAACTAAATGGTAACCCCAACCCCCAACATAGAGTGGTTCAAATTTTGAGTTGGAGCCGTTATACTGCTCTATAATTTGATATAATTTGTCTCGGTGGATCCAGGCCCCGGAACCCCCTTTTTTCGGCCGATCAATGCATTTGAATAGAGCATATACTTGGACCCCCCCCCTTTTACTCTGGGTTGGGACCCCCTTTTTTAAAATGGCTGGATCCGCGCCTGATTGCAGTACACTGCACTGTGAGTTTTTGTTAGATAATCACGCGCGATTTTATCATTTAAAGGAAATGCTTCACGAAATAACTAAGATCAGTTTATGTGTACTCGTAACACAAAGAAGAAAAGATTGGGCTGCCTCTCTTCAATTGTGTCTAGTTACCAAAGTAAAATCAAAATTTATAATTCTCTGACAATGCACCTGGTGATATATTGTATATGTCATTCCAACACTTACACTTGTTCTTTTATTTGTGTGGTTATTTAATGACCATTTTAATTCAAAGCTTGGTCAGTTGGATTTGCAACCTTCATTTTCCAGTACTCCAGAATTTCTACATACATATCACAGTAAGTAATTAAAGTTGTGTGTTAAACGTCAATGCGAAAGCAAAAAATCCATAATTTTTTTTAGAGGGCCATATGTTTCTTTCGTCTAACAGCAGGTATACACCACAGTTATCGTAAATTATAAAAACATATATAAAAAAAATCGAAAAGAAACCATTATTTTTTTTAACACAAAACAGAGAAAAGAACTGATAAGTGCGGGGAATCCATGCGCCTTTCCTCCCTGATGTTTCGATATTTTAAAAAATAATTATTCTTTTATCCATGTTAACACGTGAAAACTACACCAGTGAGTTCCATATATGTCATAAACTTACAGCTGGTCCTGAATATGCATGAAGTATTTTCCACTGGACTTTAAACAACCAACAATCAATCACACTACAACTTATAGTATATATAGTTGTGAAATACAAAATGTATATTATAATTATACAATTAGCCAAATAAATAGAATACAATGATACACACTACTTTATATACTAAGTAACTGACATAATTTAAAGGAATAATCTCTAAACTATACAAGTAGAGAAGCGAAAAGTTTCTTTTGAATAGTAAACAAACTTCCGAACAGTACATGTTTTTTAATGATTTTCCCTACGACCCTCAAATATTTTGCATGGTCTTTTAGTGTTTAGACATATGACATTGTAAGAACCTTTAACGTATAATAGATTCAAATTCGTTATTTTGTTCAATATAAGAAAAACAAAGACATGTATATTAAAAACTGACGGTCAGACATCACTATTTAAATACGTGTATACACAAATTCATTAGTTCTTTATTAACGTTTAGCCCTACGGCACCTTTTTATTAAGAACGATGATGAGAGTAATTGTAAAATATAATAGGCATGTTCTTTCTTACGTTATGGATCATTGATTTTGTTACCTGTTGACCCGGTTGATTACTAGCACGTGCCATTGAACTCGACCATTTTAACTAACACAGATTTTTTTTTAAATTAACGCCATACATATATACTAAGTACTATATACATATTATATGAATTAGAAAATAAATTTTATCAGGATACAACATTGTTTGAATGAACATTTTTATACGGTGATACTTTAACACGGTCCCGACAGAGACTGAATGCAGTATCATGATCAGCTTTCGGGATCCGGGAAGTCTTTTGTTTGAATTTCCGGATGTCGAGAATATTTTTTTCCAAGTTTAATAGAGTAACTCGCACGAAAAAAACATAAAAAAGCAACAGCTTCCACGGTAAACTATGACATATATCAACAGATAACGAATTAAAGCAACTGTAATACATAAAACAAAAATATGCATGTGTTAATTTGCCTCCGTTGCATTTCTGTGGATTGTCTCATTGGCAATAATACCACATTTCCTTAACTTTTTAAGGTAACGTTTAGGATTTTCCGTTACTTTTTAATCTTCAAATACGAAACACATTTTCACCGGTGTTCACATTTTAAGGTTAAATTGATGGCATACATTTTGGTGTGTATACAATAAACATACGTCCTTGCATTTAATTATCAATATATTTATTCATATAAACTAACACTTATTGAAAAATAAACAATTATATAGAAGAATAATTTAGTAGTTCCTCAACAAAACAAGAAAAGAAATAAAGAATCAACAGAAGATTTAATCCTTATTTATCTTTTAATTAACCAAAATATACTTCAAATTATAATTATATTAAAATACATGTATATTAATCTAAAATGCATTATCGAGTAGAAGGGGCGCAACTCGTGGTATCAAACCGATATACTGAACGGATCTAAACAGGGTCTGAAAATTTTGAACGTAATTTTGTATCCATGGTCTGTTTTGGTCTGACACTGTCTTAACGGGTCTAAACAGTCCGCTAGACGATTCAGTCTTTTCCGGCTGGACATGCCTTAACGAACTGATTTACCTGATGCGGCTATCGATCGTAACGCAGTCTTAACGGTCTAAAATGTCTCGACGATTTCCTCTAGCGGAAAATCCAGTCAATCAAGATGTGATCAGACCAAAATGACCGTTTCAGACTGAAATCGTGCTACTAGTGATATACAGGGTTAAAAAAATCAAAAGTTTTGATAGAACTATTTTCAGAAAAAGACCGAGATTTAGAATTTTTAAAAATCCACATATGGTTAATACCACTACGCGAGTAAACAGTTTCACAGTTTTTCTGAAGACCCTCTTTCACTGCGGACAGAATTTAAGTCAATCTAATTGACAATTTTTAGTGGAACATGAAGATGAGCCAGCTATATTCCGTTGTTTGTACGGAATTTTATGACGCTTGGATATCCAATACAAACAAGGTAAGTCCTCCGACTTGGTGTTCAATGTAATGTTTATTGAAGCCATGAAGGACTTATGATTTGCTCAAATCTCATCCTTGTCAAATGATATGTCTTTGTATGTGGGATTACCTGAGTGCTCCTTAATACTAAAATTATTTTACAAGACATTCGTAGTAATACGATTTACATACAAAGACAATATTAGTTGAAGCTTTGTCCGCAGGAACAACAACATACTTATCATGAAGAGATGATAGACATTTCATGGCCTCTTTGTCTCTGAAAACGGACTTTGGTCGATTGTTCACACAGTTTTTCAACTTGTGAATGCGATGTTTTATCAGAGACCTGATAGTTTTAACCCATTCTGACAAAGTGTCCAGTTCAACTTTTTCTCGCTTAGCCCATGCTCTGGCGTAGTCCTCAATGGAATCAATGATTATTTTGAATTTATGGTTCTAATTGATGTGTTTGGGTTCTCTAAAGTCAGGACCATGATAAATCACCTTTCGGAAATTTTCATGTTGAATTATGTTTAGATCCCCAGTTATAACATAAACAGAGGGGCTGTAATTATAAGGCGAGTGGGAACAGTCACATGTCGGAGGTTTTTTTAGGTATTGTTCTAAGTCAAGGTCCTTCAATGCTTGTTTATAGTTAAATATTTTAGGTGCAATGGTTTCGGTGTAACTGTAGGATACAATAGGACTAGACTGATTTTGAAAATAAATAGGAATTTTAGATGTTACCTCCTTGTGATGTACATGTATAACGTTGCAGATATTGATTGCATCAATTCCTCTATTGGCAAAATCAACAGGAAGGAATTTACTCTTTTCCTCATGTAAAGGTTCCGATCTTACTGGTTTGAAAAGACGGAAAAGAGCTACATCACAAATAATACTGACTAGTCTGTATATTGCAGAAAATGTATTGGTGCCTTTTTTGTTAAGTATGCAGTCATTATATTTTTTATCGTTATAGTTAATAACCCTGATTTTATCATTATCTCACATTTTGAAGTAACGTTATAGTATATCACAATGTAATATATCTCTACTTTAAAATAAAGAAGCAATCGAGGGTACAAACTAGCAGCAATATTGTTGAAAGTGTTATTGTTGTATCATTTAGACAGAACCAATAAGCTTCTTAAATATTTGGTAAAATGTTGATGTCAATTATAATAATATTTACCGGTGTAAGGGAGGACATTTTGGGTCAGCACAATTTTGCAAAAGAGTCCATTAATCAATTTACAAATGTTTCGACGCATTCAGCCTTTCATATGATTTCAGTCATTGCAGTCTAATATTTTGTCAAAATATAAATTTACAAGTTGGTAATTGTAACCGTTATTGACAGTTTTTATGTCAGAAGTCATAAACCTGAAAGTTCACAAACATATTTAATTCAGGCAAAATTGGTATATAACATATAAGCATTTGAGACATCATTCATAACTCTCAAAGGGAATCACAATTCTAATATATTTGATCATAAATAAATGAATAGCAATTACCCTAGTAAGTTTTAGATATGTTTGGTTGTCGTTGGTATTTAATAAACAATGCAACAACAACTGTCTTCAAAATACCTAATTATTTTCTTATATCATGCTAAAACTTACTTGAAGGAACATAGTTCATGTTGTATTTGAAGTTGTCAAACTCAATGATCCTAAATACTCGTGATATATTGAACCTAGAAAAAAAAACAAATACATTTGCTTATTAGTAAAACAATAGTGAGAATGAAAATGGAAATGGCAATATTTCAAAGAGGCAAAAACCGATCATATGGCAGACAACAGCCGACGGCCACCAATGGGTCTTGCATAGTTTTTAACACACCAAAATATATGATAATATCTTAGTGGAACTTTAAAATAACGAATTTTTCATCTCCATAATACAATGTTATCTCAACAAGAAATTGAATTATTTTTAAGTAAGTATTTAAATGGTCTATTCGTAGCAAGCATTACCAACATATCATTATCCATTTGGTATAATATTCAACATCTAAACTTTTAAAAAGATATGTCTCATTGGCACTCACACCACATCTTCCGATATCTATTTATTTACGAATTATGATAACATAAATGTATGTTCTTTTATATATGAATCTTAACAGATAAAGCATATAGGTATAAATTTAATTAACATAGCAAAATAATGTAATTTGAGAAGTTAAGGAAACCATACATATCCCCTGAGTAAAGCCTTTTCATCATTTTCATGTCATCATTGCATTTGAAATCTGAAAAAAAAAAGTTAAAAAGTTATTCATCTAAATATTATTTCCTATCTAAGTGGAATAACAAACAATAACTATTAATACAATCAACGGTATCAATTTTGTTGCACCAGATGCGCATTTCGACAATACATGTCTCTTCAGTGATGCTCGTGGCCAAAATATTTGAAATCCAAAGCATATATAAAAGATGAAGAGCTATAATCCAAAAGGTCCAAAAAGTATTACCAAATTCGTTGAAATGGAGAAGTTGAAATGTTCAGTAGAATAAGTTTTGGACTGTTACGGTGACATGAGAGTATATTTAAAAGGGACACAAACTGAAACTGAATACTTCTGTTGCAATAGTGTCTGTGCACCTGGTTATCACACACAGCCATACGAACTTTTCACTATCACCCTTTTTGGGAATTTACATACATGTGCATCAAGTACTCTTTCTTGCGTAAAGAACTAGAAAAACATCAAATTAATCTATACACAGTGTCAAGTTGTTATGCGTTCCGAGCCTCGAATTAATTCAATAGTAACAACTAAAGACCTGACACTTCCATCTATTTCTCAAGGAACTACATTGCAAATTGAACACAACACGTTATAAATGTCATGCGTCCTAAGCGGTTTTCTGAATTTACTTTCCCCAGGTATCGGAAAAGCAGAATATGTGAAAGCCAAGGATTTATAAGGACCGAAACGATGAGACTATAAACTATAAAAGACGTGAAAACTAGTCAAAACACTTAGATCAACATAAAATGTGCAACAAATGGTGACGGGAATCCTGACTAGTTTTTTGGTGGGATTCGTGTTGTTAATTCTTTAGTTTGCTATGTTGTGTCATGTGTACTTGTGTGTTTCTGTTCGTCTTTTTCATTTTTAGCCATGGCGTTGTCAGTTTGTTTTAGGTTAATGAGTTTGACTGTCCCTTTGATATCTTTCTACCCTCTTTCATAAACCATAAAAAAAACTGCTGTTAAATAAATTGGTCAAGATATCAGGTTTTGTTATTGTACACTGGACGAACGTTACGAAGAATTCGAGTATTTTGAAAAATATAACATGTACTTAACATTTAATTTATTAAATATTTGAAATGGTTACAAAACTGCTGATTGCTTGTTTTGAGAATAATCCGGAAACTTAATTTACATGGGTTCTAGAAATAGAATAGACCTAAAATTGTAAGGAAAATGTTATCTTAACCACAAAACCACTTCGGATTGTTAATAAATAAACTCATTATATATATCAGGACTAAATTTTGTATATACGCCAGACGCGCGTTTCGTCTACAAAAGACTCATCAGTGATGCTCGAATCCCAAAAAGTGAAAAAAGGCTAAATAAAGTACGAAGTTGAAGAGCATTAAGGACCAAAATTCCTAAACGTTTTGCCAAATACAGCTAAGGTAATCTATTCCTAAGGAAGAAAAGCCTTAGTATTTCAAAAATTCTATTACATTTTGTAAACAGTTAATTTATAAATTTAACAATATCAAAGATATTTCATGTCAGCATAAAAAAGTGTTGACTACTGGGCTTTTGATACCCTCGGGGAAATAAATCTCCGCCAGCAGTGGCATCGACCCAGTGGTTGTAAATCAACTCATCATAGATATCAGGACTATATGCTGGATATATGCTAGACGCGCGTTTCGTCTACAAAAGACTCATCAGTGACGCTCAGATCCCAAAAAGTGAAAAAAAGGCCAAATAAAGTACGAAATGATCAAACAAAATTTAATAAAGATAGAATTTAAATCTGTTTAAAACAATTGTACTTCACCTTCCAGTCCAACCGTTTCGTTGTATGGATTTATTCCGAGATAGCAGGAGCAGTCTTCAGTTGACGGATTGCAGAAGCATTGGCTGTTCGAGTTCCGGACAAAGGTATATCCTCTGTCGGTATTACATACACATTTTCTTTCGGACCTAGTGTCGCCGTTTTCATACGTCTCCTGACCTTGGCTAATGCAGAATGATTTTTGAAAGGTGCAGTCACTATACCCAACTGTCTCAAAATTAAAAGGCTGATATCGATTACCACTACATGATGCTCTGTTTAAGTTCGGTTGAAAGACGTATTTATATCCTGTAAAAATAAAATAAAAGTGGTTATTATACATCATATACATGAATATTTAAGTCAATTTACTTTAATACAGGTTTTAATTATATTCTGCTATATCTGTAGTTTGTCAATTCAAAACTCGATATTATACTTTTACTACAAAGTTATATTATATAAATGACAAATATATATTTAATACTAATAGCTATTTATTGAAGACAATTTCTGTTTAAACATGAGTCAAACACTGTTATTAAAGACAAATAAAGTTCATAACTGAAAAAGCTTGATATGCTACCATCATGACCAAACAGAACAAATATTCATAAAAATAACTTACCAGGACCTAAAATTCTAGGTCTGTAACATCTATCTCTGTATACATTTATTTGAAAGTTAATGTCAAATAAGCAAGTATAGTTTGTTGTTTGCTTACACATGGATTTTGCCCGAAGATTCCAGTGTGACTGCGATGGACAGATGAACTCGTATGCACCAGTTAACGGCACCATCTACAAAATTTATAATTCTATATTCATATATATATATTAAGCAAATTCGAAAGGTTTATCTAGCTATAAAACCAAATTCAATTCTCAATTGTCTACATAAGGAATATGACAGCTGTTATCCATTCGTTTGATGTGAATTTGATTTGATAAGGAACTTTTCTTTTTGAACTTTCCTCGGAGTTCAGTTTTTTGGTGATTTTACTTTTGATATGTATTCTATCCGACGCACACATCACCAGTGTTCCATGTTTGTTTATCAGATACACATTTACAGACACGTCAATGGCGCTCAAGTTTGACTGTCCCTCTGGAATATTTCGTCCCTCTTTTAAAACAGTTGGTATCCCAAAACTTATACAAATTTGTACAGCCTTGTTCATCTCTGTGTCATTTTGTCTCTTGCGGAGAGTTGTCTCATCGGCAATCATACAACATTTTCTATTTTATATTATATTGAATATAAGTTCCATCATTTGTTTTCTTTTGAAACACTTTTCTTATTTCGAAAGAAATGTAATGAATTTATTCCGTAAATAGAGCTAAAGAGCCATCTGCAATTTATTCAAGATTACGCATGTTACTAAAAGAGGGGCGAAAATAAATGTGCAACGCCAAGGTTAAAAATTATAAGACAGATAGACAATTAACAGTACACTCTATATAACATAAAAAAAACTAAAGACTAACTCCATCCAAATATGTAGTGATTATAGGTGCTCCGGAAAGGAAAGCAGTTCATATCATGTTATTCAACTCTAATGGTGTCAGTTAATGTGACTCTGTTAAACATTTCTGGAATTTTGTCTGACGGAATGATTGTTTAAGTATTTTATTTCTGTTAAATTTCGCTTTATTGCAGTTCATTCAAATTAAGATATACAACAAAAACTATGCAATATAGTAAAATAAACTTGTGTCTGATGATTTAATGGCCATACGCATCGTTTATCAGAAAGTTCAATTTACTCATCCTTGAGAATTCTGTTTGATCTTGTACGGTTTTCATCTGATTTGAAATAAGTAATCATATTTACGTACGCTACAGATGCACTATTAATAACTGTCAGGTATGAGTAAAAAGTAAAATAGCAACAACAAAAAAACGAACTGCAAAGACAATGTAAAACGGAAAGCCCTTTGTTAAATAGCCAAATCCAAAGTCCCAACACCTTAAAAAAACAGTAATATGTTGTTGAAACAGACGTGTTCACATAAACCTGGTTTATCAACTTTTTAATTGGCTCAGGAACTGATGAGTTTTGTGAGAATCAGCTGAAGGCTCTTGCACATGTTCATTTGGAGATATTATCCCGTATTCAAGTGCAGTTGGTGTATTGCTTCTAAGGTGGGACATTTATTATATTAGAATAAGATAGTGCCGCGTGCAACATATTCTAGTATTGAGTTGACTGCTTATAAAAAAAGTAAAATAACAAAAATACTGAACTCAGAAAAAAATCCATCATCACATGGCAAAATAAAATGACAAAACACATAAAAACGAATTGACAAGATCTGTCATATTCCTGACTTGGTACATGCATTCTCAAATGTACAAAATGTTGGATTAAACCTGATTTTATAGCGCTTCATTCAAACTCAAGATGTTAGTCTATAAATGCCACGGAGGTCGCTGTGTCTTCCGATTCATCAATTCTAGTTCTAAAGGAAATATTAATTAGAAACAACCATTGTTTATAGTGTAGAGAGAAATAACGTAGTCAATATATATGAATTGTAAATTCAATTATCAGTCATATTTAAGTGTAGTCTCCTTTTTTTTTTTCATTACATGTGTCTGAAGTTACTCAGACTTTTATAAAATTAAGAAGTTCGGCGCACATTTAGTTCTTTAGGAATGCCATTTCTTGTTGAAATTCTACCTCAAATATATTTATCTTAAAACAAATAGATAGTTATGGTAAGAAAAATCTATATGTGAATAAAAGACGAACGTACGATGTTGAAAAAATTAGAACTTTATAGAGGTGAACAATTAAAATTATATAGTTATAATACTAGACAATGCTAGATATGAATACATTTAGTTCAATAAGAATCATAATTCAATTCCAGTAGGATAATTCATCCTGCCCTTCTGGAGTAAGGAACATTGGATTTTACATGAACATAATGTAAATGTCGATTTTCGCATTAACATAGAAAGACACACTAGAAAATTACACACTATAATATTATCATATTTACTCATTAAAATAGGAAGACACACTATAACATTAATTGAGTCATCATACGCCATTTAAATTGATATTTTAAAGTGTGTCTTTTTTAGCACCTGATATCACCCCTAAATTTTGGTGGGGTTCGTGTTGTTTTTTCTTTTGTTTTCTTTGTTATGTCGTGTGTACTATTGTTTGTCTGTTTGTCTTTTTCCTTTTTAGCCATGGCCTTTTCAGTTTATTCCCGATTTACGAGTTTGACTATCCATTTGGTATCTTTCGTCCCTCTTTTATGTTGTGATGTTACACAATGTTCAGGTAGTATGAAGGTATGTGTCTTTTTGAATGTGAACACCCGCTGCATCAGTTTATGCATCGTCATAAGTCGGGAACCTGATGTTCAGAGGTAATCGTTTGTTGGTGTGGTTCAAGTGGTTCTCGTTCTTAATGTAGATAAGACCGTTGGATTTTATGTTTGAATGATTTTACTAGTCGTTATTGGGGACCCTAATAGGTTGCTACTTTGTGTTTAATGGTTTATCGTAATCAATATATATATAGTAATAAGAACAAGAGAACATACACTGAACGAATAAATTTGAAGCAAGACACAATGTGAATACATATTTAAGAAAACAAGGGGTTTGAATGTCATTAGTTATCAAAGGTACCAAGCATATAATTTGATTTGCCAGAAGCGAGTATTCAGTAAGACAACCATAACCTTAAAACAATTAGAGGTCAAAATACGGCCTTTAAAACGGAACCTCAGATCACACCGAGCAGGAGGGTCAATAATGACTAGTGTAAAACATTTCAAATAGGACACCAACGGTGTAATCTATATATAAAACGAGAAACGCTTAGAAACCACAACCACTAAAATATTGAAAACAACACGTTTAAAAATTGCAATGCGTCCGAAGCGCTTTTCTGACTGTACCTTCATCAGAAACGCTCAAAGCCAAGCATTTGAAATCCGAGGATGTATAAGTACAAGAAACTGTCGAAGAGCTATATGACAAAAATACATAAAACTGATAGCTAAATTCATCTAAAGATAACTTTGCCTGAGGGAGTTGAAACCTTAGTTTCTTAATAATTTCCACATTTATAAACGGACAATTTTTGAACAATTTGTTACCAGGCACCTAGTGATATTAAATTAGTTTGAAAATGTACTGATTGATTACTGTTCCATTTCGATGATCATGGAACCATTAATTGGCATGAAATCAAGAAGCAGATATAAACACATCATGGTAAACTAAATTTGCATGTTAGGAAGGAATAAAAGGTAAGAGAAGAAAGAACTTTCTATAGTAATTATATAAGATGTGTTATTGTTATATTATACATACCTGAAGGACAGTAAGTAGTATTAAGATGTCCATCAAAGTTTGTCTTCATTACTTAAATATGCCACCTTAAAAGATGAAAATTTTGATAATTAACCTACTGATTTGTTGTTGTTAACTTTACGCCGTATCAACAACAACAACAACAACAACAACGTGCAAAGGATATGTTTCGAGGAGATTATTTCAAGTATTTCAAAAAAGCCAAATTAAAAAGTTTTAGGGCAATTTCACACCTACAATTCACCCATAGGTTTAAGTGATAAAACTCTATAATTATTTTGCAACATTTATTTAGACTAGAATATTATTAAATAAATCATACAGATAATTTTATAAAATGTTACTTCATATCTCTGAAAAGTCAATACATTCAATTAATACATTAAGTTGTATATTTGCAATCACAAGCTAAAGATTGTGTTTGAATGTTTTAATATTGTGTTATCTTATCTTATCCTTGTTTGGCAGATGCAGAATCAACAAATACATTTATTGACTCTTTTTTTATGTCCAGTGAAGTTCGTGTAAATTCAAAAATCTACTGGAAAATTAGAGAAAATTGGATTGGGACATATTTTTTCCTTGCATCAGTCCAACCAAATACCCTTTCCATGGTTGCTGCAAGAGTTCATATTTTTTTAGACTATGTCAGCCTATCTCTACACGACGCATACGATTTACCATCCCAATTTTGACTGTACGATACTGGGTATATGTGCATCAGGCACAAACAGAATGGGACCCGACTTTAGCAAGAGCTATGTACATGTACAGTCGGAATCAACAACACATTGATCCTGTATATAATATATTTAACATTTTTTAAGGGATTGTATAGATTCGATTTCATTTCATGCCATATAGGATCGTTCCTTTTATTCCGCATTTTACAATACTAGTAATTTAATTTTTGATGCAACGCGTCTTCTGATTGGCTGACGTTATTTTGGTATAAGCCCATAGACATAATTTAGTTATGTGACCGTGACGTCATCAACGTTTTTTTTATGGTTTTCTACGGTTTAAAATGGAATTTAGAATAAAATATAAGAAATGGCTGTAATATTTGATCTGTCTATTCGAAATAACATAAAAAATGTGGTGCACACTGTTAAATAACCCGCTACGGCGCGTTATTTAGTGTGCATCAAATTTTTTATGTTATTTCTTCATAGACAGAAAAAATATTACAGTCATTCCTTAAATATATTTAAACAAATATTCTCTATGATTAGATTTGTATTAGTAAAATGGTTTTACCGATTAAATTTTACGTGACATTATTGGCGTTCTGTAAATGTTTGCCAACTCATAACTGCGTTTCTGAAAATCACGAAATGCTTTGACGATAGTATTTACCTGTCTAATTACGTACCAGATTTTTAGAGAAAATATTCATTGCTTGAATATAAAAAAAGAGAAGACTTGGTATGATTGCAAATGAGACAACTCTCCACATGAAACCAAAATGACACCCAAATTTTTAACTATTAGGTCACCGTACGGCCTTCGACCATCACCCTATCGTAATAGTCCCCAAAATGTCAATGTCAACCGATTCGAAAGAGAAACTTTACGGCCTAATTGTGAAAAAGTGAACGGTAAACAATTATGCACCACACAAAAAAACGACTGAATTACAGACTCTTATATACCTATATGGAGTTATTTTCTTTCAGAACGTCAGGTCATTCTTTTTCAGAATCAACCAGGACGATACCATGTATCAATGGTATATGCTCCAAGGCATAAAATAATGACCTGTGTAAGGTCATTATTTTCCTTGATAAACATGCAATCTATAATTTACTTCAAAATTTTATTCGTCTAATAGTTTTTTGTTGCCGATTTGGATTTTTTTTTTCTAAAGTTCAACCGATGATAGATGTAAAAGAAATCGTCATTGTGTTAACCCGCAATTTAATTTTAGAAACAAAATAACGTGAAGTTTAGTTGATTTATCGCTATAATAAAGAAACATTATCATATAGGTCAGATGAATTTTAATGTAGACTTTCATAAAATAAATCCAGATTTAACACATTCGTGTGTAAGATATTAAAAATCTTATTGAGTCAATCTGAATAGGTTGATTGATTTTTGGTTGCTTGCTTAACGTCCAGTGGCAAATATTTCAGGCATGTTCAGAACGATACACACTGAATAGGAAATCATACTGTGACCTATATAGCTACATGTATTTATATTCGTATTCGTGTCAGTTCTTAACTTTTTTAAATTTATGTGTACCTTTTACTCTATCAAATGATCAGCTTATATTCTATTGAATAACATTAACGTAACTCACGAAAGGGTCGGGTGCGGAGGGTATATAATTTTATCCTGATTATCTTTAAATACAATGTATTGCTATTCGAGAGACAATCTTTCTGAATTTTTCTTTCGATTCAAGTAAAATGTTTAAATAAATAACAACTTTTTCCGCGATAGAAGTAACATAACAAATAGGGAAAAAAATACCCCCTCCCCCTTTTCCATAAGCTAAGTGGTACAATAAATAACTAACAATGTGTCTTGTATTTGTCATACACCGTTATCGGATGGCAACAATACATTTGTGGCTTACTTCATTCAGTAACAGTAATATTTTTATTGTGTACGGATAATAATTTTTAAAAGGTTTATATCTAAATTATTTAGTGAGTTTTATTTCACATTTTAAATGAGCCGCAGGGCGTATTTAAACCTGAACGCATTAGAAAGGAATATCCCACTTAAGTGTTGTCGGTAAAAAAGGATACTAAATTTTTACAAATCTTTATAAAATTAATATTTTTTGACGGTATATAAGTCAGATAATGCATATTTTAAGGTTTTTCTTGTCGTAGAACACACCTCGGGTGTCAGGATTGTTCAAAGAAAGACCTCCCTCCGGTCGGTCTTTCATTTGATCAATCCTGACACCCCTCGGTGTGTTCTACGACAAGAAAAACCTTAAAATATGCATTATCTATAACCTAACTTGGTACTTTTGATAACTATTTACACCACTGGTTCAATTCCACTGCTGGTGGACGTTTCGTCTCCGAGGGTATCACCAACCCAGGAGTCAGCACTTCGGTTTTGACATGAATATCAATTATATGGTCATTTTTATAAATTTTCTGTTTACAAAACTTTGAATTTTTCGAAAAACCAAGGATTTTCTTACCCCAGGAGTAGAATACCTTAGCCGTATTTGGCACAACTTTTTGGAATTTTGGGTCCTCAATGCTCCTCAACTTTGTATTTGTTTTGGATTTTTAACTATTTTGATCTGAGCGTCACTGATGAGTCTTTTGTAGACGAAACGCGCGTCTGGCGTATACAATTATAATCCTGGTACTTTTGATAACTATTGGAATACATATATTATATGGCGGTGTCAAACATGTTAGTGGGATACCAACCCTCCCCCTCCCCCTAACATTGTACAGTGGTATAAAAGAAATCACACTAGCATATAACCAGGTATCACAATAACAATATTGGACATTACCTACTGCACGAACCATCAACATGTCATGTTTTAAAAGCGAATATGGCCAACGTATGCTTCAAATCCAAAATGGGCAGTTTTTATTAATCTTTACTCTATCATATGACTATTGGATTGCTACCAGTGAACAGTTTGCAATACCGTATTACGAAGGAAAAAGACTAAAAAGTAGAAAGTGTTTTTCTAACGGAAAGATGTATTCATTTCATGTTAAGTTTTTTTTTAATTTAATACATACTGTGAAATAAAATTGAGAATGGAAATGGGGAATGTGTCAAAGAGACAACAACCCGACCAAAATAAAAAAAAACACAACAGCAGAAGGTCACCAACAGGTCTTCAATGTAGCGAGAAATTCCCGCACCCGGAGGCAAGAAATAATCTTCTTTACAAAATAGTCACAAAAATACTGACTTCCGAGAAAAAATTAAAACATAAAATCCCTTATCAAAAGAAACAATAATAGGTTTAAACACAGCAAACGAAGGGATAACAAGTGTCATATCCCATATCAATAAGCTGGTGAATCTTTTCGACAGAAGAAATTATTTGGAGCTTTCAAATTTCAAAATGAAACGAAATGAATCATTTCACATCTAATTTTTATCAAAACCTGTTACGAGTGTATGATTAATTAAGTTATATATTAGTACATATTCAATATAGGAATAAGATTGAGCACACGTATAACCGGTTTAAGTGTTCCATGTACTTTCCTTGTGCTTCAGAAGCGTGCAACTAGAGTCATATCCAATTTTAAATGAAGGCGTACAATCAATCTGTTGAATGAATCATACAACTGTCATATACATAATAGAAGCGTAAACATACTTTTCATGATCTTTCTTTGTTCAATTATTTCCTTTTATCGATATTGTGCTGAATAATCTGTCAACATATTTAGCTGATGAGTTAAGTTAAATTTGTTGACAAGTAGATTGCAATCTGTATTCTCATGTTTCCAAACGATTCGAATTCTACCACATTCTTAAGCAACAAAAACATAGACATTGTATACGCATTAGAAATACTTAAGGAAAATCTGTCATTCTATCGTCTGTTTTTTTAATGTATTATTGTGATGGTTTAAGATTGCAAACAAAGATAGACGACTTAAATATCACATTCATAGCATACTAGTTCGACCTAAAGATTTAAAAACAAGATTGTATACACAAAATGTTTCCTCGTGTCATTGTTACTGTATGAGGAGAAGACGTTTAAGACTAATCTTAATTCAATGAAAAATTTAAAAATAAATTATTCCAAAAATATCTTGTAATTTTCTACGAAGTTTGTATTTTCAAACTTAAATATTATTACTTAAATTAAGTAAATTAATTGTTGAAAAAGTAAAATTAAACACACTTATTAGGGAATACAAATAAGGGGGTGTACAAATGATTGATTTTGACAGTTATTTTACAATACTGAAAATCTCATGGGTCTCTAAATAAACAACAACCAATTTGCCGAATTGGAAGACTATTCCTACAAAATAATTTAACAAAATTGGTCAAAACTAGGTATAAACTCGATAATGAAAAACAACCAATTTTTATTTACAAGTACTTTCAAGTTGGGTGTTAACATTTTCTGATTATTTTTTCGATATTAGAAGACAGATTATTTGGGAAATATTAAATATTGCAAAAGATGCTTGTTTTCCCGAAATGAGTTCAACGTGAATTGGTCTATGTGAACATGATAAACGACGCTTTTGATTATGGAGGAAATTAATACGATTAAAAAAAATATATTTATTATAAACCAGACTGCACTGCAGAGTTTAAGTTGATAAATAATAGTCATAGTCCGCTGTTCGAAATTAATAAATCGATTGAGAAGAGAAAAAAAATGGGGTTTCTCAACTCAAACTGGTGGTGGACGTTTCGTCCTCGCGGGTATCACCAGCCCAGTAGTCAACACTCCGGTGATGACACACATATCAATAGTATGGTCATTTCTATAAATTTCCTGTTTACAAAACTTTGAATTTAAAAAAAAAAATAAGGATTTCCTTATCTTAGGCATAGATTACCTTAGCCGTATTTGGCACACCTTTATGGAATTTTGGATCCTTAATGCTCTTTAACTTTGTGCTTGTTTGACTTTATAAATATTTTGATATGAACTTCACTGGTGAGACTTATGTAGACGAAACGCCTGCCTGGCGTACTAAATGATACTTCTGGTACCTTTGATAACTATTATTATCAAAGTGTATAGGGAGCCCGGGGATGCGTAGTACACAAATGTATTCAATGACTATCGTGATTTATCAATCAATTGTGATGATATCAATATATCGATACAGATTGCGAAGGCTTTTACAATTCTCTCATCTATATAACGTCATGTCACATGCAGTATATAATACTGGATACATTTATATAGTCATCTTAAGCAGAGTTCTTGGATTTATATTAATGTGACGAGTTGATACGAATGTGCTTTTAATAACAACTTTTTGACATTATATTTGTCTCTTTATTGTCTGCATTCTGTGTGTGTAATATATTCATTTTCGAGAAATGCTTAGGTCTACAAGGAATAGATAACAGGCCACAATTACGAAATAAAATCATTATAATATCGTGTTGATCTTATGTACCAGTATCTGATTCATTACCTTTTGATATATAATCCGGCTAATTATGGTAAAATGCTCACCATAATACTTTCATCAACGATTTTCTCCATCTCAAATGATAAATAAATATATTAGATTGTATGATGAGACAATGTAGTAATTTTGTCGATTTATTTTCCATTTTTTATAATCAGCAATACCCACTCACGTTACAAAAAAGAACGTTATTAAGATGATAAGCTTGAAAACTCACAAACCGTTTTAAAGGTGTTAATGATTAGCAAGGAGAAAAAACAAGATTAAAATGAATTGAAAATACAGCTTCAAGCCAACATCTTAAGGTTAGATATACAAAAATAAATTCAAATAGTTCAATAAAAGAGGTAATGTTTAAGACAAATACACCTTGGTATAAAAGTACCAACAGTATATATATAATTTCATACGGTTGAACGTAGTGAATTAGAGTGAAATCATTTTCTCTTGTCTTTTTATGATGTATATAGGTGTCGTACCTATCATGTGGTCAGTTTCCCACCGAAACGGGGGTTTCGGTCATTCAGCACGACAGCGCCAAAGCGATCGGTCCTCTTCTAAATACTTGGTAAATTTTAATTTATTCAATAAGTCTCCCCTTTTTTAATTATTTATAAGATATATAGGATTGATAGGACTGGAGGGTTGTTCTTTTTTTAGTATTATATTGTGTAAAGTATATAGTTGTGTATACTATATACATATGTGTTTATGAATGTTAATGTGTAACATATTTAATAAACATAGCAGCGGCGTTGTCGTGTAGCTTTGCACTTTAATTATGAGTGTTGTATTCTTTATACTTTCACAGTAAAGGTTTTTCAAAGGCATACATTATCATGGGGTGACGTACATGAGACTAGTATTATGTAGTGAAGTTTAATACAGAATGAAGGTTGTTACAAGAGAACATGAATTTTGCCTGTGGTATTTGATACTAAGTATCATTTAAGACATCTTGTTTTTTGTGTATTAACTGTAATTGAAATTGAGAATGGAAATGTGAAATTATATGTCAACATCAATCGGAGCTAAGATCATATAATGGCCAAATGCTACCATTCGATCTTCAATGCAGCAAGACAATCTCGCGCCATGAGATTGTCCTCAGGTCGTCCCTCAACAAAAAAATGTAATAGTTCAGTGGAAAAAAATCTAAGCGACATTTTGTGAAACAAAAAAGCACCGTCAGAAAAAAGTGGCGGAAGGAGAAACAAATAATAATAATCAGAACACCAATATTTCTTTCCACAGAAAAGTGGAAAGACCGTATAACTACTACATCCAATCTTAAACATGTGTTAAACAATGTTGAATGCAGATTAGTCTATTTAAGTATAAATAATTTTGATTTTAGAAAATCAATTTTAGAAACACCTTTTCAATTGAAAAATGCCGGCACTGTGAAAGTTTGCATTATATTAGAAGAAAAAAAAATACATGTAAAAAGTAACTAAGATTGATTAAAAATCCTAATAAAAACATAATATAAAAACAATCGGTCATGACAGTATTGATACAATTTAAAAAAAAATCAAAAAAATCAAGTAGTTTTATTGTTTCAATTTATTTTAGAAATTACAGGTCACAATCACAGTTATTAAATTTGCCAAACACAAACATGTATATTTTACCTGAGACACTTGACCTGTACGTTTCATTATTTAAAAACCTCAATGCAGTCATCATTGACTAGTTTTTTGTTGATACATTGTGTGTTAATTGATCAACAGGGTGTACAATGATGGACATCTATGGCCATCAGGGTGGAAATAGTTTGTATGGCCACCTTGAATAAGATAATGTCACAGGTAGAACTATTTCACCCCTCCCCACCCATTTACCTCTTGCAAATAGATAAAGAGGAAACAAACAACACAGTCTCTCAATTTTGGGTTTAGTATCATGCCACCATATAAATCTACAGGAAGAACATAACCAGTATTATGACAACTGGTTTAAAAAAAAAATGTGTTTATATCCGATGTTAATATAAAAAAGGAAGATGTGGTATGATTGCCAATGAGTAAGCTCGCCCCAAGAGAACAAAATGACAAAGAAATTAACAACTACAGGTTACCATACGGCATTCACCGAAGAGCAAAACCCATACCGCATAAAAGACCCCTAAATGACAATGTAAAATAATTCAAACGAGAAAACTAATGGCTTATTCATGTACAATAAATGAACTAAAATAAGTATATAACGCATAAACAAACAACGACCACTGAATCACAGGCTCCTGTGACGGGGTTAAACATTTTAGCGAGATCCAAACCCTCCCGTAACCTGGGACTGTGAAATAACAGCACAACATAAGAACGAATTATAAAAACTAGTTGAAAAACGCATCAGATTGATAAACAAACACGTGTAAGTGGATGGGTACTTGTATTGTACAGATCAACAACAAAAATACACTAGGTACAGATCTGAGAGTACTCGCAGATAACTGGCAGCCTCTAACATTTAATGAAAAACATCATGCATGTAAGACTACATTATCAAACCGTACACATCCAACAGCCAATGAATTTTGTGTTAAAACGTCATAAACAGTCAAAGAAAAAACATGAACATGTGCAATGCCAAGAAACAGGTATCGACATATTGTAGATTCATGAATGTGTATATGTACATTACATACTAGTAATATGTAGTTTGCTATTAATTTACTGATAAAACAATCACTATTTATACCTATAAAAACGATAGTCAATGATCTTATTACAGTGTTGAATTAGTAACCTTTTAGAATATGTGTATCTAAAGGATAAACAAGTTTACCAGTATCGTTTCTAAATTTTCGGGTACGCTACACAACATTTTCGTAAAAATGAGGATGTGCTATCCCGTTATAAATAGGTTTTCTACTGTTACAACTAAACCCATAAAACAAATCTTTATATCTATGGAAAAATTTAGTAAGGGTTTTAAGTAATATATGGTAACGAAATACCTGGCTTAATAATTTACAAGTAAAATTTAGGCTACGTTCATTAAAAACGTCACAACAGACATGAGCATAGCGAACGAGATGTAATTTAAAAACACCGTAAGATGGTGCCAAAAGAATATCACGATTTAAAAAATGGAAGAATAACAATAGTGAATGAAAAATCGTTCCTTTTGTCGTAGATTTTAGTTTGGAGTTTGCCGTTTTAGACCGACATATCTAAATCTAGGAAAGGACAGTTAATACCATTTGAATTTGATTGATTTATAAGACACTTTGAGTGAATCATGAATAATACCAAAATAAGCAATCTTTAATAACTTGACAACAGTATCGTAACTAGCTACCTTCCGAATAAGTCTGTTTAAAGGTTTAATTAGCTTTGTCATAAAAGATTGGATATTTCAAAAATATGTGAACGTAGATGTCTGCATTTGTATTTATATGTTTCCAATATTTCTACCTTCGGACATAATTGTCACTTGCAAGTTTTGGGACAATGTGTTTCAATACCTACTGTAAGATTTGAAATATTCAAATTTTAAATATAAGTTTATTATTTATTAAATGTTTAACTAACATATTCATTTATTCTTGTAAGAATAAGAAACACAGTTTTTACTATTTATTTATGAAAGCGCTAATGTAACGTTGCGCTCTTTTGAACAACACATTTTCCCGTTTCTGTTTTATGACGTTACGCCTTTGACGTGCGCTTCGTCGTCTAGACTTTATTTTGATAACATACGGATGCACATTGTTTTATTAGACAGATTAAAGTTGAGAATCGATTATTAGCGACCATATGATTTTTATAAAAGAATAAAAGATAGATACATGGTGCAACTTAACTCGCATACTCATTTCTTCGCCCTAAGTTAAACTTTATGTGATTCGTACAATTCTCAACTCTGGAGACAATTATCAAGTTCTGGAGGAAATTCTAAAATTGTGCCGAATTTTGACTATTTGTTAAAAAGAAAATGGCTACCGATAGACGGAAAGAAGACTGTCTGGACTTCAGTGATGTAAAACGGACTCGTAGTACGAATTTAGCGCAGCTAACTAAATTGTACAAAGAATTGGAGAAGAATTTAATTTCATATGCGAACGTGGAACATGCAAAACAATTATATTCAAAGTTATGTGAAAGGTTTGAACAATTTAAGTTAGCACACTTACAGTGTTTAGATTTGTGTACACAATCAGAAGTTATAGCAAATTTGGAAGTGAACTATGAACGTTGTCATGAGAACTTTGTAGAATTCCGGGATAGATTTTCTCAGTATATCGCGAGTGAAAAATCGCATGAAGAGGGATTACCCGAAGAAAGTGATACAGTTTCAATTGATAGCAGTTTGAGTTCACGATCTTCAGTTTCATCACAATCTAGATTTCGCAGTGCTAAAGCTAAGCGGCTCATCGCAGAACTTAAACTCAGGAAATTATCAGAACAGCATGAACTAGAGCGTGCACAAATAGAAATTAAATTTAGACAACAGGTATTTAAACAACTATCCGAGATGGAAGAGGCCAATATCGAAGAATCAGTGTGGCAAGAAGCAGTGGAAGAAGACACAGATAATACCAGTGGAATCGTGAACATTCGGAACATTTCGCAAACAGTCTCGCAAACATTACAGAGCTCTGTTCCTGCGAGTGAAAAGTGTATTAATATGAACTCTCTTTCCGGACAAACTGCAGCAACTGATAAACCAAAGATGAACATTAATAACAGTACACAGGGAATCAGTGCTCAGTCTGGATTTTCGGATGTAAGTGTTTCTAGCATAGATTCGGCTTTTCAACGCCTAGCATCTACACTTCACGAAGGGTTTAATTTGCCAAAACCAGAATTATTAACTTTTAATGGAACTCCGTTAGACTATAGTAAGTTTATAAGGAACTTTGAGACAAACATTGAAGGTAGAATAAGTGATAATAGTTTGAGACTGAGTTATTTAATTCAGTACTGTAGAGGTGAAGCAAAGTGTTGTATAGAAGATTGTGTATTATTAGATTCTGATGAGGGTTACAAACGTGCTAGGGCAATATTGTACTCCCGATACGGTAGGCCACATGTAATTGCTAGATCATTTATTGAAAAATTAGTGTACGGCGCTCAGATTAAAGCGTCAGATATTGAAGGTTTATCTAAATTGGCATTAGAAATGCAAAAATGTGAAATCACATTGTCTCAGTTAGGTTTTAATTCAGATATTGATAATTCTGAAAATTTAAGGTGTATTGTAAAACGCTTTCCAATGCATATGAGAACAAGATGGGTCGATATTGCTCATTCAATTAGCGAGTCTGGTAGAGAACCTCGTTTTTCTGACTTAGCTAAATTTGTAGACGAAAAATCACGCATTGCTAGTTCTATGTATGGGTACGATCTTTGTAGAGAAAACAATCAGAACAAGACTGATAATAGGGTTTTTACAAGTAACCATCATAATAATGATACAGTTAATAGTAAGATTACTACGTTAAGTACTCAAAGTTTAAATAATACAGCTAAATATGAGCACAAATGTAAATGTTGTTCAGGTACTTGTGTAGATTTGACATCTTGTAGCAAATTTAAGTCAATGAGTTTAGATGATAGGTATAAATTAGTACGCATGTTAAAATTGTGTTATAATTGTTTAAAAGGGAAGCATTATGCTAACAATTGTAGAAAACCAAAAGCATGCACTGTATCTGACTGTAATGTTAAACATAATATTTTATTGCACAGTTGGTCTCAGCCCGGTTTTGATCATGCAGCTACTCAGCCGTCAGTTAATTGCGCAGCTACTAAAGGTTCTATGATTAAGAACTGTTTAGGAATTATTCCTGTCCTCGTTAAGGGTCAGAACGGTAACTTTTGCAAAACATTTGCCTTGCTAGATGACGGAGCAGATAAAACTTTATGTGATGAACGATTACTTCAATTTAAATATAGTCAGCAAGCCGGTCACTTTCGAGATGTCTACTGTTAACTCTTCTGGTTGTACAATTCACGGTCAAGAAGTTGACTTACAAGTAAAAGCTATTGACGGAAATGATAAGGTGTCGTTAAAAAAGGTCTGGTCAGTAAAGAAGCTTCCAATTTCAGCTCGATCTGCCGCAGAAAATGTAGATATAAGAAAATTGCCGTATTTAGCCGATATACAGATACCCTCTACTGATTTAACCGAGGTCATGTTGTTAATAGGTACAGATTCACCTAACGCTCACATTCCGCTAGAAGTAAGGTCCGGTAATGAAAACCAACCATATGCAATTCGCTCACGCCTCGGATGGGGTATTCGTGGTCCTATTGAAGATATGCATGCGTCAAATGTTATAAATGATGATAGAGCACGAGAAGACAAGAATTGCTTGTCTACAGATTATACAGAGGCTATGAAAATGACGGAGTCAGTCTTGTATTACCCAGCAAGACGGATGCCAAGCCCAACTCATCGTTCATCCAAGTCCATGTCCAACAGAAGGAGCAGGAGCAGGTCAGCATTCGTCTCCCCGGGAAAGGCGACAAAACGTGCTCGTTTCAAGAACCCAAGAAGGGGAAAGAAAAGGGCAAGGTCTCCATCCAAAAAAGCAAGAAAGGAGGAAACAAAAGGAGGTCCAGGGGAAAGAAAGCCGCAGCAAAGAAGCAAATGGCAGAGGGAACAACAAGATGTTAAAATTGACGATATTGTTTTAGTGGCTGATGAACATTTACAGAGAGGACAATGGCCTTTAGGTAGAATAGTCGAGGTCACAAGGAGCCGTGATGGTCATATCCGTAGCTGCGTGGTCAAAACTAGTCAGTCACAAATTTTAAGACCTATAAATAAACTATGCGTACTCGAGTGTTCTAAATAGAACTGTTTTTTTTTTTATTGGTGACAAAATTGTATTATATTTTTCTAACTGTATTAAGAAATTATTTGGTAATTTCATTGTGGGGAGTGTAAGATTTGAAATATTCAAATTTTAAATATAAGTTTATTATTTATTAAATGTTTAACTAACATATTCATTTATTCTTGTAAGAATAAGAAACACAGTTTTTACTATTTATTTATGAAAGCGCTAATGTAACGTTGCGCTCTTTTGAACAACACATTTTCCCGTTTCTGTTTTATGACGTTACGCCTTTGACGTGCGCTTCGTCGTCTAGACTTTATTTTGATAACATACGGATGCACATTGTTTTATTAGACAGATTAAAGTTGAGAATCGATTATTAGCGACCATATGATTTTTATAAAAGAATAAAAGATAGATACATGGTGCAACTTAACTCGCATACTCATTTCTTCGCCCTAAGTTAAACTTTATGTGATTCGTACACCTACTATAAGTCACGCAGTAAAATGGTTTGGCCATTTTTGTTAAAAACAACACAGTGATAACTATGAAGGATAAACATGCAAAATGAAATCATTGATGAATACATCAGAGTTAGGTCTAAAGTAATTAAGTGACTTCGAGATGCGTCAATATACATTTGCATTGATTTTTACACAAAAAGGAAGGATATGAAGCTTCTTAATTAAAGTGTTTTTTTCCTTATCTGAGAAGTCAGAATAGATAGAGAAGTAAAGAATAATAAAGATGAAGAAATACAATTAAAATGCATAAAGTTTGTATTTTAAAATTTAATATCATGCAGTCAGTACAAACATTCTGTGTTTAATTCCAAATTTTGTTTTGTTCTTCTTTTCAGAAGTCATTTTTTTTCGTCTTTCTTCTCTGCACACTTTATTATCAGGGGAGAAGTGGTGGGATTTATAGGGATTGTTGTTTCTCCGATTATTGAATAACCGGCATAATCTTTTGTCAAATGTCACGGAAAACCCTGAAAATTTGCTTTTTTGTTTAAGTGTGTAGGTGTTTACATACTTTTCTTTCACGAAAGTTTTATATTGAAAAGCATTGTGGATTTCTTTTTTACCAATTTCAATTTAGATGGAAAGGCTGGTATACAGGGTTGGAACATTTAAAATTTTAATAGATTTAATTTCAGAGAAGATTGAGATTTCAAATTATCCCTAAGTTCTACAGAGTTTTTTTTAGAATTCACATGTTATTTAAAAGATGTTTACCTAAAACTATGACATTTGAATTCAAAATTGTTTCATGTCGTTTTTATTTTCAAAGACACTATGTGTACGTTAAATTTAGCATATATAAGTTCTTTCCTTAAACAATCTTAATTTTTAAATTGTTATTTGGATGGAGAGTTGTCTCATTGGCACTCACACCACATCTTCCTATATCTATTAACCTCTCTGATTGGGTTTCAAAAAAATATGTCCTCTAGAACTTTACATTAAAGAAACAACAAACACGCCTCATATTTTGAATTCTACCTCGAATTGTATACATATATTAGCGTTTATCTTAGTACCAGAATCTATGACAAACAAGACAATTTTCATTTTAAAATTATCTATTTTGCCCACCTTAGTAGCAAACTATCAACTAACCCTGGTTATTAGATATACATTTCCAAACTCATTCGGTAGTCAGTAGTTTACAAATGCTACTCAAACTCTATAAATAGTTATAACAGGTACCAGGATTATCATTTAGTAGCCAGACGAGCGTTTCGTCTACATAAGACTCATATATATTTTTTAAACGAATACATTTTTAGTAATGTTAATTTAAACACTAAGGTTCAAAGACTTCTGACATCTGAATTTCAATCAGAAGTATCAAGCTAAAATAAAACATATTTTTAACAGTATCGTAACTATATCCCTCCCGAATAAGTCTGTTTGGTTAGCTTTTGAAGTGAAATCCGAAATAGTTGTGGTTTGTGAAGAATAGTACCATACAAGATTGGTTGTTTAATACCTGAACGTATAACATGTCTGCATATGTTTCCATTATAATTTCTACCTTCGGACATAATTGTCATTAGCGAATTTTGGGACAATGTGTTTCAAGACCTAGTATAACTGATTTTTTTCTTTAAAGTTTATTTTTTTTCTTCTATGAACACTTCATTATCAGGAGAGAAATGTTGACTTCTATAGGGATTGTTTCCCCGATTAATAAATAACTGGCATACTATATTGTCAAATATTACAGAAAACCCCATATTTTTGTTATTGTTGAGGTGTGTGGGTGTTTCACTGCTTTTCTTTGACCAAATTTAAAATGACAGACATAACCGCTGCCATTTTTAAATTAATAAAAACCATTGTGGATTATTTATTTTAGGTGTAGTACCACCAAATCATGGTACGTCACATCCAGTTGTATACGAAAGTAGGTCTAAAAAAATATTACCTTGAATTTGACACTTGTAGAGAATTAACCCTGCATTTCAATGCACTTAATTTTTTTCTGAGTTATAAACATGTATGTTGGGTGTCTGAAAGCATCATTCCTTTTTGATTTGATGGTCTTATGAAATATTTTGGAAAGTTGAGGTTACATAGTTACCAAAGTAGTTAGGGTTAGGGTTAGGGTTAGGGATTGTTTCCCCGATTAATAAATAACTGGCATACTATATTGTCAAATATTACAGAAAACCCCATATTTTTGTTATTGTTGAGGTGTGTGGGTGTTTCACTGCTTTTCTTTGACCAAATTTAAAATGACAGACATAACCCTAACCCTAACCCTAACCCTAACCCTAACCCTTAAGGTTACATAGTTACCAAAGTAGGTAACCAGTAAATAACAGTGTAAAAATTGGGTTGTTTACTCCCGGTGTTTGTTACTTTCTTATATGCAATGAAATGTAGTGTGAAATTTTCACTGTAGCACTGGAAAGGATTAAACTTTATACATGCAAAATATTTCTTTGATTGAAATGAAGCTAAATACTGTACAATTTTTTTAAAAGTGCCAATTTAACAAAGATTAATTGGGGAAAATCAATGGTGGTATTACACCTTTTAGACAATTTTAACTTTTCATTGGGAATGATGGTGTACAGGGTTCAAACAAATAATTATCTCAATAAAAAGAAAATTATGTAGTAAGACATATATCAACAGGTTGGGAACAACCTCTCAAATAAGGGGTAACCCTTCCATTTAATGGCTATCTCTTTAATGAACGATCAATTTCAAGTTATTAAACAATTTGTTGTGGATGTTGAAAAAACAATTTCTTAATACAATAGTACACACGAATGTTGTAGTATTCTTGGACGAATATCTACTTAATTATCAAAAATAAGTAATAAAAGTTGTTCCAAATATACGGAGTTATTACCCGTTAAAGTGAAAAAAAAGCAAAGCAAAATAATGATTTATATACTGCAATTGTTAAGGTATCTTTTAAAAAGAAATTGTTTAGTGTTTTTTTAATTACAATGTAGGCAAAGATAATAAACACAAACATCAATGGGAAAAACTCATTTGTTGTTTGGGGGGTAGGCGGTAAAAAGAATTTTAAACGAAAAACATCTTCATGTTAATTGGCTAAAACAAAAAAAAGTGGCGATTATATTGTTTTGGCGAAAGCGGTGACCAAGGCAGGAATATGGCAGTTGTTTAAATTCGTTTTCTGTAACTGAGATTGTGATCCGTTTTAATTTTTTTCAAAGAACTGTATTTCTCTATATATAATCTTTATTTTAACGCACGTGTTAAACGATAGGCCATTTTTAGACGGTTAATACATTGTTCGATAAAAAAAAACGAAATCGTTATTCATACAACAGAAGCTCTATACATTTGTCATGCTATATTTGTTTTTTTTATTGTTTATTGTTTATCAATATGTGTGAAATAATCTTTGAAATCATTCAGCTAAAGATTTATGTTTTAAACCTTTTGTCAAAAAGATTACAAATATTTTCTCAAATCATTTAGGACACAAATCTTAACACATGCCTCATCAATTAAAATACCCGAATTGTATGAGCATTGCAAAATTGATCTGGAGGAACATGTTTTACATTCTCACGTTTGAATATATTAATTACAATGTTTGAGATTTTAAATAAAGATACACGACTTAAATATCACATTCTGTAACTTAGAGATGTAAAAAAAAAAACATTTAATACAAAAGGTTCTTCGTGTAATTATTAAGGAAGAATAAAAACGTATTCAAGACTAGAGTTATTTCAACATGTTCAATTTCAATAGTTAAACATTGACACGCTAACAAGAGGCGGGGAAACACAAATAGGTATTATTTACAAAAAAAAAACGCTGTGTCAAAACATCAAATAATGTTAAAAGACAAACTGCTCCAGAAAACACTACATTATTATAAACTTAAAATGAGCAACACTTATATTGATCTTTGCTGTTTCATCAGACATTCAGATGTCGTATCCGTTCTCAATCCAATCGAAAAAAAGAAAACAACTAATTTTTTGCATACATTTTTTTAATAGTAAGACTCAGTATCACGACATGTTAATGTATGTAAAATAAACACTAGGGCTTTGTTTAAAAAACGGCAAATGAGCCAGGTCAACAACAACAAAATGAGAAACAAAATATAGGTAATGAACTTTGTATGTTGACATTATATATCAGGCAACCAGTAAAATATGTTATCTTTATATCGAAATAATGTAATGATCTCTATTTCAATAGTCCATTTCATTTTATTTTGTCCTATATTCTTCTCTGAACATTTTAATAATCTGGAGTCGTGATGAGGTTAATAGCGAGTAATGATCACGCATTGTTGTTGATATAATTAAATTTTATGCCACTGTCATACATTTTACAAGTGAAAGGTCCTGAATTGTAAATACGAGACTGGTATCTTATGTTTTTGATCTCTTGCTTTTGCCATTGAATAGGGATTTTCAGTTTTGAATTTTCGTCGGTATTTTTTATTATTTTACTTTTTGGCAACAGGGTTGTCAAATATCAAGGAAAACCCTAAAACATATTTTTATGAGGTTTGCTGGTTTTTAAAAACTTTTCGGGTACGATTATTTTAATTACGTGTTGATAAGATAAGCGTTAGACGAGTATACATCAGAGATGGGGTCGATTACTTTAAAATGTAATCGATGAAATTGCAACAACTTTGACAATAAAACGTAATCGATTACATTTCAATTACACCTTATTTCGAATGTAATTGGTTACATTATATTACTTTTCTTAAAAGTAATCAGGATTACTTTGGATTACTTATGATTGCATTGTACACTTCAATATAATTTTTTATAACTTTTTATTCTCACAGAGCTAATTTTTGTGATTTTTTTATAGCCTTTATTTATTCATCACATTTAAAAGAATTTACACACGTACAGTGTAACATGTGTAATTTGATAACATAGCTATAGACAAGTCTCCTTTCTCTATATAAAAAGTATACAAATTTTAACTAACTGCCCATTTAACAAAAAAAACCTAAACAAATAATGAAAATTAATTAAGTATAGTTTTAGTGTCGCATTACATAAGGCTGGTATGAAAGGACCTGACATCGCACGACAAACAAGAACTCCATCTTCAACAATTTATGGGGTTTTAAACCGTTTCAAAGGTCGGGGGAGTTTGGAAAACAAGGAGAGAACGGGAATGCCAAATTTGCTAACACCGCGGGATACTCGCAAACTCTGCACCACTGTCAAGTCGGACAGAAAACGTCCACTGCTTGAAATAACTGCTGTTTTTAATGAATCTAGGGAAGAACCAGTCTCTAAACGTTCTGTTCAGCGAAAATTGTATGAAGAAGGATTCAAAAAACGTGTTGTAAAAAAATCCATCAGACATCGTGCTGCAAATGTCAAAAAAAGGCTGGCATGGTGTAAATTGGTCAGGCCCAAAATTGTGGAAGATTATTGGAGAATGGTCATATATAGTGATGACTGTAAGGTGGGAATTGGACCGGATAATCGTGTTTTAGTCTGGAAAAGGACTGGTGAGTAGTGGACTTCTCCTTGCTCAAATCCTGGTAGTGGGTCACGATTGAGTTTGATGATATGGGGCTGCATTACCTATGAAGATGTTGGTACTATTACTGTTGTAACTGGTTGTATACATGCTTTAAAGTATATTTAGATCGTTGACAATTTTGTTTGGCCTGTTATTGCTCGTCATTTCCCCGCTGACAATTACATATATCAGGACGACAATGCCCCGGTTCATAGGGCCAAAATTGTGAAAGATTACATGGAACAAAATCAACTTCATGGCCAGCACAAAGTCCAGACCTTAACATTATTGAAAATATGTGGCATAAAATTAAAATAGAACTGCAAAAACAGGCACATAACATCACTACAAAGGCAAAAATGGAGACAGCAATTCGGGACATAGAGACAAATATATCCTCAGAATTCATAAGAAAACTTTATAATTCGATTCCAAGATTCCAAGATGTTTGAGGCTAGTAATAAGGGCAAAATAAAACATCACAAAGTATTATGTGAGTTCAGATCATTTTAATAATATAATTACAAAGGTTGAATTGTGACAGATACTTGACAACTGTATGTGGCGGTCATCTTCACTTTTGGTACAAGTCTGTAGTTTTATCAAAATATTGGGCAAACTTATATGAAATTGGAGTTACTATCAGGAGTGTTCAATCAAGGAACCAAAATGCTTTCAAAGAATATGCTTCAGCCTTCTATCATAAGAGCTCAATCTCACAACAAAACATTTGAAAGGCAAATTCCTTTAGTAAACTGTTAACAAAATACAACACTTGGTTATACAAAACTTGTTATATAGATGATACAATGTATCACATTAAACAAAGTCCCATCATAGTGAATACTAATTTCATGATTTTTCATACATGCTTTACATTTTCTTATTTTCATATTGTCTATCAAAAACTGTTTTATATGTATACAACATTTGTATTCAAAAAGTAATCATATGAATGTTATCTTAAAGTAATCTAAAAGTAATCATGATTACACATGTTTTTTGCAATGTAATCGATTACATTACGAGTACTTGTAACCAGAAATGGCAAGATTACTGATTACATAGGATTACACTGCAAAATGTAATCGAATACAGTTGATTACGATTACTGATTAAGATTACCCCATGCCTAGTTTACATAGCTCTCAGAGTGATGTTATTGTCTGGGGTTGATACAGATGTAATATTGAAAGCCCTAATATTGATGATAATCTCTATTGGTTCTTTGAAAGTCAGAAAAAATGGCTAAACAAATAGCTTTTGTCGCAATATTGTTTATTAATGCTGGACACACCAATCAAAGTAATGAATGTGTCGCTTATCTATTGGTATAACACTTGGTTGTATATCTATCTATGCGAAAAATAGACAACAGCCCTACATCAAAAGAATACAGATGTTAATAGTTGATATGTCTGTTGTATAAACACATGTTGCAAGGTCCAAATAGTAACGACGTTTAGTTACAATGTTCCCATTCATAACATAATCCGACTGGCAACATCATAAACGACATAACGCATGTGATGAGCTCAAAATGTAAATTAACTGACTTGTCTTCTTTGTTTTCCGATTCTTTTTGTTTAATAAACTTTGATAAAAATAATTTTATTAAAAAAATATTTTTACCAACACTACATTAAAATTTACACAACTTTGAAATCTATTTGAGTACGCATTACTAAATACAATAAAAAGTTCATGTACATGAATGTTACCATTTTATGTAAGTTATCTGTTTCTTGCTACTGATTTAAAAAGGAGGGATATCAGCGGGAGATTTAAAAACATTGAAAGTAAACCAGAAGAGACTATTCAAATTTATAAAATTACCTGCATTTACTTCAACTTATACCATACATTCATATTATCAGCCCAAATCAATATGAACGGCTAGAGAACTCTCGAAGGTTATTGAGTATTGCACATCATCAGTGACCTACAACTTATTAGTTTCTTCAATCGGTTTAGTCGAATAGGAATCAGGCTTACAAGGCACATGGACATGTAGACAAACGGACGGATGGACGGACACTTGTTAATATATGCACCACGAACGCTATGCATGAGATGGTGGAGAAATTTCAATCAAACAATTGCTTATAAGTGTTTATAGAAATAAGAAATTAAAAAAATATCAGTTGTTTACATTAGTGGAAAACTTGAGAATGTAATTTAAAAATCTCTCAAAGATTAGCAGAAATAGAAATATCATTAGATGTTCTCAACTATATGAAGTGAAGATGACAAACCCTAACATTAACTATGAAAATAAAAACGAACTAAATCTAGAATTAAACTTAAATTAAATTTATCTTTAGCTCAAAAGTTGCTTTGAGATTTCTTCTTTTTTTCTAATACAGGATCAACTAGTACTTACGATTTCTGAATATCTTGCCTTCTAAATTCTCAATCATCAAAAACACGTTTTTGTTGAAAGTGGGATAACCATGCTTACATTAAAACATCAACCTTTTCCTACAACACACTTATGGAAAATACAGTAAACTTCCGTATCTTTTAAGTTAAATGATCACCGTTTAAATGACCCGACACAATTTTTATGATAAAATACAAAAGACATGGTTTTACGTTTATTGATATGCAGTAGTATTTAGAGGGTTGGTATTGTTTGTGCTTGATTTTCTAAATTCATAATGTTTAACAACTGGTCATTTCAGAAGTAAAGAGATTTTTAGATCAAAATGATTGCAGATGTTTTGCTGCAAGTTAACGTATCATTCAATAATATATACATGTGTTTCAATATAACAATTCTTTTAAATCGATCAGTCAAATCAACCTATTGGTTGATCTAGTCAATTGTAATTCAAGGTAAACTCGCGCCTGGCGTATTGAATTATAATCTTGGTACCTTTGATAACTATCTACCTTCTATTTTGGACCCTTTAAATTTAAGGGGAGGGTTTAATAGTAGTTGGGGATGACGAAGTTGTTCACTAACTGGCATGACATATTGTCAAACAATTATTGAAAACTCCGAGTAGTTTTCTTAAAGGAGGTGTGTGGGTGTTTTTGCACAGTTTCAAGTCTTACATTTACTTTAAATTTATAATATAAACGTTTTTTTAAGGTTTTCAAGAAGTATATTATATATATCACTTGAAATATAAAATTAATCCATTATTTGTAGCGGATTTCAAATTCAGTCTTTAATTCATTTAAAATATTTCCATTTTTCTTGTGATAAGTTATGAAAAAATAATTGTAATTATCCAATCAAAACTTTTAAGATAGATGTATCTTTACCGTAAATCTTCAATATATCTTCGCAAGCCAATTCAAATGTTTTTATAAAATACCAGATACGGATATGACCCCTGTATTGTGTAATGCCACTTAGCAACTGACCAGTGGTCATCACCCCCACAGGTGTCAATACAAACTTTATCCTACCCCTTCTGTACTTTGTGTGATGTCATGTTCCTTACTGATGTGGAGCTAACACCTTTAAGTGTCATAATGAGGGGTTTTATTAATTAGGAGATTGTCAACAGAAATAAGCATTCAGTTGTAAACACTGGTAGATTTCAGTTGTGAAATATACATGCCAGTCTTGACATGTTTATGAAATTTTAAAAAAACTTATTAGAAATTTCATGTTTTAAGACGTTACTAGTTAAATAAATGTAATATCCTAAATATGAAATTAAACATTCAGAAAAAATAAATAAAATATGTAATTATTTCCATTTTATCTGATTATTTTATTTAATTTATGCTATAATTTTAATGTTTTAAAAGTCATGCAGTTTACAGGAAAACAAATATTCTACCATCATTAAATCTATTTAGTTTTTATTCAAGTAAATTTGACTTTGAAAGGAGATTTAATAAAACCATCACTTTAACTTAACACTCTTCATTATTTTGTTTATAAATCAAAATTTAAATATTAAGCTTTTTATAAAAAGTAGTTTTAAATTGTATTCTCCCTTAAAAATTAAGTTTTTAAGATGATATTGAAATAAAGTGGAATTGTTAGCTTGTGAATTTTAAACTTTGAAATCAGAATAATATAAATGAATAAATTTCTTTAAATATTTATAAGATTATAATCCACTTACTTGTTCTTCCTTGAAATCTTCAGGACAGAATACACCAACAACTTTCACCCCTCCTTTTTTATACCAATCCCCCCTTTTGGCAAGTAATGCTAACATTTGACACCTGTTTTTAAAATTCTATTCTCAATGCCAGATTAGGATAAAAGAACAGTGCAGTTTAATTAATAATGAATTTCGGTCTATACATATGAATGACATTTACCTGTAATTAAAATATTATAATTGCTGAGAACACAACAGGTGTAACTTCAGGGAAAATAACTCTTGTCATGTTATATATATATCTTTATTCTCAATAAACCACCATTTTGACAAGGTATAGAGAAATACACAATATTATGTACAATATTTACAATATATACAATATTCAATAAATACATTTAGTAAAAGACATGTTACAAAAATAATTAATAGGGTGGCGTCACACTAGATAAAGCCAGGAGTTCACACAGATTTATTTATAATTTTGATAAATTTGCAGAGTTTACTCAACTTAACCTTCTTTTTGAGGACATTAATAATTTATATTTTAAAATATTTGGCTTTGTGTAGCTATACTTTTCAATGTAATTTTTCCTCTCCTGTTCAAAAAATTTGCATTCCAAAATAAAGTGAAATTCATCCCCGAGTTCATTGTTTTTACACAGAGTACAGTTTCTATTTTGTCTGCTGGTGTTTAGCCATCTACCAGCTTCAATGGGTAATTTATGATGAGTCGTTCTAAATCTGCAAAATTCTACTAGATTTTTGTTATCTAAAATATCTAAATAAGCTTCAGAACTAAAACTATCTTTAAATACTTTGTAATTTATAGCTTTTGGTGATTCTTCTAACAGTAAGTGCCAATTCTGTTCAAATTGATCTTTAAGGTTTCTACTAACTGTAAGACGTAGCCAATTCAAATTAATAAAAGTTTGTGAATTCCAAATATATGTTAAGCCACATTCATTCAAACTATTTTTTATGTTATCTAACCATAAAAATTTATCTCCATTTACAAATGACAATTGAAAACATAAGTTATAGACAACTTTTGACAATTTTGACTCCTTTCCAGAAAGAATTTTACCCCAGAATGATATCATTCTATTTTTTATGTCAATTTCTAGAGGATATCTTCCAAGTTCGCCATATATCATATACGATGGTGTAGAAGATTTTAAATGTAAAAGCAATGTGCAAAATTTTAGGTGGACTTTTTCGATTATTTCATTATTGCTAAAACCCCATACTTCGCACCCATATAATAAAATAGGCTTTATCATCTTATCGAATAATTCTAGTTGCGTTTTGATTGAAAGCCCGTGGTTTCTGCCTAATTTTAGAACCTCGTAGAAAGCCTTCGTAGCTTTATTAGCTATGGACTGTTTCGCTTTCTTAAAATTCCCACTTCTAGCTAAGTCTATTCCTAGATAATTAATACTATTCACTATTTCTAATTCTGTTCCCTTCAAATTGAAATGTAGGTTTCTTGGAAGTGTTCCTTTAGAAAATATCATGATTTTACTTTTATCTGCATTTACTTTCAGTTTCCATAAAGTACAGTTATCTTGAAATGAGTCAAGTTGCCTTTGAAGATCTGCAGCTGATTCTGCCATTAACCATCTGTCTTTGATGTTTTTTTAAAAATACATAATGGGATTTTGTTAATTTGTTTGTAATTAATAGTTATTTGTAAAGATAATCTGTGAACTTATTTGTTTGAATAGTTAAAAATTCCTAAGGCTATAATTTCATTGTTTGTTTGTTTTTGTGATTTTTTTCACGTAAAAACAGTTATTATTAAAAAAGATATTATATTTGCATATTTTTTCTTTTATACAATTACGCTTAGTTTAATTTAATTAATAAAAATTAAAATTTACTTTCAATTTTTGATAACTATTCCCATAAAATATAAATATTTTTTAAAAACATTATATTGAAATCATGGCAAACATGTAAAACTTACATTTATCATTTACTCTCGAAGCTTGGAAGAAAATTAGTTGAGCATCATATTTGATATAAAAAGAATCATCTTAAAGTTGCTGCATCCGGTTTAATCATTAAATTTATGTACATTTTTTTTTTTATAAAATGGTTAACAGGACTTTAATTAATACTTTTTGGAAATCAAATAATTGAAAAGTTTTAATAAATATATTGTACAACTAAATCATTGTAAATAGCAGTTTAATAGAATTTACATTCAATTTGAAATTAGATAATTGGTTTTAAAGGAATAATTGGTTGTTAATAAATTAACTTTCGATGGCAAATATTTCATGCATGTTTTTTAATACTTTAATTGAATGTTTAAAATGAAAAATTTTGAAAGTTTTTAAGTTATGAATCTACAATGCATTTTGCTTTATAGTAAATTTCTGTTTTATTCTGTGTATATGTTGTGATCCCTAAACGGACAGAAAGTCTCAGGTTAAAAAATCACACTAACACAGGACTTAAACTCACAAATTTGGTCGGACAAAAAGTCACAAATAATCTGTTGACAATTATTTGAATATATAAGAAAAATATCTTGAAAATTTACTTTTTAATATATATATTCATATTAAAGTGTAGGAAATGTGTCATTATACTTGAAAAATAAAGATTTATTTAATTTTAATCATGCAAAGGGTATATTTCGTGGCACCATGAAGCCATTTGAGTGCAAAACCACTTTAACATTATTTTTTTTAACAATTATTTGATCATCTTTGAAATTTTTGGGATAAATTTTGTTTACAATGTTGGTTTATATACAATAGTAAAAAAAAATACAAAATTATTCTTGTAGAAATAAGTGTTTTTTATTCAAAGAAAATATTAAGAAAAAATGAATTGTGACTTTTTGTCCTGTGACTTTGTGTCCGTGACTTTTTGTCTGTGACTTTTTGTCCTGTGACTTGCTGTCCTACATTTTTGTGATCGACCGTTATAATTGAGCTGCGTCAGATAAAAATGGACCTTCTTGCTCATTGTTGAAGGCTGTACAGTGATCTATAGTTGTTAATTTCTGTGTCATTTTGGTCTCTTGTGGAGAGTTGTCTCATTGGCAATCATACCTTATCTTCTTTTTTATACTTATGCAAATGATACATCTGTTGAAAAAACCTCTTTGATTTAACTATTTGAAAATTAAAGTTGAATAAAGAACCATTTTTTAAAGAGTTATGCCCCTTAGAATCATATATATTATGGGAGTTTGCATTGTAAGTGCAATTGTACAATTTATGCAAGATTTTTATCAAATTCATATGAAAGGCATATAACAATAAATTCTTGAACAATTTAGAAAATCATTGCTGTCTCTAACTCTCTAGTGAGATAATCTGAAAAAAGTTTTTAAAAATAAAAAAAAAGATTTAGAAAGTTATTGCCCTTGGACAGAACAAACTCAATTTTTGCAACTTTGGGACATTTGTACTCTTAAAATGTTTTATTTCTATGTCTTAACATCAAACAGAATTAAGTGCTTAAAGTAGCAGTGACATGGTACAAATAGACTGAAATAAAGTTTATAAAAAAAATAAAAGTATATATCAAGATTGTTCAATTGGTCATTGCTTTATGCTGGTTCAGCAAAAAAAAAAGAAGGCTATATCGCTGCAAGAAGAATGTTTGCACATTTGTATTACACATCATTTAGGTTAAAGATGGTTGATTAAGTCAATTGTATTAAAAAAAACTGTTCAAACACTTTAAATGAATAATTTCCTGATATAAAGAATTGTAAAGTCATAATTTTATATTTTCTTTCACTTTAATAGTGTGTTAATATGAAAATTAAAACTGCAAGATTTACTTTAATATCTGGGTCAATACATTAAGAGTAAGGCCAAATAAAATAGTACGTGCGTTTCCAGAAACATCTAAAAAAAAAGTGAGAGTAGGTAGGTCAGGATTTCTTTTAAATTTTATGGGTTTTTATATGTCCGCAAAAATAAAAAAATGTTTGGTCGTTTATTGGTGTCCCGTTGTAGGCGTTGTCTTCATCATCGTCCGAAGACTGATAGTTTCCGGATAATAACTTTAGTATAATAAAGTAAATAGAAATCAATAAAATTTTAACACAATGTTGTTAACCAAAAAAGGAAGCTAGGTTGGGATTTTGGGGGTTATGGTCCCAAAGTTTTAGGAATTAGAGGCTTAAAAAAGGGACCAAAAACAAGCATTTTTCTAGTTTCAGGACAATAAGTTGTGTATAAGTACTTCATTTGCTCTGAAATTGTACCACAATGTTTAATACCATAAGAAAAAGGTTGGGATTTATTTTAAGGATTATGAGGCAAACAGTCTAGGAATTAAGGGCCAAAAAGGGACCAAAAAAAGCATTTTTCTAGTTTCAGGACACTAACTTGTGTGTAACTGTATGGATCTCTCTGACATTTCACCACAAGGTCTATATAACAAAGGGAAGGCTGAAATTGAGTTTCGGGTTAATTTCCCCCGAAACATGTAGGAATAATGGGCCAAAAAAGGACGGTAATTAAGGCTCAAATCATTTAGCAATTAAGGGCAAAAATAGGGGGAAACCCTTGTTTTTCTGATTAAAGGACAATTTAGACAATTTAAAAGCAGTGTACAGTAAGGGAGTTACAATTTTTCTCAAATGATTTGATGTCAATGGGCAGGCTACATTTTAACTGTGTACAATTTTTTGTGTTCCCCGATGGGTTTGCACTTAGTCCGCATGTCTGTCTGTCAGTCCAACAAATCAGTTTTCCACTCTTTTATTCTTTGTGCTTTATTGATTTGATATTTGTTGTATTGTTTTATTGTAACAAGTAACAGATCAAGTTCTATTTTTTTCTGTTTGATGATTTTGTGCAAAGTTATGTTTCTTGGTCTTAGAAAATTCACTAAAATATTCTGTTTTCCACACTTCACATCATGTTTGAAGATACTGCTTTGATAATTCGTTTATAGTTTTATCATAACAAGTTAAAACAATCAAGTTACATGTAGCATTTTGTTTCATACAAATGGATTTCTAACTGGTGGGAGACGCAATACCCTAAGAATGCTTTTTATGAATTGGAAAATACACATGTAAATTCACCATGTTGTATAATTAGCTACCATGTTTATGTTGCTCTAACTGGAAAAATGATAATTACCTCTCTCATAGGTAATTAAAAGTCTGCTTGACCTTACAGAAACGTTGTTTCTTTGCTTAATTTGCTTTATGGCGTTTTTTTTTTAGCGGTACATGAACCGATTTGGTGTCATGAATGAATACACCTCATTTCAACGATCCAGCATTTAATAAATAAGGGAAATTAGTCCAAAAAAGAGTTGGTCAACATAGTTTATAGCTCGGAAAACGACATCAAAAATACCAGGCTTATATTTGTATATACACTTGACGCGCGTCTCGAGAGTTACCCGGTCAAATCAATCCTCTGTTTTTCTACTAAATACAATATTTTAATAAATTTGCAGGTAATATTTTCAGCATAGCTTTCTTCAATTTTGCCGGAATAAGTGTGACAAGAAAAATCAGTGCTACCACACAAATGGTACTGGACAGTGTTAGAACAATCATTATCTGGGTTGCTGCCCTAGCGTTAGATTGGCAGAAATGTATTCCTCTCCAGATATTGGGATTTGTTGTACTGATCATCGGAATGATGCTATACAATGATATTGGCATACAGTTTATAAAGAGGACAATTATGACCCGTGTTTTACGGAGACCGTTGCCACCTGATGAAGACCAGGAGAGATTGACCCCCGAGGACACTGCTAATCGTCGCGGAGGAAGTAAGTTTACCTGTGTTATCTATCAAACTTGGGGACCAGACAAAAATGTCTGATTATGAAGGGTGTTGTCATACTTAGGTTTTTTCTACAAGGATAGGAATACTTTATGACCATGAAAGTGTATCAGTTAAAGATGGATGTTGGAATACTCAGGTGTCGGATTAGGCAGGTTTCACTGTATACAGTTATAATCCCTGGTCACTGTTGGTAAAAATATATTGTGGACATTATGGAAAGGGAAACAAACCAGGCCACATTAGTTTCAAGAGTGAGGACAGAAAGGTGCGTTCTGAAGGGTTTGCACAGTCATTTAAGTTTTAATGATAAAAATATTAGAAAAATGAATATGTAAATTACAATTTTTTCATATAAATTGTAGTTCTGCTTCCCATGATGCCCAGATTCGATTTTCAATAATCTCCCTTTACATCTGGATTACCAAGGTTCCCTTTCCATGATGCCCAGATTTGATTTTCAATTATCTCCCTTTACATCTGGATTACTAAGGTTCCCTTCCCATGATGCCCAGATTTGATTTTCAATTATCTCCTTTTATAACTGGATAACTAAGGTTCCCTTCCCATGATGCCGAGATTTGATTTTCCATTATCTCCCTTTACATCTGGATAACTAAGGTTTCCTTTCCATGATGCCTAGATTTGGTTTTCAGTTATCTCCCTTTACATCTGGATTACTAATGTTCCCTTCCCATGATGCCCAGATTTGATTTTCAATTATCTCCCTTTACATCTGGATTACTAAGGTTCCCTTCCCATGATGCCGAGATTTGATTTTCAATTATCTCCCTTTACATCTGAATTACTAAGGTTCCCTTCCCATGATGCCTAGATTTGATTTTGAATTATCTCCCTTTATATCTGGATTACTAAGGTTCCCATCCCATGATGCCCAGATTTGATTTTCAATTATCTCCCTTTACATCTGGATTACTAAGGTTCCCTACCCATGATGCCCAGATTGGATTTTCAATTATCTGCCTTTACATCTGGATTACTTAGGTTCCCTTCCCATGATGCCTAGATTTGATTTTGAATTATCTCCCTTTACATCTGAATTACTAAGGTTCCCTTCCCATGATGCCTAGATTTGATTTTGAATTATCTCCCTTTATATCTGGATTACTAAGGTTCCCATCCCATGATGCCCAGATTTGATTTTCAATTATCTCCCTTTACATCTGGATTACTAAGGTTCCCTACCCATGATGCCCAGATTTGATTTTCAATTATCTGCCTTTACATCTGGATTACTAAGGTTCCCTTCCCATGATGCCTAGATTTGGTTTTCAGTTATTTCCCTTTACATCTGGATTACTAAGGTTCCCTTCCCATGATGCCAAGATTTGATTTTCAATTATCTCCCTTTACATCTGGATTACTAAGGTTCCCTTCCCATGATGCCTAGATTTGGTTTTCAGTTATTTCCCTTTACATCTGGATTACTAAGGTTCCCTTCCCATGATGCCCAGATTTGATTTTCAATTATCTCCCTTTTTATCTGGATTACGAAGGTTCCCTTCCCATGATGCCCAGATTTGATTTTCAATTATCTTCCTTTACATCTCCCTTTCAGAGATTTTCAATTATCTCCCTTTACATCTTGATTACTAAGGTTCCCTTCCCATGATGCAGAGATTTGATTTTCAGCTATGTCCCTTTACATCTGGATTACTAAGATTCCCTTCCCATGATGCCCAGATTTGAATTTCAATTATATCATTTGGATTACTAAGGTTCCCTTCCCATGATGCCGAGATTTGTTTTTCAAATATCTCCCTTTACATCTGAGTTACTAAAAGAGGGACGAAAGATACCAGAGGGACAGTCAAACTCATAAATAGAAAATAAACTGACAACGCCTGGCTTTGAAAATGAAAGAAGACAAACAGACAAACAATAGAACACATGACACAACATATAAAACTAAAGAATAAGCAACACGAACCCCACATGATTCCCATGATTCAACTGATATTTGGTTTACAGTTTGTGAGAATAGGATAGGATAACACAGCAAACACGTTGAAAAACTAATTACCAGACAGTATATTTATATATTATTATAAACCACATTGATTGATAGCTATACATAGCACATTGATAGAAAAGAATAAAAAAGTGTGTAAATAATAACCCTCCAAAAAATAGGTTTAGGTAGATATTATAGTGAAGGATGGTAATGTTGAAATACATTTGCGGTATTATTAGTAAGCATATGATTTCTATTCCTAATTTAGACCAGCTTACTTTCTTTCAGCACCAATGAAACTTTGAATGTGTTAGTACATTGGCCCAAAGGCCCCAAACACAATCTTATTACAATTGTTGTGGAAAACTTATTTTTATAATCCTATTTACGGGATATATAATGCTATACAAAATGTACTGCTTATATAATCTCTTTGTTCTTCAACGGTCTGCATGTCTGTTGAGGAATATTTTAAATTTATTGACGTAAACTCCCTTTAGATTTTTATGAATCTTAAATAACAGGTTGCCAAGTAATGGGATCCTCCAATATTTGCCATTTTGGACAATAACATAGAAATGCTGTGAGCAGTTTTCTTGAAACTTTTGAGTTGTGTGACTTATTTATATGATTTATTCACATAAATTCCCTGTAATACTGTTTTACAAATGTCTGATATGACATTGAGGAGTTATTGAACCTTATTCTTTGAAAAAGGAATGGGCATATCATGTGCTCATGGCCCAGCTCTTTGTTATTAAATTTTGAACCCTTCAGACAAATGCTGTAGATTATGATTCAGATTTTACTCTATAAACATGATAAATGATTAATTCATTTCTGATTTGACTTTCTCCACAGATATTCAGGACTAACCACAACTTACATGGTATATATGAATCCTGAACTTGCACTATGTCCTACAATCCTACACTTAATTGTTTTTTCCTTTTGCCTTTTCCCATGCATACAGCCATGCCAAATAACGTTATGATGATGATGAAATTATCATCTGTTATGGTTTTTTTTCAATTCGATGATGTAATTTTACCAGATGTTCTATATTTTGTCACATACAAACCTTTCATTGCTGAATTTGCTCACTGTACACATTTGTCATTGTTTTAAGACATAATGTGCTATGACATTTATCCACTTTCCACAGTTAAATTAAAATTATTTAGAAAGCTCGGCAAGCCTAATGCTTTAAATATTAAAAATTTTAATTTTACTGTCTTGAGTGGATCAAAATCATACTCCTCTTTCACTTTCCCCCTCTACCCTATTTTCCTCCATTTCCCACAAATTTTACAAATATTTCAGGTTTTGGACAGGTTTAACATACACTGTGGAAATATGTTGTTGTAAACCATTATTTCATGTCTTTCCTTGAGTTCAGCATTTAAAAATTTCACAACAGAAAGCCTCATGAATATGATTTTAAAATTACTATTGAATACAAATCATTTACCTTATTTGGAAGAAATACCAGTATAGATTCAGAAGCCCTTTTTACAAAAAATCTTAAGTGTAAAAGTTATCTAATGATACAAATATTTAGTTGAATTGTTAAGAAATATTTTAGACTTGCAATAAATTTTACACTTTGATGTTAAGAGCTCCAGTTCCTGATGTTAACCACACCATTTTGGGACAAGTAAATAGAAAAAATTGTATTCTTTAATAACAAAAATATCAAAAACTAATAATGACCATTAATAATTTATATATATATAAGTCTTAAAAAGACCAGCCAGCACATTTTACGTATGGTGACCTATAGTTGACTGTTGTTAATTTTTGTGTCATTTGATCTCTTGTGGAGAGTGTCTCATTGGCAATTATACCACATCTTCTTTTTTATATTTATATATGCTGGTTTGTACATTAGACAATACTGCGCAGATAAGGAAAACATTATAAAAGTCCAAAAGATTTGCTCAACAGAATATAATATCAAATATTGTTGATAAAAAATTAGGCTGAACAAATAGCAATCATCAGAATATGTGTATTGCTATTATCATATATATAGACAACAGTAGTATACCATTGTTCAAAACTCATAAATCGATAGAAAAAAACAACCAATCCGGGTCACAAACCAAAACCGAGGGAAACGCATTAGATATAAGAGAATGACGACACAACATTAAAATGTAACATACACATAAAAGAACTAATCATTAGACAAAATCTGATGAGAATAACAAATATAACATCAAAACTTATACCGCAATAAATATTAACCTAAAAAATATTTTTTTTAAAATGGCATTAAAAACCATCATCCCTCGAAACAGTTCAGTAATTGTTGATACTTTTTTGTTATGAATGTTCAGATACTTCAGCTTTTATAATCTTTTTATTCCAGATATGCAAGAGGAGTCTCAACCTGGTCCATCAAATGCTGCTATATAATCGTTTTTGATTGGTTCATTTGAATTTATTCTTGAATCTGATTGTTGGTTTATGGACCAATAGTATGTTGAAAACATTAGTTCATTGTTAACCTTGAAGATTGTGAAACAAACTTATGTACATTTTTTGAGTACTTAATATATATGTAGGATTCAAACGTATGGCGGGTTCCAAATCTATGGCAGATTCCTAATTTATGGCAAATGTGACGTGACAAACGCCAAACAACTCAAATCTATGGCAGATTTTTGTTTTTTTCCAAATCTATGGCAGATTTTGGGGAAAGAGTAACATATAACGTCACAATTGAATAACGCCATATTACATCCTTGCCGCCACTTACGATGGCGGAACCCATAGATTTGAACACTATTCAAGATGAAGGTATTTCCCCGACAACAATTTGTGGGTGGTTTCATCTGGGTGGTTTAAAGGAAGGTGTCATCCTGAAGAGGGACAAAATATGCAGTACCACCGAAGTCCGTGCTGAAAAAGGGTACCGCTGTTTTCAGTACCGCATATTTTAGAAAAGGAGTTTTAGTAGTAGTTTACTGTTTACGGCTGGCACAGTTTATAAAGTGAAAGATAAAATTAACAGATACAAATTTGATTTAAATCATCATGATCCATCATCGAATAAAAAGATGCATTTACGATATCGCTGAAATAAATATTATTTGAAAATTCAAACTGTTCATTTTATTTGTTACTTTTTTACTTTTTGTTTTTATAATTAAAAGCGACCTTTTTGTTTGTTAAAGGACTTATTAGTTGGTCTAATGAATGAGTTAAACAGGTACCATGCACAGATTAATAAATGTTTATTTTGTACAGAGCACAACATTTTAATCTTAAGTCTGTATTAAGGTATATCAATTTATCATTTCAATGATGATTTTTTTTTGGTTGACCATTATGGAAATTATGTTATTTAACAAATGCTTATAGACATGCTCCCGTTGTCGTATATTTCAACTTGCTCTAGACAAGTCATTAGTTGAAAATGTACATGCAGTACTGCATTGTTTTCTATTTGCACAAAATTTGCAATAGATTGGAAACAACATAAATTCGCCATAGATTAGGACAATACAAAACTTGCCATAGATTAGGTTGTAAAAAATCTTGCCATAGATTTGGAATGACATATCGTCACATTTACCATAGATTAGGAATCTGCCATAGACTTGGAACCCACCATAGATTTGAGTCCTACATATATATTTATGAGAATGGGTGCAATATGATTGTTTTGATATGACTGTGACATGAGAACGAATTTATTTGTTATACAACTTTTTGTTTGTAATTTTTGCAAAACAAATGTATTTGATCAGTTACAAAGTTATAAATTATTTGTGTACTAACTGATAGTGCCTCTGTTGTGCTCCTAGCATAGACCACACAGAAAAATGAAAATACTAATATAAACTTAGAAATTAGTACCTTGTAAGACTCTTGTAATCATGGGATTCAAAGACTATGATTTTCTTTGATTTTTTTGTTGTTGATATCAATGTTGGGTGGTTTAAGAATATAAAAATGTAACTTTGATGGATATTTGATTTTATTTTTTTCTTAAATATGAGTACAAATTGTTTTGACATACTATAAGTTTATACTGAAATAATAACGACACGTTTATTTTACAATCAGAGGCAGATTTAGGGAGGCCAAGGGGGCCTGCCCCCCTCCCCTTTTGAGAAAAAACATTGGTCGGTTATATAGGGAATCACTTAAGCGTGAAGGGAATGGGCCCTCTCTTAGGCAGCCAGTGGGCCCCCACTTATGAAAATTTCTAGATCCGCCACTGACAATGAGATTGTTCGACACACTAATTACTAATCGTTACATTTTAATATTGCTTAGTAATGACTTATTAGTACTAATTCATGTTAGTTGTCTATAAATCCTCATACCTCTGATAGTTGTCTATAAATCCTCATCCCTCTGTTAGGTGTCTTTAAATCCTCATCCCTCTGTTAGTTGTCTTTAAATCCTCATCCCTCTGTTAGTTGTCTATAAATCCTCATCCCTCTTTAGTTGTCTATAAATCATCATCCCTCTGTTAGTTGTCTTTAAATCCTCATCCCTCTGTTAGTTGTCTTAAATCCTCATCCCTCTGTTAGTTGTCTATAAATCCTCATCCCTCTTTTAGTTGTCTATAAATCCTCATCCCTCTGTAAGTTGTCTTAAACATCCCTCATAAACCTCATCCTGTAGTTTCTTAATCCCCTCTTTAGTTGTCTATAAATCCTCATCCCTCTGTTAGTTGTCTTAAATCCCATCCCTCGTTTAGTTGTCTTTAAATCTCATCCCTCTGTTAGTTGTCTTAAATCCTCATCCCTCTGTTAGTTGTCTATAAATCCTCATCCCTCTGTTAGTTGTCTTTAAAACCCCTAGTGCTTAAATCTCATCCCTCTGTTAGTTGTCTATAAATCCTCATCCCTCTTTAGTTGTCTATAAATCCTCATCCTGTGTTAGTTGTCTATAAATCCTCATCCCTCTGTTAGTTGTCTATAAATCCTCATCCCTCTGTTAGTTTAATCCTCTTTATTATAAATCCTCATCCCTCTGTTAGTTGTCTATAAATTATTTGTTGTTAAATCCCTTTTCTAATCCCTCTGTAGTTGTCTTAATCCTCATCCCTCTGTTAGTTGTCTATAAATCCTCATCCCTCTGTTAGTTGTCTATAATCTCATCCTCTTTAGTTTCTATAAATCCTCATCCCTCTGTAGTTGTCTATAAATCCTCATCCCTCTTTAGTTGTCTTAAATCCTCATCCCTCTGTTAGTTGTCTATAAATCCTCATCCCTCTGTTAGTTGTCTATAAATCCTCATCCCTCTGTTAGTTGTCTTAAATCCTCATCCCTCTGTTAGTTGTCTATAAATCATCATCCCTCTGTTAGTTGTCTTTAAACCCTCATCCCTTTGTTAGTTGTCTATAAATCCTCGTCCCTTTGTTAGTTGTCTTTAAATCCTCATCCCTCTGTTAGTTGTCTTTAAATCATCATCCCTCTGTTAGTTGTCTATAAATCCTCATCCCTCTGTTAGTTGTCTTTAAATCCTCATCCCTCTGTTAGTTATCTATAAATCCTCATCCCTCTGTTAGTTGTCTTTAAATCCTCATCCCTCTGTTAGTTGTCTATAAATCCTCATCCCTCTGTTAGTTGTCTATAAATCCTCATCCCTCTGTTAGTTGTCTTTAAATCCTCATCCCTCTGTTAGTTGTCTAATAATCCTAATCCCTCTGTTAGTTGTCTTTAAATCCTCATCCCTCTGTTAGTTGTCTATAAATCCTCATCCCTCTGTTAGTTGTCTTTAAATCCTCATCCCTCTGTTAGTTGTCTATAAATCCTCATACCTCTGTTAGTTGTCTTTAAATCCTCATCCCTCTGTTAGTTGTCTATAAATCCTCATCCCTCTTTTAGTTGTCTATAAATCATCATCCCTCTGTTAGTTGTCTTTAAATCCTCATCCCTCTGTTAGTTGTCTATAAATCCTCATCCCTCTGTTAGTTGTCTTTAAATCCTCATCACTCTGTTAGTTGTCTATAAATCCTCATCCCTCTGTTAGTTGTCTATAAATCCTAAACCCTCTGTTAGTTGTCTATAAATCCTCATCCCTCTGTTAGTTGTCTTTAAATCCTCATCCCTCTGTTAGTTGTCCATAAATCCTCATCCCTCTGTTAGTTGTCTATAAATCCTCATCCCTCTGTTAGTTGTCTATAAATCATCATCCCTCTGTTAGTTGTCTTTAAACCCTCATCCCTCTGTTAGTTGTCTATAAATCCTCGTCCCTTTGTTAGTTGTCTTAAAATCCTCATCCCTCTGTTAGTTGTCTTTAAATCCTCATCCCTCTGTTAGTTGTCTATAAATCCTCATCCCTCTGTTAGTTGTCTTTAAATCCTCATCCCTCTGTTAGTTATCTATAAATCCTCATCCCTCTGTTAGTTGTCTTTAAATCCTCATCCCTCTGTTAGTTGTCTTTAAATCCTCATCCCTCTTTTAGTTGTCTATAAATCCTCATCCCTCTGCTCCTATGCCAACATCAAGCAAAGTATTCCACGCAATTTTTTGTTTGGGGCTATCTTGCATTGATATGTGCTGATAGCTTCAATTTTAAGATGAGAACAAAGCATGATTTTTGTAATCCAGGATAGGTTCAAATTAGGTTTCGCTCTATGATATTGTTTTGTGTTTATGTTCTTCGAGATTATATTTCTTTCTCATGGAGAACCATTTTACAATTGTTTTATTTCATTTTTCAAAAAACTTTATATGAAATATAATGGTTGCAATATAATAGCTTTTGGCAGATGCACAAAACACTTGTGATAAAAAAAAAAAGGGTCAAGGTTGCACTGTAAAAATATCACATCAAACTCAAAATTAAGTATATTTATATAAGGTTGGACTGTAAATATCACATTGCTTGTTTACATGGCTGTCACCAAAGTATATAGCTCACAAAAAGTATATTTACTATAGGTTGGACATTTAAAGTAGCACATTTTTTGTTGCAAATAGCATTTACAATGAAATTATAATTTAAATATATACAACATGTACAATGGGTTGAATTGGAGAGACTTATTTACTTTTTGAATATTCCATTTAAAAAGATTGATATTAAATCCCAAATAACTTGATCCCTCTCTGTACCCAATCTTTTCTACTTATGAAAATAAGTGACTGGATGCCACCGCGGCTGGATGGTGTTTATGAAATAGAGACTAACTGGTGACAAAAAAAAATAGAAAAAAAACATTGAGTAGATAGTAATGGGCATAATAAAAGGAACATAGATTTTGTTTTCAATAAAAAAAAAAAAAAATGGAATGAAGATTCTCATTGATTTAGCAGTCGTGGAAAAAGTGTATCTTTAAAGCTTTTGGAATGTTTGGATTTACAGTGTTCATAGATATATTTTAAGCTTCTGTTTAACAAATATTATTTTAATGCTTTTTTTACACTTTAAACAGGCATTGATGAAACTGGCTATTACACAAGCATTATTACTTTTAAAGGACTTATTTCCCTTAGATAAAGCTGTAATATGATTGGTTAATTGTTGTTGACTTTATTTCCAGTGGCAACTATTTCAATAATGTTCAGAAAGTAATGGATTTATCTATTTCTGATCTTAATGTATGATAGGTTAAAATAGCAAAGTCATGTCGCATGTTGCATAATGCATACATGATGAAATATGACTTGACTACATCGTAATTTTGTATCTTTATTTTTTATTTGTTAGTACAGAACACAAATTTGGTAAATAAATGAAAAAAAAAAAATATTAATTCATTTTTATACATTTGAGTTGTTTTTCATTTTATGACAGAAATTCAGATACATAATGCAAATGCCAGAATGTTACTTAACAAAGTAAGAAAGGAAATGACAATGCAAAATCATAATGCATGATGCTATTAAGACATTCACAACCTAAATATTTATATTCCCTTTGTCATTGAGATCAAAGGAATACTTCTTTTAAAACAAATTATATTCAAAATGTTGGCTTACCTGGTTCATAGTCTAAAGTTAGCAAACATCAAATTTCACAAAAAAAATATTCTTGTGACAGACATGTACACCTTACAATCATAACATTCTTTAAATATAGTTGACTTATTGCATATAGTAAAATTGAGAATGGAAATGGGGAATGTGTCAAACAACCCGACCAAATAAAAAACAACAGCAGAAGGTCACCAAAACAACTTAACCAGAAAAACTGAAGATTGATCAATGAACAATGAAAATTGGGTCATGGTCAGATGATAATTAACAGACAGACATATACACCATACTTTATTTCATACACCCAATGTGGCTGATCTCTTGTTTAAAGTATTAGAAAACAGAACTGTTGAAAACCGAAAATTAACATTGGGCAATTAACCGTGACAATGAGAGTAATGTCAAACAAAACATGCCAGAATGACATCTACATCGTTAAATATTTGTGTATACACAAATTATAGTTGACCTATTGCGTACAGTATTAGAAAAACAGCTCAAAACACAAAAACTTTACTTTAACCACCGAACCCTGACATTGAGGTCAAGGTCAGATGACATCTACAAGTTGGACATGTACACCTTACAATCATTCCATACCCAAATATAGTAGACCTATTGTTATAGTATCTAAGATATGGACTGGACTACGAAAACTGTACCTTGTTCACTTATCCCTGAAATAAGGTCGAGATCATACTGTTTAAAGGTTTCGGATAATGCATTGTCTTGTGACAGACAGAAACTTCATAACACAAGACAGATGTATACAAATTATGGAAGATTCAGGTACTCTACATTCTGAAATATTAATCTTTTAAGAAGTTTGTAAATGCCACTTCTGGATCGCTTTTAAGTGTCACACCGACAATTTACTCCCTCCAATTTAGAACGTGTGAAAGTAGGCCTACTTGGACAAAAAATAGTGCATTTGATGTCATTATTTACTTAAACTAACCATCAAATTGGCAGAAATGAAACTTTTGGTGAAAGAGAAATGTATTAAGACCATTTTGAGCTAAAATTTACTTGTTTATGAGTTTGCATTCAAAATTGAGAATAAAAGCACTCCATAAAATACTAATTTAAGATTTCCAGAAAACCAGGGGTTATTTTAGTGGTACTTCTATTCGGAAGACCGCTTCTTTCTTATATGATTTTAAACATCTGTTGAAAATTGGCATGTAGAAAGCTGATACATGTACGATTCAGGATATATATACCTGGTTTCTATGAAGTTTAACTTAAGGTAAAATATTTAGAAAGCTGTGAAAATTGCAAAATTTGGTTGAACAGATAGGGACTTTTAATTGGTGGTCTGACACCAATAACTAGTCGAGCTTTTTTTGACAGAAGTCGCAAGCTCGACAATAATTACTATCCACATTGATATGTGTCCACACCGGTAGTTTTTGATATTAAATTAAGGCTTTGATTTGTAGTTTTGCCGGTCAAATAGCCACTGCCATTTAAAACTTTTTGTTTCTGTTTCAAAAGGAAATAACTTTCACACTCGAGGTTTTTTTTAACACCACTGTATGTATTCAAATTCTGTAGAGTGTGGCGCTCATATTCGCCGGGGACACAATTTCACCGTTTTATGATTTTGAGGTGTAAAAACTTCCAAAGGATTGGTGAAATGGAAGAAATATGCCGGTAAATTAACAAATATGAATATTTTTAAAACTTGGACACAATTTCGGCACTAACCGCAAAGGACCGAAAAACAAACAACGATTTTCAATCAATTTCCTGAATGAAAAAAAATATTTCAAAGAAGTATTTCTTAGTAATGTAATTCTTTGACTGATTGCACTAAATTTCAGATCTTTACACCTTTGAAATGTCTGCTATTCATCTATAATGAAATTGATTTGATCAATATTGTTTAAAGCTGCAATTTTTTTTATTTTAAATAAATGTATAAAAACGTCGAATATGTTTCCCCCTTCGACAAAATATCCGGAAATTTCAAATCGCCTTTAATCTAACTGTTCTCTCTCCATTACCTTTTCTGACATACATTTCATTAAAATCCATTCAACATTCAGAAAGAGTTTCGCTTAGAAGATTAGTAATGCCATACATTAATGTAACGAGTATCTCCCCTGTAACATTAAGAACTTTCTCGTGTAAATATTTCTTTAATATCCATCCAGATGTTCAGGAGGAGATGCCCTTAAAAGAGATACATTGATAGACAGATAGGGTGCAATATGCCTGCAACTTGATCAGACGCGTACAAATTCCCATCTAGGAGGGACATTCCAACGCAACCTTTTTTGACAAATTTTAATCGGAAATAGTCCTGTCAAGGACGGCAGTAAAAGTAGTGAATGTGTGACCCCAGCTGAACTCTGATGCACGCCGTTTCCTGATGATGTTTTTTTAAAGTATAAATCCAAACTATAGAAACGCAAGATAATGTGTGAAAATACGGGGAACTTTTGTGACACTATCAGTGCAATTCCGCAAGAAACCAATTCGTTTTAAAATGGTTGCGAAAAACGCTGCTTGCAAAAAATAAAAATAAAATTCTTTTGGAAAATAGTACAGGATATAATAATAATCGCAAATACATAGTACAAGCAGTCGTTGAAAATAGAAGAGTAAAATTGTCCTTGAACTTGGTTATTTTGGCGCACAACTTTCCCTATATGTTCTAAATGTAACAAGTTTTGGAATATTATTGGACTGTACAGAAAATACAAAAAGTTACTGAAGAAAAAGACATTGGAGTAATCATTGACTCTGAATTAAATTTCGAAAAACATATAAGAGAGAAAGTTAATAAGGCAAATTCCATGTTTGCACTACTGAGAAGGACTTTCCAATATTTAGATACACTGTCAGATACCTTTGTACCACTACACAAGACACTCGTCAGAACACTTTTAGAGTTTGCAAGCTCAGTATGTCATCCATATAAAATAAAATATATTGACATGATTGAGAATGTGCAGCGCCGGGCAACTAAACAACTACCGAGATTAAAGAATTTAACATACTCGGGCTCAGAGAGACTCAAAAATTAAAACTACCATCTCTAAATTTTAGTAAAATTTTAGACGGGTCCGAGGTGACATGATTGAATTATATAAAATACTGAACGGAAAATATGACAAAGATTTGTTAAATTATGGAAGGATATGACTACAATAACAGAATTAAGGAGCAATGCCTTTGCTCTACGAGTGGTAAAAACATGAAATACACAACCAAAAATTATAGTGACATCACCAACCACAAATACATTTAAAAACAGACTAGACAAATACTGGATGAACCAAACAATGGTGTACGATCACCGGAAGTGGAGAAAATTTAGATATAGAGACTGAGGAAGAGGAACTTTAGTTCCTGTATCAGTAAAAAAACCTATGTAAACCTAAGTAAATAAAAGAATAATCAGAATTTTGATGAAGGTAAATCCAGAAACGCGCTCCGAACGCCAAAAAAAAAAAATGCGAAGTATAGTAAACAAAGTAGAAATGCCGAGATATACCATTCCCATATGATTTTATAATTTACATAGGATATTACATTTTACTTCTAGTAATAATATATAGATATAGGAAGATGTGGTGTGAGTGCCAATGAGACAACTCTCCATCAAACAATAATTCAAAAATTAAACCATTATAGGTTAAAGTACGGCCTTCAACACGGAGCATTGGCTCACATCGAACAACAAGCTATAAAGGGCCCCAAAATAACTAGTGTAAAACCATTCAAACGGGAAAACCAACGGTCTAATCTATATAAACAAAACGAGAAACGAGAAACACGTATATATTACATAAACAAACGACAACTACTGTATGTTTTTTCGGGTGAATATTGCTGCATTAAATAAACAACCCGAATATGCTTGTATTCAAGCAGTGGTACAAGTCGTGAAGAGACAATTAAATGGCTTATAGTTATGACACTGAAGTTGATCGTCTTATAGATGTGTATTTTTGTAGTACAATGTATGTGCATCATTTCGTTTTGTTGAAAGTAGGACATTGTGGCGACGTCAAATAATGTTAACGGACAACCTTGCAAGACAATTTCATTAATCCTTAATTTTTACAGGAAACCCTGTAATCTGAATACAATTTGGTGTAACAATTTCAACTTTTAGAATACTTTTTATTGGTATAGTAATCAAAGCAGAAAAATAATCTTTATGAAATCAAATCTCTGTTTTTTTGGCAGTAAAAGTTTTGTGAAGACAAGAAAGTTTTACTCGGACATTACCGCAAGACATTGCAAACCTATTGTTTTGAATTGAATATGCAGCTCAATTCATTCATTAATTTGAACTTTTGGAGCTTACACTTAGTAAAAAACGATCGTGCTTACAATTTATAAATTATATGTCAATTTTTTTTTAACCGAAATGTTTCAAGTTTCCAAACTAAATTTCCCCTGGGACAGTCATTTATATATATTCTTTTCAAAATATCTATGCTAATTTTACTTTGAGACGGCCATGTAAACCAGTAGTGAAATATATCATGTCATAGAACATTCATGCAAAATTTCGAAGAGTTGCGTGGACATTTCGCGAATTGCTCGAGTTTAATGTTTTAAGCTTGTTACATGGGACAACGCCAAGTGAACGTTTTTTTTCTCTGATAATCTGTGTCTTCCGAAGCCTATGAATATTATATTTTTATTCCTTCTCTTTCATAATGCGCAAATTTAAGAAACAATCTTTACTTTCATATATAATTTGAAATATTAATTTCAGCATTTCTAAGAAAATTTCCTTGTCAAATATTTACTTAGCGCTATTTTTCGTGGTAGTAGCAATATCTAACGTTGCGTCACGAGCGTACTGTTTTACCCGTGTCCATTTGGCCACCCGTCCCTCACGTAATCGATATATAGGATGTAGCTTAGGGTTTATACAACGTATTTCGAAGTGCTACAATTTCTTTATGTCAACTTTAAAAAATTTTTTTTTTACCAAAAGTGGGCATATTCAGTCAAGACTTTTCTGAAATGACAGGTTCACTTTTGGTCAAAACGATGGCCTAAGATATCAACTTTATCATAAAACACCAAAATGTTCACAAATTGATTCGTAAATGGATCTATTTCAAAAGTCCTAATGCTCAATAAATCAGTTCTTTTTATAAAAGTACACAATACGGTTAATACTCTCCAAATTAGGCCCATTTTGGACATTTTGTCAAATTGTGATGAAAGATTTATGAAAAATTTGGCCGCCACCTACGATCCAAAATGTTTTGTAAACAAGATTCCAAATGTTATATATAATTCATCAATATAAAAACTTTTTGGATCGTGGATGGCGGCCAATGTTAATTATGCCAAAAACAATCATTAAAATTTTGGACAAAATAGACCAAATTTGACCTAAAATACAAATAATGTATATTTGAGGGGTCGATCATAGCTTAAATTTTTTTTAAGGAAAGTGCCAAAAAAGTATATTTAAGTCTTAACAGTATCATCACAAGTATTTCTATTTGAAATTTGTAATTGTTTGGCCCGATTTAAAAAACATAAAAAAAATTAGGGCCAATTTTAACCCTTCGTGAACCCTTCTCCTTTTGTATTTTGAAAATATATAAAGGCACACAGAGCACATAGTCCGACTTCCTCCTTCTACAGTGTAGAATTTCAAGGTGGAACTTTTATAATGTACCGAGTGTTTTACTTTTAGAGGACGCGATATGTTCTCAGATTTTTTCACTGTATCCTTTTTCACGAATGTCAGAATGTTGAACTTACATTTAATACAGTTTGCAAGGTTTGTCTGCAACTATTCGCACTACCCAAACGTTTACATCATACAGAGAATATACTATATTAAAACATGTATTATTTATCTTTCACTTTTACAACTGACGGAATATTTTTATTAGTAACCTTTTTTGATGGCTTTATTAGAATTAAATGCGTATTTTAGACACAACAATTTCAAATTGTATTGTATCATGCGTATCGTCCTGAACATGCCTGAACTTTTTGCCACTAGACATTTGCAACCTCAAATCAATCATTTCAAATTGTACATGAACATCCCTGTTCACTCAATAACATTTTTTAAGCTTAATGTGCACCCTGTTAGTTGGAAATAAAACTAAATCAGTAGAATTAATAGGAAACAAAATAACAAACACCGTTCAGATCCCGTTACATATTTTTTCAATACCTCTCAGGAAAAAACACGTTACTCTATATTAATTAATGTCATCCTTTTTTTGCCAAATTATATGCATATCAGTTAGCTTTGAGTCAATTTATCTAAAACAAACAATGATGGTTATATGTGTCTCTTTACATGCACGGGCACACAATAAAGTCCTGGAAATTGTTAGTTTTTAGTGTTTCTCCATATACATAAGAGATCGGAATGAATTAGTGACGAGGTTCGGAATATTTTTTTCGTTTTTTTTGCCATTTTGGGAAATTTTCTGCGACTGTCATGCAAGTGAAATGTTTGGCTAGCCAAAAAAACAGGTCCAATTCACCATTTTCTACAAAAGAAATTCGGAATATAACAGTTAGGAGATAACTGTATTGTATTTTAAGCTCCGACGGCAACAATTGGGGATTTGATGGTCGCAAATTAAGTTTACTGGCCACGCGTTAGCGGAGACAGTAAACGAGTATTTTCGACCATCAAATCCCAAATTGATGCCGTCGGAGCTTAAAATACAATATTGTTATCTCCATTCTAATGAAACAAACAGAAAACAACGTTAAAACATGTATTTAAAATCTGTCATATCCGTCTGCGCTTGCGCGTACGTCCCATAGCATCAATTGTCAATTGATGCCATGTAAGAAAGTGACGTTATCCAATCAAAATGAACGTTACAAACGTTGTTGCATTAGAATTGTTATTCATTTGTTTGATTTTGCAGTTAGATTAAGGACTTTCCGTTTTTATTTTTCGTCGGAGTCGTTTGTTTGTTTGTTATTTTACTTTTTGTTAGCACTTTCTTGAATCTTTTGATTAACTCATTTATTAAACAATTGCTTTCTTGCTAAATTTTAAGAATTTTAATATACATTTTTGTCTCCTTTTTATCCCCTTTTCTCCTTTCTCCTGCCCTTCTCTCCTTTCTTCCGCCCCCTCTCTCCCTTCTCCCACCCCCTCTCTCCCATGCTCCCAATACCCTATCCAGGCCCTCCTCTATAATTTTATTCTTTTAACATGTTGTGCATTTCCATTTGATTTCTAACTATAATACAATAAATACAAATTTAGAAGTATTATTTGCAATTATCTTCCCTAAATTTCTAAAGTCAGGAAATAACGAAACGCGTAGCTTACGAAAGTCAATATTTGGCTACGCGTACCCAGATACCCCCGCATGCAGGTACGCGCAAACACTGCCCTCACCAAAAAATAAAATAAAATAGGTGTCAGACCATTACTCCCTCCAATTAAAAAGTAGCCCTACTCTGACACAAAATAGTGTTTTTGATGTCCTTGTTTACTTAAACTAACCAACTTTTTGTGAAAGAAAAATATATCTTGATCATTTTGAGCCAAAATTTACTTGTCTATGAGTTTGCATTAAAAATTGAGGATTAATGCGCTCCATAGTATACTAATTTTAGATTTCCAGAAAACCAGTTTTTTTTTTGGAAGTACCTCTGTATGAAGGTCAGTAATTTTGTAAGAAGGCTTTAAAGGTATGGTGAAAATTGGCATGTAGAAAGCTGATACATGTACAATTAAGGATATACCTGGTTTCTATGAAGTTAAACTTAAGGTAAAATATTTAGAAAGCTGTGAAAATTTCAGGGATGATTCCACTGTACAGTTTAGGGCCGCTTAGAGGCCCTTAAGACAGCTAGCGGCCCCCAAAAATGTTTGTGAATATAACTTCCCAATACAGGAAAATAAAATAAAAAATGTTTTTTCCGTGAAAGTTTCCGTCACCAATTACGGCAACTTTATTTTTTTATAGTTTGTTGTCAAAAACGTAGCTGCCGAAATCGATTGGTAGAAATGTTATGGGAGTAATTTATCTCGTATAAGAAGATCGCTCAGCAGGTTTATCAAAAACATTTTTTTTTTGGACAACATGGGTGTCAAAGCAGACCTCGGCAAAGAGCAAATTCAAATTTTGATACATTGATCTATAATTTTATTGGGCGCCGATCTCGTAAAAGCGAATTACCCAGCAGATTCGGTTCTGTAATTTGATTAAAAATTGTTTTGTAAAAGAAATTATTTTATATTTTGCTCTATTTCCTCAAAAGACAAAAGTTTGAACGTTTTTGAAAATAATGTTGATGATAGACCATTCATGAAATGAGCCCCCCCCCCCCCCCCCCCCCCCCCCCCCCTTGAAATACGATGTCATCATTATGGAACTGTTTCAAAAGATATAAAACTGATGATCCAAATAATTTTTAAAGTTCTCTGGTTCTGTTGCTTTAAATATCTATCAGTTACATTTTTATAGTATATAAACTTTTGTAATTGATTTTCTGAATTCAACAAATTGGCCAGTTCAATTTGAAATCCATTTGAATCAAGGTGAGTTTATAGAAATGTTCTGTTGAAAAAATACCAAATGGATGATTTTTTTCAGTGATTAGTATGGCAAGCCGTTTTGCTATTTAATCTTATTCAAAACTTATAAGATATCTTATTTAATCTTCTTCTTCCAAATACGGGAGTAGACTCCTAGGTAGGAGTGTAAAACTTCCCGGAACTTGTGTGCTATGTACATATGGACTTAATTTAAAAATAATATGACAAAGAAAAAATCGTTATCAATAACATATATACATTATCTACAGTGGCTTTAAAGTTTAATAAGTTGCTGTGGATCCTTCAAATGTTAGAGTGGATATGCCACTTTTGAAGGATTCTAGGGTGTCTGACATACCTATTGCTTCAGGTAGAGAGTTCCAGTCCGAAATAGTGCGAGGATAAAATGAAAATTTATAGAAATCTTTATTTGTTGATATTTGCCTAAAAAGTTTCCCCCTAGTGCGTCTATCAGATATTGTTGAGTTGTCCTTAGGAACTTCAACTAACCCCCAATTTATTTTATACAGCATAGTTAATCTAGCCTTTTTCCTTCTTAATTCTAAATTTTCCCATTCCAATGATTTTATTAAATTTGAAACTGATCCAGGTGATCTGTCTTTATAATCATTGAAGACAAACCTGGCTGCCTTACGCTGTACCTGCTCAACCTGAGTGATGTGTGTTTTTTTTTATAATAGTCCATTATATTTCTTATATAGTTTGTAAGATATCTTATACAGTTTATAAGATATCTTATATAGTTCATGAGATATCTTACATAATTTATGAGATATCTTATATAGTTTATAAGATATCTTATATAGTTTATAAGATATCTCATAATTTTCTTTATCAGATATCTTATAAATTATATAAGCTATCTTATAAACTATGTGATATATCTTATAAACTATATAAGAAATCTTATATAAAGTATATTTATAAGATATCTTATATACTATGTAAGATATCTTATAATCGATATTAAATATCTTCTTAATTATATAAGATATCTATTTTGTATAAAATATCTTATAAAAAAGAGTATTTAAGATATCTTATATATGATATAAGATATATTATTAGAGATATCTTATATAAATTATAAGATATTTCATATAATTTATAAGATATCGTATATAATTTTCTTAATATGATATCAAATAAACTATACAAGATATCTTATATAAAAATATAAAATATCTCATATTCTTTATGAGATATCTTATAAACTCTAGAAGTTAACTTATAAAGTATCTAAGATGTCTAAGTATAAAGTATATAAGATAACTTATAAAGTATATAAGATATCTTTAAAAATATATGACATATCTTATAAAGTTTATAAGGTATATTATAAAGAATATAGCATATCTTATTAAGTATATAAGATATCTTATAAGTATATCTGATATCTTATAAGTATATCTGATATCTTATTACTTGTATATAAGAAATCTAAGTATACAGTATATCTGATATCTAATAAAGTTTATAAGATATCTTATTAAGTATATGAGATATCTTATAAAGTATATATGATATCTTATGAAGTATATAAGATATCTAATAAAGTTTTAAACTTTTATTAGATATCTTATCAAATATATATGATATCTCATATAATATAAGACATATCATATAGTATATGATATATGATATAATATATAAGATAGCTTTTAAAAATGAAATAATATAAGTTATTTCATATATTGAATGAGATAGCTGATATATTATAACAGATATCTTATATAAATCTTATATATGATATAATGTATCTTATATATTATGAGATACATGTAATTTGAAATTCGAATAAATATCCAAACTGCTTGCCATAGGTATATGTTAGCTGGTATATATATTTTGGTAAAAGGCCTCGTTTACCAAATTTAAGATGATAGTGCATCATGTGCAATGATGATCATATATTACAACTTCCCTGGTCTGAATCCAATAACTTCTTCAATCAGTGTACATGGTGAAACTTTAAAATATACATTTTCCGTTTTTACAGGAAAAGGATATTATTTCGTCTTATATTGTATGCATAAAAAATTCCCAATTGGGATGAAAATTCCCAATTTGATGTTCAAGGGACCCATTTGAAAAGACCTGGAATCATCCCTGAAATTTCAAAATTTGGTTGAACAGATAGGGATTTTTAATTGGTGGTCTGACACCTAACAGCCAAGATCAGCCAACCGCAAACGGTTTTTTTTTTCTTACTTCCGGTCGAATGTAAACACAAAACATGTGGTACTTCTACAGAGATTGATCGCCAGTATTTTCAAGCATATCTTTTGACACGTTTGAAATATATAGTTTTTACGTAAAGGTATGTTTTCCTAATAATCAACAGAGGGATAAAGAACTACCCCATATATATGAAACATTAAGAACAACGGTATGGTGTGTGAAAATAATAAATGTTACATGTTACAGGTATACTGCCGTAAAAAAAAACGGTAGTACGATTTCACGAATGATAAAATATTATTTTTAACTCAATAAAGTTCTCTAACATGTATAAGCAAATCAAAATTCGTTAAACGAATTTAAAAACCAATTTGTATAGCATATTTTGATTTAAAATTGATACAAATCACAAAGAGAAAGTACTATTGGGACAAAAAGGAATAACTCTATTTAAAAACTAACTTTTTAATTTTATTTAGATACAGATTAAATAATCATGCATTACACTCAAATTATTCAGCTGTCAGTGATGATTATTTAAAAAAATGAGAAGGAAATGGGGAATGTGTAAAAGAGACAACAATCCAACCATAGAGCAGACAACATCCGAATTCAGGGCGACATACAACAATGTTTCACAAAACTGCATAAAGGAAACATCTCAATTACAATAATTATTCAATATTGTTAGATTTATAAACATGTACAGATGGCATATGGATGGAGAGTGATTAATTAAGTTATTAAGTAAAAACCTTTTTTTTTCGGCATATAACTATATTTGACAAACATATTAAACATAAGCTTTAATGAGCTTTTCACCGAATAAAAAAGCATATACAATAACAAAAAAAACAAGGCATGCAGCTTGCAAATGAAGTCACTGTAGCAGAACTGAAATCTAAAAATAAAATTCAGGGTACAATTTTCTTAAATAATCATCAAATACTACGGTGACCTTACCAATCAGGGTTATTATTAAGGAATTTTAAGATGAGTCCATATGTTTAGCATTTCTGACACGTGCAATGGTGAGATTAAGGATTTTTTGTGATTTATAATTTATCATTGCAGTCTCCATGATAAACTAGAACAAGATAAACAAGAGTGCACACGATGAAATGTCTCGCCTTCTTTACTTATCATTGATATTATGTTGATAGTCCTAAGTATAAAGCTTTATTAAAGACTGTCACATAAACTTAGCATTAACCAAGATGACTAAAAAAAGACCAATGAACCATAAAAATGAGGTCAAGGTCAGATGAACCATGCCAGACAGACATGTACAGCTATGCTTCCATACAACAAATATAGTTGACATATTACTTATAGTTTAAGAAAAACAGACCAAAACACAAAAACTTAACACTGAGCAATGAACCATGAAAATGAGGTCAAGGTCAAATTAAACCTGCACGACTGACATATAGATCATAAAATATTTCCATACACTAACTATAGTTGACCTATGGCATATAGTATTAGATAAAAAGACCAAAACTCAAAAACTTAACTTTGACCACTGAACCATGAAAATGAGGTCAAGGTCAGATGACATCTGCTCGCTAGACATGTACACCTTACAATCATTCCATACAACAAATATAGAAGATCTATTGCATAAATTATGAGAAAAACAGACCAAAACACAAAAATCTAACTATAACCACTGAACCATGACAATGAGGTCAAGGTCAGATGACATCGGTCAGTTGGACATGTACACCTTACAGTCCTTCCATACACCGAATATACTAGCCCTATTGATTATAGTATCTGAGATATGGACTTGACCACCAAAACTTAACCTTGTTCACTGATCCATGAAATGAGGTCGAGGTCAAGTGAAAACTGTCTGACGGGCATGAAGACCTTGCAAGGTATGCACATACCAAATATAGTTATCCAATTAGTTATAATAAGAGAGAATTTAACATTACAAAAAGTATTAACTTTTTTTCAAGTGGTCACTGAACCATGAAAATGAGGTCAAGGACATTGTACATGTTACTGACCGAAAGTTCGTAACATTAGGCATCTATATACAAAGTGTGAAGCATCCAGGTCTACTACCTTCTAAAATATAAAGCTTTTAAGAAGTTAGCTAACGCCGCCACCGTAGCCGCCGCCGCCGGATCACTATCCCTATGTCGAGCTTTCTGCAACAAAAGTTGCAGGCTCGACAAAAATTTAATAATAACATTAACGGTACCAATTTTTCTGCACCAGATGCGCATTTCGACAACACTTGTCTATTCAGTGATGCTCGTGGCCAAAATATTTAAAATCCAAAGCGTATATAAAAGATGAAGAGCTATAATAAGTTAACCCTTAAAATTAGATCTATGAATATTTTTTAGTCATTGCTATAACATTGTTTTAATTATCCATAGTTCACGGATGGATTATGATGCATGCGCATATATTATTTTTTAAATTCTGAATTTTACTGATAAATATACTCACTTTTATAGTCAACATCACACTTTTACACTAACAGCAGCAACTGCAGGTGAGACACAGAGTTCTGTGGATCCATTTAGAAAATGTTCAATCTATGTATCCCTATGAAGATTTCTTGTTCCCTAGTTTGGTAAAATAATTAAGCTCATTAGTATGCAGAGGAAACCAGTTTTTACAATTTTAGATAAGTTAACGGACAATGATAACGGATAAAAATTTATGAATATAGCAAAGTGGGCTAAAACAAATATGACAACCAATTCTTTTAAATGGATTTTTTAAAACTTTACTATAGGCTGATAAGACTTGAAAGGAATTATTTTGCCCAACATGCCCAGAGCATGAGGAAAATTAACTCTCTGCAACTTAAAATGCAGGAACTAAATTGTGTACAAGTTAAAATAAACAGCTGCGCCATGATGCGCATGATACGCCTGTCGTCTTGTGTGATAGTTTAATGCAATAATCATATTAAATATTTTTTGAGAATGTTTTAAGCAATAACCATATATTGTTTTTGAGATACAGAGGAACATATGAACCCCCCAAAAAACTAAATATCACTAAAATAAAATTTTGAATTAAAACCAAAAACTGTACAGATCTTAAGATTAATGTTACAAAGAAGTATGTAAAGTTTTAAGCAATAATAATTACATTAGATGTTTCATTATAATACTTTATTTTGATTGGCTAACTGTACATTACGTGTTATTCCGTGGGCAATTGCATCACTCAATAACACTTTTCATTCATGATAGCACGTGGTCCCACAATAACGTGCACAGGTAAATAAAATACAAAATTTATAAAATTCGTGTTTTCATGATCATAGCTGAAAAATGTAATTATAAGTATTGAATGCTTCTTTTTGTAACTTTATAGGGTTGTAAAAGCGTTGACCGTGTGCACATTTTTGGTATGAAGCGCTTCCGCGCTGCATACAAAATGTACTTCGGTCAACGCTTTAACACCCCAATAAATTTACAAAAAGAAGCATTCAATTCTTAAATCATCAATTGATTTTGAGATACGGCGTGACATGCATGTAAAAATATCCTCGCCCTTTTTTTACAAAATACTAAATAACTGAAAAATGAAATTTTAAATCATCACCAAAAAGTATACAGATCTTGAGATCAATATAACAAAGAAGTGTGTTAAGTTTTAAGCAATAATCATAAATAGTTTTTGAGATACGGCGAGACATGTAAAAATCCCCTCCCCTTTTTTACAAAATACTAAATAACTCAAAAATGAAATTTTGAATCATCACCAAAAAACATACAGATCTTAAAATTAATATAATAACTAAGAAGTGTGTGAAGTTTTCAGCAATAATCAAAAAATGTTTTTGATATACAGTGCGACATGTGAAAAAAAACACCCCCCTGTTTTAGTTACAAAGTGCCGTAACTCAAAAAGTGTTGATCTTATTTTGACCGAAAAGTATGCAGATCATTTGACTATCATAAGAAACAACTACAATAAGTTTCGTGAAATTTGGATAAGTCGTTCTCAAGTTACGGCGCGAAATGTTTACGCCAGACAGACGGACAGACGGACGGACACCGGACATTTGTATAACAAAATTTTGACGGGCGTCTAAAAAAGTTAAAAAAAAATGAAGCTTTGCTGTAGTAAAATATAAACTTGCATAGCAACAGATCAAAATGATTAGATCTATTCGCCAACTCCCCCCCCCCCCAAAAAAAACCCATCAAATTATTGTCCCCTTAAAACAAAACAACCCTTACCATGGCAACCATAAAAGAACCATTGTAGTAAAGTTACAGATTGCATCACAATATAACCGGTGACAAATTATTTTAAGTGACACAGTTTTGATGGCGGATCCATTAATTTTCATAAGTGGGGGCACGCTGACTGCCTAAGAGGGGCCTCGCTCCAGTCAAGCTTCGGTGATTCCCTTTTAAGCAAGCAGGATTTTTTTCCCAAAAAGGGAGGCTGGACTCTCCCCCCCCCCCCCCTCCCTTAATCCGCCTCTGACATCATTTCGGCAATTCGAAAGAGATTCACTTTTTATCGAGTATCGAGTTGCGAGTTAAGAAAGTCGAGTTGCGAGTATTGAGTTGTGTCTAACGAAAGTCGAGTTGCAAGTTACAAAAGTCGAGTTGCGAGTTACAAAAGTCTTGTTGCGAGTTTTAAAAGTTGAGTTGCGAGTTATAATAATAATATAATAAAAACTCATTAGGATTAAACCAAATTTCAATAAGGCTCTCTACATACAATATCAACTACATAAATGAATAATTTACTAATATACAAATGTAAACAATAGATCTAAATAAACAAACTATAATTACAACAACAACCAGGTGCTCCGCAGGGCACATCTTTATACGACCGCAGTGGGGCAACCCTGAACGGTTGGAGCAAATTTGGTCACAATATTGAAGCTTCAAACTGTCTGAATTTGGATTGTGATCGAATTTTTGTCATAATTAAGGTTTTTGTCACAAAATAAATGTGGCCAGAGATCTAACAAATCTACTATACAATACTGTGCAATTGAAGGCTTCTTCTTGAATTTTTTCAAAATTCGAATTTAGAAAATTTTTGAAAAAAAGGAATCCATTAAAATTTTTTACCCCACCTAAATTTTTTTTATTGAAACCCCCTTTTTACGCAATAACCCTTCAACTCAATCCCATCATTTCCCTTGTAGTATGGAACCTTGCATTACGATTTCAGAGAGATTCATTCACTTAAACAATTTGTGTTTGGAAACTAGAAACATGCTTCTTTTTTGCCCTTTTTTGGCCCCACTAATTCCTACATATTTTGTGCAATTATTCCAAAACTTAATCCTAGCCTCCCCTTTGTTATGTGGAACATTGTGGTACAATTTTAGAGAAGTCAATACAATTACACACAATTTATTGTCTTGGAACTAGAAAAATGCTGGCTTTTGGTCCCTTTTTGGCCCTTTATTCCTAAACTTTTGACCCATAACCCCGTAAACGAATCCAAACCTTCTACTTGTGGTTTTAAACATTGTGGTACAATTTCAGAGCAAATGAAATACTTATACACAAGTTATTATCCTTACTAGAAAAATCCTTGTTTTGGCCTTCTTATTCCAAAACGGTTGGACAACCATCCCCAAAATCGATCCCAACCTTCCTTTTGTGGTATTGACCCTTTAGAAAAAAATCATTAAGATCTATTTTTTTAAATTAAAGAAACTGTCCGGAAACACATTGGGCTTCGGACGACGCAGACGACAACGACATCATACCATTATACGATCCAAAAAATGTTTGAGGTCGTATAAAAAACACCTATAGTATAATTTTTTTTATTTCATTGGATAATGAATTCCATGCTTTTGTGCCACTAAAAGAACCAGATTCTCCGCAGGGCGCAGCTTTATACGAAAACAAAAACTCCCAAAATCAATCCCAACCTTTCTTTTGTCGTCATAAACCTTGTTTGAAAATTTCATAGATTTCTATTTTCTTATACTAAAGATATTGTGCAAAAACTAAGAAAAATGCTTGTTTTGGACCGTTTTTTGGCCCCTAATTCCTAAACTGTTGGGACCAAAACTCTCACAATCAATCCCAACCTTCTTATTGTGGTCATACACCTTATGTTAAAAGACGTAGGTCCGGTAAGGGCCGATTTTGGCCTCAATTTTCAAGTTCATCTGACAAAATATTTTAGACACTTTTTAAACACTTAAGTGTCTATTTCAATTGATTCAATTAGTTTTTGTGAAAGATTTCAACTGATTAAGTCATTAAAAATGCTCTGATTCAAGCTTAAATATGAAAAATCTATCAAATTCTCCAAAAATCATCACTTTTCAGATGGTTTTGGTCAAAAATGAAAGTGGCCGCATCCGTGTTCATCCTCAACCTTTATATATTATATATTTATATATTATCATCAAATACAACTTACATTTCAATATTATGGATGAACACGAATGCGGCCACTTTCATTTTAGACCATCTTCGCTAGCCAAGGGTTACGATCCACTCCCGCTCTCTCGTAACCCTTGGCTAGCGAAGATGATTTTAGACAGAAACCGTCTAAAATTTGTCTAAAATGCTGAAATTGTGAAGATTTCAGTAATTTAGCGTGACTTTATGATGCTAGTACCCGATATATGTGCATTGTATTGTCAAAAACAGCCCATATTTATGTACCAGAATCATTCTACTTTCCAATAAATGGCTTAACGGTTACATTATCACAATTTTGTAAAACTCCTATATTTTGGGGCCAAAAAGGAGTCTTGCCGTACCTACTCCTTTAATAGAATTCTGTTTACTGAAAGTTCTTGTGCGAAAACCAAGTAAAATGCTATTTTGGGCCCTTTTTGTCCCTCATTCCTAAACTGTTGGGACCAGAACTCCAAAAATCAATCCCAACCTTCCTTTTATGGTCATAAACCTTGTGTTTAAATTTCACATGTTTCCATTTACTTATACTTAAGTTAAAGTGCGAAAACACCAAATGCCAACGCCAACGTCATACCAATATACGACCGAGACCACAATTGTCTGTTCTTCTTCGCTTCGTTGTTCACGAATATAGTCCCTAGTGTTTACTCGTTTAAACTAATATGATATGTTACTTGTAACTTTTCTTTTCATTTAAAGTACCTAATACAATACCAAAGAGCTTCCAAAACTTAAAATTACTGGAATTTATTACAGCTTTGTGTTTATTAACTTAATTCTCTGGTTGATGAGCTCTTTTGTGGCCGGTAACAGAGTAGAGAGTATAATCACAAAAATACTGAACTTAAGGTCGTGATAACGGCGCTGTTACGGGGCGCCGAATTGGACTCTTGTGGTTTTGTACAAAATTCAATTCTGTCATAACAAAATCATTTTTGTCTTACAAAACTATGTGATACAGACGTCTTTTATGAGAACTTCAATTTTCTGATGACATGTTACTGACCGAAAGTTCGTAACATTAGGCATCTATATACAAAGTGTGAAGCATCCAGGTCTACTACCTTCTAAAATATAAAGCTTTTAAGAAGTTAGCTAACGCCGCCACCGTAGCCGCCGCCGCCGGATCACTATCCCTATGTCGAGCTTTCTGCAACAAAAGTTGCAGGCTCGACAAAAATTTAATAATAACATTAACGGTACCAATTTTTCTGCACCAGATGCGCATTTCGACAACACTTGTCTATTCAGTGATGCTCGTGGCCAAAATATTTAAAATCCAAAGCGTATATAAAAGATGAAGAGCTATAATAAGTTAACCCTTAAAATTAGATCTATGAATATTTTTAGTCATTGCTATAACATTGTTTTTATTATCCATAGTTCATGGATGGATTATGATGCATGCGCATATATTATTTTTTAAATTCTGTATTTTACTGATAAATATACTCACTTTTATAGTCAACATCACACTTTTACACTAACAGCAGCAACTGCAGGTGAGACACAGAGTTCTGTGGATCCATTTAGAAAATGTTCAATCTATGTATCCCTATGAAGATTTCTTGTTCCCTAGTTTGGTAAAATAATTAAGCTCATTAGTATGCAGAGGAAACCAGTTTTTACAATTTTAGATAAGTTAACGGACAATGATAACGGATAAAAATTTATGAATATAGCAAAGTGGGCTAAAACAAATATGACAACCAATTCTATTAAATGGATTTTTTAAAACTTTACTATAGGCTGATAAGACTTGAAAGGAATTATTTTGCCCAACATGCCCAGAGCATGAGGAAAATTAACTCTCTGCACATGCGCATGATACGCCTGTCGTCTTGTGTGATAGTTTAATGCAATAATCATAAATATTTTTTGAGAATGTTTTAAGCAATAACCATATATTGTTTTTGAGATACAGAGGAACATATGAACCCCCCAAAAAACTAAATATCACTAAAATAAAATTTTGAATTAAAACCAAAAACTGTACAGATCTTAAGATTAATGTTACAAAGAAGTATGTAAAGTTTTAAGCAATAATAATTACATTAGATGTTTCATTATAATACTTTATTTTGATTGGCTAACTGTACATTACGTGTTATTCCGTAGGCAATTGCATCACTCAATAACACTTTTCATTCATGATAGCACGTGGTCCCACAATAACGTGCACAGGTAAATAAAATACAAAATTTATAAAATTCGTGTTTTCATGATCATAGCTGAAAAATGTAATTATAAGTATTGAATGCTTCTTTTTGTAACTTTATAGGGTTGTAAAAGCGTTGACCGTGTGCACATTTTTGGTATGAAGCGCTTCCGCGCTGCATACAAAATGTACTTCGGTCAACGCTTTTACACCCCAATAAATTTACAAAAAGAAGCATTCAATTCTTAAATCATCAATTGATTTTGAGATACGGCGTGACATGCATGTAAAAATATCCTCGCCCTTTTTTTACAAAATACTAAATAACTGAAAAATGAAATTTTAAATCATCACCAAAAAGTATACAGATCTTGAGATCAATATAACAAAGAAGTGTGTTAAGTTTTAAGCAATAATCATAAATAGTTTTTGAGATACGGCGAGACATGTAAAAATCCCCTCCCCTTTTTTACAAAATACTAAATAACTCAAAAATGAAATTTTGAATCATCACCAAAAAACATACAGATCTTAAAATTAATATAATAACTAAGAAGTGTGTGAAGTTTTCAGCAATAATCAAAAAATGTTTTTGATATACAGTGCGACATGTGAAAAAAAACACCCCCCTGTTTTAGTTACAAAGTGCCGTAACTCAAAAAGTGTTGTTCTTATTTTGACCGAAAAGTATGCAGATCATTTGACTATCATAAGAAACAACTACAATAAGTTTCGTGAAATTTGGATAAGTCGTTCTCAAGTTACGGCGCGAAATGTTTACGCCAGACAGACGGACAGACGGACGGACACCGGACATTTGTATAACAAAATTTTGACGGGCGTCTAAAAAAGTTAAAAAAAAATGAAGCTTTGCTGTAGTAAAATATAAACTTGCATAGCAACAGATCAAAATGATTAGATCTATTCGTCAACTCCCCCCCCCCCCCCAAAAAAAAAAAACCCATCAAATTATTGTCCCCTTAAAACAAAACAACCCTTACCATGGCAACCATAAAAGAACCATTGTAGTAAAGTTACAGATTGCATAACAATATAACCGGTGACAAATTATTTTAAGTGACACAGTTTTGATGGCGGATCCATTAATTTTCATAAGTGGGGGCACGCTGACTGCCTAAGAGGGGCCTCGCTCCAGTCAAGCTTCGGTGATTCCCTTTTTAAGCAAGCAGGATTTTTTTCCCAAAAAGGGAGGCTGGACTCTCCCCCCCCCCCCTCCCTTAATCCGCCTCTGACATCATTTCGGCAATTCGAAAGAGATTCACTTTTTATCGAGTATCGAGTTGCGAGTTAAGAAAGTCGAGTTGCGAGTATTGAGTTGTGTCTAACGAAAGTCGAGTTGCAAGTTACAAAAGTCGAGTTGCGAGTTACAAAAGTCTTGTTGCGAGTTTTAAAAGTTGAGTTGCGAGTTATAATAATAATATAATAAAAACTCATTAGGATTAAACCAAATTTCAATAAGGCTCTCTACATACAATATCAACTACATAAATGAATAATTTACTAATATACAAATGTAAACAATAGATCTAAATAAACAAACTATAATTACAACAACAACCAGGTGCTCCGCAGGGCACATCTTTATACGACCGCAGTGGGGCAACCCTGAACGGTTGGAGCAAATTTGGTCACAATATTGAAGCTTCAAACTGTCTGAATTTGGATTGTGATCGAATTTTTGTCATAATTAAGGTTTTTGTCACAAAATAAATGTGGCCAGAGATCTAACAAATCTACTATACAATACTGTGCAATTGAAGGCTTCTTCTTGAATTTTTTCAAAATTCGAATTTAGAAAATTTTTGAAAAAAAGGAATCCATTAAAATTTTTTACCCCACCTAAATTTTTTTTATTGAAACCCCCTTTTTACGCAATAACCCTTCAACTCAATCCCATCATTTCCCTTGTAGTATGGAACCTTGCATTACGATTTCAGAGAGATTCATTCACTTAAACAATTTGTGTTTGGAAACTAGAAACATGCTTCTTTTTTTGCCCTTTTTTGGCCCCACTAATTCCTACATATTTTGTGCAATTATTCCAAAACTTAATCCTAGCCTCCCCTTTGTTATGTGGAACATTGTGGTACAATTTTAGAGAAGTCAATACAATTACACACAATTTATTGTCTTGGAACTAGAAAAATGCTGGCTTTTGGTCCCTTTTTGGCCCTTTATTCCTAACGTTTGACCCATAACCCCGTAAACGAATCCAAACCTTCTACTTGTGGTTTTAAACATTGTGGTACAATTTCAGAGCAAATGAAATACTTATACACAAGTTATTATCCTTACAAGAAAAATCCTTGTTTTGGCCTTCTTATTCCAAAACGGTTGGACAACCATCCCCAAAATCGATCCCAACCTTCCTTTTGTGGTATTGACCCTTTAGAAAAAAATCATTAAGATCTATTTTTTTTAAATTAAAGAAACTGTCCGGAAACACATTGGGCTTCGGACGACGCAGACGACAACGACATCATACCATTATACGATCCAAAAAATGTTTGAGGTCGTATAAAAAACACCTATAGTATAATTTTTTTTATTTCATTGGATAATGAATTCCATGCTTTTGTGCCACTAAAAGAACCAGATTCTCCGCAGGGCGCAGCTTTATACGAAAACAAAAACTCCCAAAATCAATCCCAACCTTTCTTTTGTCGTCATAAACCTTGTTTGAAAATTTCATAGATTTCTATTTTCTTATACTAAAGATATTGTGCAAAAACTAAGAAAAATGCTTGTTTTGGACCGTTTTTGGCCCCTAATTCCTAAACTGTTGGGACCAAAACTCTCACAATCAATCCCAACCTTCTTATTGTGGTCATACACCTTATGTTAAAAGACGTAGGTCCGGTAAGGGCCGATTTTGGCCTCAATTTTCAAGTTCATCTGACAAAATATTTTAGACACTTTTTAAACACTTAAGTGTCTATTTCAATTGATTCAATTAGTTTTTGTGAAAGATTTCAACTGATTAAGTCATTAAAAACGCTCTGATTCAAGCTTAAATATAAAAAATCTATCAAATTCGCCAAAAATCATCACTTTTCAGATGGTTTTGGTCAAAAATGAAAGTGGCCGCATCCGTGTTCATCCTCAACCTTTATATATTATATATTTATATATTATCATCAAATACAACTTACATTTCAATATTATGGATGAACACGAATGCGGCCACTTTCATTTTAGACCATCTTCGCTAGCCAAGGGTTACGATCCACTCCCGCTCTCTCGTAACCCTTGGCTAGCGAAGATGATTTTAGACAGAAACCGTCTAAAATTTGTCTCAAATGCTGAAATTGTGAAGATTTCAGTAATTTAGCGTGACTTTATGATGCTAGTACCCGATATATGTGCATTGTATTGTCAAAAACAGCCCATATTTATGTACCAGAATCATTCTACTTTCCAATAAATGGCTTAACGGTTACATTATCACAATTTTGTAAAACTCCTATATTTTGGGGCCAAAAAGGAGTCTTGCCGTACCTACTCCTTTAATAGAATTCTGTTTACTGAAAGTTCTTGTGCGAAAACCAAGTAAAATGCTATTTTGGGCCCTTTTTGTCCCTCATTCCTAAACTGTTGGGACCAGAACTCCAAAAATCAATCCCAACCTTCCTTTTATGGTCATAAACCTTGTGTTTAAATTTCACATGTTTCCATTTACTTATACTTAAGTTAAAGTGCGAAAACACCAAATGCCAACGCCAACGTCATACCAATATACGACCGAGACCACAATTGTCTGTTCTTCTTCGCTTCGTTGTTCACGAATATAGTCCCTAGTGTTTACTCGTTTAAACTAATATGATATGTTACTTGTAACTTTTCTTTTCATTTAAAGTACCTAATACAATACCAAAGAGCTTCCAAAACTTAAAATTACTGGAATTTATTACAGCTTGGTGTTTATTAACTTAATTCTCTGGTTGATGAGCTCTTTTGTGGCCGGTAACAGAGTAGAGAGTATAATCACAAAAATACTGAACTTAAGGTCGTGATAACGTCGCTGTTACGGGGCGCCGAATTGGACTCTTGTGGTTTTGTACAAAATTCAATTCTGTCATAACAAAATCATTTTTGTCTTACAAAACTATGTGATACAGACGTCTTTTATGAGAACTTCAATTTTCTGATGACATGTTACTGACCGAAAGTTCGTAACATTAGGCATCTATATACAAAGTGTGAAGCATCCAGGTCTACTACCTTCTAAAATATAAAGCTTTTAAGAAGTTAGCTAACGCCGCCACCGTAGCCGCCGCCGCCGGATCACTATCCCTATGTCGAGCTTTCTGCAACAAAAGTTGCAGGCTCGACAAAAATTTAATAATAACATTAACGGTACCAATTTTTCTGCACCAGATGCGCATTTCGACAACACTTGTCTATTCAGTGATGCTCGTGGCCAAAATATTTAAAATCCAAAGCGTATATAAAAGATGAAGAGCTATAATAAGTTAACCCTTAAAATTAGATCTATGAATATTTTTTAGTCATTGCTATAACATTGTTTTTATTATCCATAGTTCATGGATGGATTATGATGCATGCGCATATATTATTTTTTAAATTCTGTATTTTACTGATAAATATACTCACTTTTATAGTCAACATCACACTTTTACACTAACAGCAGCAACTGCAGGTGAGACACAGAGTTCTGTGGATCCATTTAGAAAATGTTCAATCTATGTATCCCTATGAAGATTTCTTGTTCCCTAGTTTGGTAAAATAATTAAGCTCATTAGTATGCAGAGGAAACCAGTTTTTACAATTTTAGATAAGTTAACGGACAATGATAACGGATAAAAATTTATGAATATAGCAAAGTGGGCTAAAACAAATATGACAACCAATTCTTTTAAATGGATTTTTTAAAACTTTACTATAGGCTGATAAGACTTGAAAGGAATTATTTTGCCCAACATGCCCAGAGCATGAGGAAAATTAACTCTCTGCACATGCGCATGATACGCCTGTCGTCTTGTGTGATAGTTTAATGCAATAATCATAAATATTTTTTGAGAATGTTTTAAGCAATAACCATATATTGTTTTTGAGATACAGAGGAACATATGAACCCCCCAAAAAACTAAATATCACTAAAATAAAATTTTGAATTAAAACCAAAAACTGTACAGATCTTAAGATTAATGTTACAAAGAAGTATGTAAAGTTTTAAGCAATAATAATTACATTAGATGTTTCATTATAATACTTTATTTTGATTGGCTAACTGTACATTACGTGTTATTCCGTAGGCAATTGCATCACTCAATAACACTTTTCATTCATGATAGCACGTGGTCCCACAATAACGTGCACAGGTAAATAAAATACAAAATTTATAAAATTCGTGTTTTCATGATCATAGCTGAAAAATGTAATTATAAGTATTGAATGCTTCTTTTTGTAACTTTATAGGGTTGTAAAAGCGTTGACCGTGTGCACATTTTTGGTATGAAGCGCTTCCGCGCTGCATACAAAATGTACTTCGGTCAACGCTTTTACACCCCAATAAATTTACAAAAAGAAGCATTCAATTCTTAAATCATCAATTGATTTTGAGATACGGCGTGACATGCATGTAAAAATATCCTCGCCCTTTTTTTACAAAATACTAAATAACTGAAAAATGAAATTTTAAATCATCACCAAAAAGTATACAGATCTTGAGATCAATATAACAAAGAAGTGTGTTAAGTTTTAAGCAATAATCATAAATAGTTTTTGAGATACGGCGAGACATGTAAAAATCCCCTCCCCTTTTTTACAAAATACTAAATAACTCAAAAATGAAATTTTGAATCATCACCAAAAAACATACAGATCTTAAAATTAATATAATAACTAAGAAGTGTGTGAAGTTTTCAGCAATAATCAAAAATTGTTTTTGATATACAGTGCGACATGTGAAAAAAAACACCCCCCTGTTTTAGTTACAAAGTGCCGTAACTCAAAAAGTGTTGATCTTATTTTGACCGAAAAGTATGCAGATCATTTGACTATCATAAGAAACAACTACAATAAGTTTCGTGAAATTTGGATAAGTCGTTCTCAAGTTACGGCGCGAAATGTTTACGCCAGACAGACGGACAGACGGACGGACACCGGACATTTGTATAACAAAATTTTGACGGGCGTCTAAAAAAGTTAAAAAAAAATGAAGCTTTGCTGTAGTAAAATATAAACTTGCATAGCAACAGATCAAAATGATTAGATCTATTCGCCAACTCCCCCCCCCCCCAAAAAAAAAACCCATCAAATTATTGTCCCCTTAAAACAAAACAACCCTTACCATGGCAACCATAAAAGAACCATTGTAGTAAAGTTACAGATTGCATAACAATATAACCGGTGACAAATTATTTTAAGTGACACAGTTTTGATGGCGGATCCATTAATTTTCATAAGTGGGGGCACGCTGACTGCCTAAGAGGGGCCTCGCTCCAGTCAAGCTTCGGTGATTCCCTTTTTAAGCAAGCAGGATTTTTTTCCCAAAAAGGGAGGCTGGACTCTCCCCCCCCCCCCCCCTCCCTTAATCCGCCTCTGACATCATTTCGGCAATTCGAAAGAGATTCACTTTTTATCGAGTATCGAGTTGCGAGTTAAGAAAGTCGAGTTGCGAGTATTGAGTTGTGTCTAACGAAAGTCGAGTTGCAAGTTACAAAAGTCGAGTTGCGAGTTACAAAAGTCTTGTTGCGAGTTTTAAAAGTTGAGTTGCGAGTTATAATAATAATATAATAAAAACTCATTAGGATTAAACCAAATTTCAATAAGGCTCTCTACATACAATATCAACTACATAAATGAATAATTTACTAATATACAAATGTAAACAATAGATCTAAATAAACAAACTATAATTACAACAACAACCAGGTGCTCCGCAGGGCACATCTTTATACGACCGCAGTGGGGCAACCCTGAACGGTTGGAGCAAATTTGGTCACAATATTGAAGCTTCAAACTGTCTGAATTTGGATTGTGATCGAATTTTTGTCATAATTAAGGTTTTTGTCACAAAATAAATGTGGCCAGAGATCTAACAAATCTACTATACAATACTGTGCAATTGAAGGCTTCTTCTTGAATTTTTTCAAAATTCGAATTTAGAAAATTTTTGAAAAAAAGGAATCCATTAAAAATTTTTACCCCACCTAAATTTTTTTTATTGAAACCCCCTTTTTACGCAATAACCCTTCAACTCAATCCCATCATTTCCCTTGTAGTATGGAACCTTGCATTACGATTTCAGAGAGATTCATTCACTTAAACAATTTGTGTTTGGAAACTAGAAACATGCTTCTTTTTTGCCCTTTTTTGGCCCCACTAATTCCTACATATTTTGTGCAATTATTCCAAAACTTAATCCTAGCCTCCCCTTTGTTATGTGGAACATTGTGGTACAATTTTAGAGAAGTCAATACAATTACACACAATTTATTGTCTTGGAACTAGAAAAATGCTGGCTTTTGGTCCCTTTTTGGCCCTTTATTCCTAACGTTTGACCCATAACCCCGTAAACGAATCCAAACCTTCTACTTGTGGTTTTAAACATTGTGGTACAATTTCAGAGCAAATGAAATACTTATACACAAGTTATTATCCTTACAAGAAAAATCCTTGTTTTGGCCTTCTTATTCCAAAACGGTTGGACAACCATCCCCAAAATCGATCCCAACCTTCCTTTTGTGGTATTGACCCTTTAGAAAAAAATCATTAAGATCTATTTTTTTAAATTAAAGAAACTGTCCGGAAACACATTGGGCTTCGGACGACGCAGACGACAACGACATCATACCATTATACGATCCAAAAAATGTTTGAGGTCGTATAAAAAACACCTATAGTATAATTTTTTTTATTTCATTGGATAATGAATTCCATGCTTTTGTGCCACTAAAAGAACCAGATTCTCCGCAGGGCGCAGCTTTATACGAAAACAAAAACTCCCAAAATCAATCCCAACCTTTCTTTTGTCGTCATAAACCTTGTTTGAAAATTTCATAGATTTCTATTTTCTTATACTAAAGATATTGTGCAAAAACTAAGAAAAATGCTTGTTTTGGACCGTTTTTGGCCCCTAATTCCTAAACTGTTGGGACCAAAACTCTCACAATCAATCCCAACCTTCTTATTGTGGTCATACACCTTATGTTAAAAGACGTAGGTCCGGTAAGGGCCGATTTTGGCCTCAATTTTCAAGTTCATCTGACAAAATATTTTAGACACTTTTTAAACACTTAAGTGTCTATTTCAATTGATTCAATTAGTTTTTGTGAAAGATTTCAACTGATTAAGTCATTAAAAACGCTCTGATTCAAGCTTAAATATGAAAAATCTATCAAATTCGCCAAAAATCATCACTTTTCAGATGGTTTTGGTCAAAAATGAAAGTGGCCGCATCCGTGTTCATCCTCAACCTTTATATATTATATATTTATATATTATCATCAAATACAACTTACATTTCAATATTATGGATGAACACGAATGCGGCCACTTTCATTTTAGACCATCTTCGCTAGCCAAGGGTTACGATCCACTCCCGCTCTCTCGTAACCCTTGGCTAGCGAAGATGATTTTAGACAGAAACCGTCTAAAATTTGTCTAAAATGCTGAAATTGTGAAGATTTCAGTAATTTAGCGTGACTTTATGATGCTAGTACCCGATATATGTGCATTGTATTGTCAAAAACAGCCCATATTTATGTACCAGAATCATTCTACTTTCCAATAAATGGCTTAACGGTTACATTATCACAATTTTGTAAAACTCCTATATTTTGGGGCCAAAAAGGAGTCTTGCCGTACCTACTCCTTTAATAGAATTCTGTTTACTGAAAGTTCTTGTGCGAAAACCAAGTAAAATGCTATTTTGGGCCCTTTTTGTCCCTCATTCCTAAACTGTTGGGACCAGAACTCCAAAAATCAATCCCAACCTTCCTTTTATGGTCATAAACCTTGTGTTTAAATTTCACATGTTTCCATTTACTTATACTTAAGTTAAAGTGCGAAAACACCAAATGCCAACGCCAACGTCATACCAATATACGACCGAGACCACAATTGTCTGTTCTTCTTCGCTTCGTTGTTCACGAATATAGTCCCTAGTGTTTACTCGTTTAAACTAATATGATATGTTACTTGTAACTTTTCTTTTCATTTAAAGTACCTAATACAATACCAAAGAGCTTCCAAAACTTAAAATTACTGGAATTTATTACAGCTTTGTGTTTATTAACTTAATTCTCTGGTTGATGAGCTCTTTGTGGCCGGTAACAGAGTAGAGAGTATAATCACAAAAATACTGAACTTAAGGTCGTGATAACGTCGCTGTTACGGGGCGCCGAATTGGACTCTTGTGGTTTTGTACAAAATTCAATTCTGTCATAACAAAATCATTTTTGTCTTACAAAACTATGTGATACAGACGTCTTTTATGAGAACTTCAATTTTGTGATGACAAAATTCATTTTTGTAGACAAAATTCGATTGTGTGATGACAAACTTCATTTTTGTAGACAAAATTCGATTGTGTGTGATGACAAACTTCATTTTTGTAGACAAAATTCATTTTTGTAGACAAAATTCATTTTTGTAGACAAAATTCATTTTTGTAGACAAAATTCATTTTTGTAGACAAAATTCATTTTTGTAGACAAAATTCATTTTTGTAGACAAAATTCATTTTTGTCATGACAAAAGTCAATTTTGTCAAAAAGGTATGCAAATATAAACTTATTTGCATACAAAATTGACTTTTGTAATCTGATATGGAAATGTAAACACAAAAGTCAATTGTGTGAGACAAAATTGACTTTTGTGAGACAAAATTGACTTTTGTGAGACAAAATTGACTTTTGTGAGACAAAATTGACTTTTGTGAGACAAAAATGACAAAATTGACTTTTGTGAGACAAAATTTTGTCTTACAAAAGTCAATTTTGTCTCACAAAAGTCAATTTTGTCTCACAAAAGTCAATTTTGTCTCACAAAAGTCAATTTTGACTCACAAAAGTCAATTTTGTCTCACAAAAGTCGATTTTGTATGCAAATTATTTCACGGAATCCAAACTAAACTAATTTGCATACAGACTTGACTTTTGTCGCCCAATTTTCATATTTGTCATAACGAAAGTGACTTTTGTCCACTGAAAGATCATTTTGTATGACAAAATTTTAAATTTGTAGTATGTTACAAATTGTGTTAAACTGAACTGATTTTTGTTGAACAAAAGTCACTTTTGTCCGTACAAAATTGAATTTCGTGTACAAAACCACAAGAGTCCCATTCGGCGCCCCGTAGCTGTGAGATCGTAGCGCAATCTCTCCGAATAATTTCGCCACGACCGCACCACGATTGTTTTGAACATGTTTAAAGACGGCCACGCTCTTCACGATCTTGAAGATCTCACCACAACCGTGGTACGACATTACTGTGACCTACACGATCATCAAAATTTGCAATTTTTCAACAGATCGTAGTGCGATCGTGGCTTAGTGGGACTGGGGTATAAAGAGAAAACTCAATTCAAAACATCCATAATCACATGGCAATATCAAATAACAAAACGCATCAAAAAAAGGGAAAGACAAGAATTATCAATTTCCTATTTTGGTGTCTGTATGATGCATAACATATATAACTTTCTCACTGAATGTATACAAAGAGGGTAACCAAAGATTTTGCGACGATGCAAATATTAAACTTTACAATATAAATAAATATCTTTAACCAACGAATTCAAATAGCAAAAGCTATGCAATTAACAAATATATACTTATATGCTTCATGTAAATTATTTAACAACGAAATACATTAATTATGAAATTTGAAGTTTCACCAAGGGCGCTAATAAATAATTAATAACACTGTCTACCACACAGCATTTCGGGGACACTCCCTCTGGTATCTTTCACCCTCTTTTATAGCTGACTAGGCGGGGGCTTTTTCTAATTATTGGGGGCATTATGATGACCTATAGTTGCTAATGTTTGTGTCATATAGACACAGAGTCATCCGCATTGCTTCTCTAAATCTTTATTCTATCACCAATAGTTTCAACACCTAGTCTGATTAAGTCTTGATCAGTAAGGTGCTGAAAGGTGCCATCTTCTATCCTATCATCTTTAAAAAATTTAATTTGAAAGATTTGCAGATTAAGTTCTACAAGAGCACGTTGTATAGCAGACGACATGTTGCCAGTATGAAAATAAACCCGAAAAAATTATACATGTTTTCGGTTATTTTCGGAAGTCTACCACCACCAATTAATGAAAAAAAGCACTGAAAGTAATTGATTAACCACCTAGTATAATATATTTTGAACCAAACATAAAACATTTTGACCACTGATCATAAAGTTGTTTGAACTACAGAACATAATATTTATTTCACTCAACATAATGATAACAGTACTGATAATAAGCGCATGATACGCCCGTTGCTCTTTTAACTTGTTTTTAAAAGTGTTAGTTATTGTCCTAAAATTGGAAAATCCCCCCTTTTTTAAGCATAAAAATTCATAACACGGAAATGTCAAATCTTAAATTTATAAAAATTGAAAGGGAGCTTACATCAATAGATATAAACAATTCACCAAAGTTTCATGGACATTGGTGAAAGCCTTTTTGAGTTATTGTCCGAAGTGTTAAAAATCCCCCTTTTTTATGAATAAAGCCCCATAAATCCAAAACTTAAAATCTGAAATTTATAAAAATTAAAAGGAAGCTTCCTTACCTCAATAGATATAAACAATACACCAAAGTTTCATGGACATTGGTGAACGCGTTTTTGAGTTATTGTCCGAAGTGTGGACAACGGACCCCCTTTTTTATAAATAAAGCCCCATAAATCCAAAACTTAAAATTTGAAATTAAAAAAAAACGAAAGGGAGCTTACGTCAATAGATATAAACAATTCACATAAGTTTCATGGAAATTGGTGAAAGCGTTTTTGAGTTATTGTCCGAAGTGTGAACGACGGACGGACAGACGGACGGACAACGGTATACAATACTACGTCCCGTCTAAAGACGACGGGCGTATAAAAAGTGTGTTTGACCACTGAATATTTCGGTTTTTGTAATCAACATAATGAGAAATCTACATAATATAATAATATGTTGACAGAAGATATTTTCAAAAGTACTGAATATAAAGACAAAAGTATATTGAATATAATGCCAGATCTGCACAATATAATGATTATTCTACTGATCATTATGATGTTATTGCTCAACATAATTTTTATACTACTGAACCATGTGAACATAATAAAAAGGGCACTCATAATCGAGAAAAAACGCTGAAAATAATTAAATTTTCACAACATATACTAAATATGAACAACGAAAGACAGCTATCACAAATAGATTCTGGGTGAATCTGTGACTGAGAAATGTGTTGGTCTTGAACCACACACACACAATAAACAGTACGGACTCTGACTCTGGGACTAGCTCTTGTTTCAGCATGGAATACAATTGTACAGAGTTGGGACTGCTCAGTGTAATACTAAATCCAATTTGCCACATCAATATAACAACATAGTTTATTTAACAAACCAAAACTACTTGTACTTGACAAATATTTCTCTAAATGAGTGAGAAAATTCAAATAAGGGATAACAGAAAAATTAGCACATACATGTAGATAATAATTAACAATTATAGAACATACAGACTTATTTATGGGATTAAAGCCTTGGCTTGTCAAATACGAATAATCTGAGACTACTATAACATGTGTTATAGTAGTCTCAGGAATAATAGATCATTTTGAAGTAAAATGTCGCCATTTATAAAAAAAAAAAATCAAAACATGAAATTATATTAGCTTAATCTTTTAATCTTGACTTAAATCTTGCACAATAAAAATATCAAAATCCCTAGTGAAATATTGCAAATATAACAAAATCACTGGTTTTACAAAATCTTTAACAAAATGTCCAAAAAGTATCAAAATAAATTTTTGTCCATTTTTCCACTGTGACACAGCTATGGCGTTCCATATTCCTTGTCTGTCCTATTATATTCATATTTGGTATTTGAAATGAAAATAAGCACAAAACTAGTCATTTTAACAATTAAGATCCTATCAAGGAACCCTTTTAAGGTGACTATATCAGAGACAAAAACAAAATGTATACAATAAATATAAAAAAAGAAGATGTGGTATGATTGCCAAAAAGACAACTCTCCAGAAGAGACCAAAATGACAGAAATTTCCAACAATAGGTCATCCCAAGGCCGTCAACAATGAGCAAAGTCCATACCGCAAAGTCAGCCATAAAACTTTAAAGGCCCCGAAATAACAATGTAAAACGAGAAAACTAACGGCTAACTCATGTACAAAAAATGAACGAAAAACAAAATGAACACATAAACAAACAACCACTGAATAAGTATACAAGACAAAAAGAAAAGGACAGTACAAAATATGTTAAGAATCTAATCTAAAATAAAAATGAAAATAATCCTCGTACAAAATAAATATTTATATATAAAAAAGGTGACTAGATGCTCTGCAAGGGTAATTAGCATATTTCAAATTTTACTTAATATGTTTTTGACCAGCAATTTAAAAAAAATAATAAATACATATTTAAACAATAAAACAAAGAATTTTTCATCATAGGATCGGGATATTGTAATTTGATAAAGGAATTCGAATGTGAAATGGTGGTAGCTAACCACGGACCCAAGAAAAGACACGTATTATATGTCAATAAACACGATAATAAAATAAGACGATGTGGTTTAATTTCCAATGAGATTTCTGTTTACTACAAGCTATAACTACTGGAAGAAAAAGTTCAAATAAAATTAAATGTTATCAAGGATTGGAGAGGCCTTGTTATCTGAAAGACAGAGAAAACAACATGATTTTTTTTTTATATCGGGAACTTTTCAATAGTCCCAACTATAGAATCCGACAAATTAACGTTTTTATTTTAGTGAGAACAACATTTTATCAAACCATAATTAGTTATATCTTCAATATAAAAAGAAGGAGATGTGATAGGATTTTCAAAGTTAAAAAAATAAATGGATTTAAGCAATTATAGTCGGCAATAACAGGTTCCGACATGAAAAATAAGAATTAATACACAAACTGACGGCCTAATTCATAATAAAACAATTTACGAAAAACATATATGACATACACGAAAAAACGACAAACACTGAACTACGGGCTTTTGACTTGAAACAGGTACATACAGAATTTGGCGGGATTAAAAATGTCTGTGTGCGCTCATTTCTAAAAAAAAAACACCCTATCACAACACAAGACCAAACTATAAAAAAAAATCAGTTGAATGATCGGATCATCATTTAATACTTTCAATGACGATATCAGATCAGGTGCGGGATCCAAACCACGGAACACCCTGAAATTCCACAAAATAAAAAAAAAATCGAAAAACTTGAATGGGGTTTCAATCTCCCCTCATGCCGGATCCGCTCAGTCAGACTCAACTTTTGAGTGTGTAATTTAGGTATAAAAAATTGACAACAATACAAAATAACTAACTGATATTAAATTGTAACAGAAAAAGGAGAGAAAATCATTTCAGACATGTGTTGCAGGATTGGATTACAGTAGTTTTAATAAATATGTATATGACAGAAGTATCATGGAAAACATAAACTAATCATGAATGTGGCAGAAGAGATAGTACACGGTTTATGTTCTTCTCATTGGTATTGTTCAGGAAGGCTCAGAGTGATTGTACAGTAAACTTGCAAGCGATTGTACAGTCAATAAAAATATCCGACATGGAGAAAATGAATATGTTTGGATTTCTACTGGAACAATGACTTCAAAACTTTCAGACAGGTACGACTATATGTCAGAAAAAGTACATGTGGAAATTCAGGTAGCAAACATTGATTTTTCGATGTTTTTTTAGACATTTTTCGTCGGTTTTTTTTTATACATTTTTGATCCCTTTTTGATCGTTTCACATATCATGGAGCTCCATCATTCTAAGGAAAACGTTTGGATGCACATAGCTTTCTTATTATTTTATTGGTTCTTTATGAGAATATTTAAGCAACCAAAACCTGAAGCAGAAACGATACATAGCTTTATATAGTAACATAAGAGTTCATCAAATTTTCTTCAAGCAACTTGTTATTTTGCAAATGTCGGGGCCCCTTTTGACAGTCTCCCGAATGACCAAATTATTAGAAAACCGTACAGTTCCGTTTCCACACTATGGTACTGGTCTCTCCGAATAGAATCACGCTTTCACTACGCTCTCGCTATAATGATACAGCGACCTTTGCGATCTTACCACGACCTTAGTGCGAACTCACTAATACCTGATTCCACCACGATTGCTTTGAACATGTTCAAAGTTGTATACGCTCATCACGAACTTGAAGACCTAACCACGACCGTGATACGACCTTACTGTGATCTTCAAGATCGCGCTACGATAGTCAACATTTGCATTTTTTCACAGATCGTAGTGCGATCGTTGCCTAGTGTGACTGCAGAATTAAACTTTATTAGTTCAATAGAGCCACATGAGCTTAACAAAAATATATTACTTCCCTTAGCCCCATATGTTTACCATTGCCTGGTAACAGGACTCAATTTGGCAAAAATGAGGGAAAGTGCAGAGTTTATAAATTAGCCAAATTATGTTTAATAAAAAAAAATAATATAGATATTCAGACATTTAAAACTTTTCAGTTTAAATAAACAAATAAAAATAGTGTTCAAAAGTAAACTTTCGTTAAAAAATATGGATTATTTGAAGAAAAAAAAAAATTACACACATTTAAAAACATTTTATATATAAAACAGAATTTACAAATAATTTAGCATAACACAGATAATGGTTATCTGTTTATCTTTTAATACAAAAAAGTTATGTATTCCTGTCGACAGGAAAAATATGTCCACAAATCCGAATTTTGAGCGTCCGTCGTCGTTAACTTATAAACAAATTTTCTCCTCTGAAACTAATTATATATAATGGGCCAAATTTTACCAAACTTAGCCATAACCATCATTGGGGTATCTACATGTAGTTTAAATATTGTGTCCGGTGACCCGCCAAACTAACAAAACTAACCAAGATGGCCTCCATGGCTAAAAATAGAACATAGGGGTTAAATGAAACCAAAGCATTGAGCAAATTTTCAGATGAATCGGACAATGGGTTGTTGGGTTACTGTCCCTGAATTTGTAATTTTAAGGAAATTTTGTCGGTTTTCTGTTATTATCTTGAAAAATATTATAGATAGAGATCAACTGTAAACAGCCATTATGTTCACCAAAGTAAGATCTACAAATAAATCAACATGATTGAAATGGTAAGTTGATTCCTTCAGGAGTTATTGCACTTAATAGTCATTTTTTTACCAATTTTTCGTAAATTTAAAAAAAAATCTTCTCCTCTGAAACTACTGGACCAAATTCAACTAAACTGAGCCAAAATCATTATTTTAGTATATTTTTATATATCTGCTCTAAAAAAAATTCATGTGAATTGTACAACTGGTTGGTTGGTTGCTGTCCCCCAATTGGTAATTTTTAAAGAAATTTAGCCGTTTTTGGTTATTTTCTTAAATGCTATCATATATAGAGATAAACTGCAAATAGCATTAATGTTCAGCAAATTATTGCCCTTTATAGTAAATGTTTAACAATTTTCATTAATTTGGTAAATTTCGTCTTAATTGTTTCACATTTTTTTTGTCGTGGCCTTTTATAACTGATATACAGTATGGGTATTTGTCATTTTTTGTCAAAGGCCGCACGGTTGGTTATAATTGATAATACTACTTCATTAATCTCCAGTTGATAGTTGCCAAATTGGCAGTCATACCACATCTCCTTACTTGTTATGATATTGTATACATTTTTCGTACATGACTTTAAATTTCGCGTCCTGTTTAAACTATATATGAAATATTAGTCGCTTGACATTAAAAGCAAACAACTAAAAATCAATCAATGTAAACTCGTGTTTAATAAGTAGAAAATCAATTAATTTTTGGGGTTAAAAGGGGGAGGTGGCAGGAGGTCTTTGAATATAAATATGGTTGCCTGGTAAGAGCTGGAATCAATAGGCATGCTTAGCGACAAGTTAAGACTTTAAAAATAATTAAAAAAATCCGCAAAAAATCGTGCTGCGCATTCCCATCATTAGAATAACAAAAGGTCGTACCCTTACTGTTATTGTCCGTGTGTTTTATTATTTATCCAGCTAGTTGTCCATATAGTGTCCTTCTAAGGAGGCAACTGTTTAATATTCGGGGGGGGGGGGGGGGGGGGGGGGGCTTGATAATCACAAAAATAAATGGTTTGTTCTGTGGTAGTTTCAAAATAAATAACCTGACTTACAATGCATTGAAAATAAACTCTGCAGGTATATTCGAAAGTATTAGATGGCAACAGATTCTTCATAAAATTCATTTTTTCCCCCAAAAAAGTCGTGAAACACTTCCGAAAAGTTCATATAATAAAATTATTAATACTATTTAAAATATACTTGAAATGTCTGAAAAAGGGTTTCATTTAACTTGAGCTATATTGTGTCAGATACACATACCTCACTTTTAATATAGGGCAGTAACTACATTGAGGCAAATTTTATGCTTACGTTATAATTGTATATATACTCAAAATTGGAAAAAAAGAAGATCAATTTAGATATTTCTCATCAGACTCGTTATTTTTCCTTAAATCTTTTATTTATATATTTATTTCAAAGTCTAATTTTCTGTCAACCAATGTATTCGCTGATACTGTTTTTCTCTTCAGCCCTTTCTAGCCTTTTTTTCTGCAATATACTTGATACATAATTTTCTAAAGTTGTTATTTTACAATTGTTTATGCCTCAATTATGGGCTATATGTTTTCTGGTCTGTGCGTGCACTCAGGTAAACGTTTGTGGTCGAGGTAGTTTTTAATGAAGTTGAAGTCCAATCAGTTTGAAACTTAGTAAACATGATCCTTTTGTCTTTGTCTGAGTTGTCATTATAGATGGTCCTAGCTGTCTTTTTTTGACGGTCCGAGTTGTCCCAGGACGGACATGTTCTGCAACTAACTAAAATGCCCCAAGTTTGAACACGTTATTTGATTTCATGATCACCATACTAACCAAATGAAATGTGAACTACATTGATATATTTTGTAACTTTTTACCTTAAAAAATCCTGGTCCTAGTATGTAGATTTGGAAGTTGTCGTCAGCAAAAGATTAAAACACCGTTCATTGCGGGCTTTCGTTGTCGTTGATTTCTATATTTTATGCAATGTCAATTTCATCATGCAATACTTTCTCCGCAATCAGGGGTTCATTAAGGGATACACACAGTTTGATATTCATGCTAATAATATATAGAGAATAATACATGGCAAAATCCGTATCATATGTCGTATCATCCCGAGACATCAATATATGCCCAAGGGCCTTTAGGCCCGAGGGATGATATTGGTCGAGGGTGATACGGCATGTGATACGGATTTTGCCATGTATTATACGCTTTATCATATATTTCAACAGAAGAGTATTATATTATATGAACTGTTTTCTAATCCATAGCACTGGGTTACCTTAGTTCTACCTTTGTCTTGTTTCAAAGGCCTTAAAAAGAACTGCTCAATTCCTTATCCGAAGCACTTTGGTTACATTACAATTTGCGTGCTAGTTTTAAAAACTATTTTGTTTATTATTGTATTTATTTGTGTGTTTTGTATTTTTTAATATGAAAACTTGACGTTCGTGACGTCACATTCAATATAAAAAAATTGACGTTCGTGACGTCACATACCAAAAAAATGACGTCAATAAAAAAATTGATCTATTTTGAGAAAAAAAAATCTTAAGCAAAAAAAACAACAAAACTTTCTGTATGTAAAAAAAAAAAAGTTGGGGTGTGATAAAGGGTAGGGGTGCCATAAAGTGTATGCAATAAAGGGTAGGGGTGTGATAAAGGGTATGCGATAAAGGGTGCGCATCAAAGTTGCGCGATATGGATTAAACAGCAGGCTATTTATCAAATATGCAAAACTATTGTATTTACTACTAAACATATGATAAATAACAGTTACGATTTAAAAATCAATTTTAATTTAGGTTGCAGTAAGAAAAAAACAATATTAGGTCAATGTCATAAAGATATAAACTTTTTAGTATTCTGAATAAAACTGGGGAAAGAAAGGGCGCATTTAAATCTTGCCCTATCCCAGTTTCGCAGTCTCATACATATTTTTGGATGAGGCTAAGAATCTGGGGAAGGACGAGGTTCTACCGAGCCCTTCTCCAGTTTTGCGCCAAGCAAAAAAAAAGTTTATATTTTTCTGACATTGACCTAATATTGCTTTTATACTGCAACATAAATGATAGCTATTCAAATCGTAACACAAACGAAAGACTTATTTTCATCCCTTCATGAACCCCTGATTGTGGAGAAAGTGTGCCATGATGAAATTGACATCGTACACAATAGAGCTTTGTTACAATATTTAATATAAAATAAACACAACTAGTATAAAAACATTTTATATTTTTCTGACATTGACCTTATATTGTATGTGTAGAAGAACTGAAAGATGACAAAAGTTTTCAGTACTGAAAAATGACTGAAATTTTCAGTACTGAAAAATGACTGAAATTTTCAGTACTGAAAAATGACTGAAATTTTCAGTACTGAAAAATGGCTGAAATTTTCAGTACTGAAAAATGGCTGAAATTTTCAGTACTGAAAAATGGCTATAATTATAATTATAATGGCTATAATTATAATTTGTACAAACATTTTGTACAAATTATAATTGTATTTTGCCTTTGTACAAATTATAATTTGGATTTTGCCTTTGTACAAATTATTATTTGTACAAAAAGTGCCTGTTCAAATTACAATTTGTACAAAATTTGACTAAAAATTCACTTATAACTTGTACAACAGTTTTAAATATGAATTTTTGTGAAAAATGCATTTATTCACAGGATAGAATTTTAATTTACTGACCACACATTAAACCTTATTAACAAAATACACCGTTTTCACACAACTACCAAAGCCAGATTGATTTTCGAAATTTTTGAGAGAAAAAAAGTAAACAAATACGATTTTTTTCAAATTTTTAATACATAAACTACTTTTCCTTTAGAAAAAAAGTATCATTCAATGATACTGCATAATAAGTTTTTGTCGCTATTTGGATTTTTTTTTTAAATTCAGAAACTTTGCAAAAACGAGTATATTTGTAAAATTTGATATTATGGATCGTGAAAGATCGTGAAAAGGATCTCGAAATATTTGTTGCCACTTATTCGTTATTTCAAAAAGTCCAAGCAAACAATCAAAGATTTCTTTAAACAAGTGATGATTTATATTTGTAATTGGTACATCAAAAGATTGGGTTTACATGACTTATTCCACTTCAATTTTGTTTGTGAAAAGTGAAATGGTTCAATGTCATTGGGTCTGATGATTTTATAATACTACACCAGTTTTCTTATAAAAATAAAAGTCCGTCTGTCTGTTCTGCATAAGATGTATTTTGTTTTTAAAGTTTGTATTGCCTCAACTGATTTCCCTTAAGTTTTATGCACAGTCATAGATATTTATAAAACAAAACCAAAAAACAACTGACATATTCCTGACTTTAGCAAAGTCATATTCCTAATCAAATCGGGGGTTTAATCTCGCTTTCTTTCTGGGATATTTATTTGTCTTAACGCATAACTGAGGCAGTGAAATACACATTTTTATTCACAGCAACGGTTCATGAGCTTCAACGCTTGCTATGTGAAGCAGTTAAAATTTGCCTGTAAAATAGGTCGTCATCCATTTGAGAGTCAAAAAATGTTGTGCAATACCCGATTCAATAAATCACTATACATCACCTGCTTAAACGAATGATAAAGAACTACTTTTGAATTTTGTAACGTAGATGTACTGTGAGGTCATTTAATAGCAATTCAATAATGTGTATCAATGCTTTTTTCACAAAAATCCACATGATAAATTATTGTTATAAGTTATAAGTGACTGTTTGCCCGTTTTTGTACAAATTGTAATGTGTACAAGCACTTTTTGTACACATTACAATTTGTACAAAGTTAAAATACAAATCATAATTTGTACATTATTTTTGTACAAATTAAAATTCGTACATTATTTTTGTACAAATTATAATTTGTACAAATTATAATTTGTACAAAATGATAACTTGTACAAAATGATAACTTGTACACAACATATGTACCAAATATATAACGAATAACAAATATGTTACACAGGAACAAAAGACATCCACTGAAATACAGGCTCTTGACTTGGGACTAGCACATACAGAATGTGGTTGGGTTAAACTATTTAGAATACGCCAAACCTGCAAACAAACATGGGACAGTGGTTTTACATGCAGCACAACATAAGAACAAACTTCAAACATCAGTTGAAAAGGCTTAACTCATTAGATGGATACAAATATAAATACATCTAACCAAACTGCAAAAAGCAGGGTACCTATACATCCTCACAACAAAAAGACACTAAGTACAGATCTAAATGTACTCGCAAGTACTGTAGCTAATTCAAAGCCAATAACAACTAATCTTGCATCTAAGACTAAAATATCAGTACACATCTAACATACAAAGGATTTGGCGTAACAGTCAAAGGAAACACGGCCTTGTGCAATGCCAAGATATAACTTTGTTAAGCTACTGTTCATTTACCTCGATGCCAATAATGTATGTCTAATGAGAGCAAGTATAGTAGATAACTGTGCGCGTAAATAACGCTTTTACGACCTTCAAGTTGTCAATTTACTTAAAAAGGTTTGCATTCAGTTTTCATAATTAGATCTAAGCACATGCTTAATGCTGAAGCAGGAAATTAATAAATAAATCAATGTTTCTTTTTTCTTTCTTTTGTTCCTTATCCACCAATAACATGCAGTGATTAATGTTACGAAACTTGTTATTCTAGGTTCTAAGTAATTCGAAAATCTTAATGATGCAATGTTTAACATGCTTAACAGTATATAATTTGTTTGTAGTAACGCTAAAGCAACTTGCTTTCATGTAAGCTTTTGCCTTTTTGGTATGCACACGGTCTTTGTGTTGTTCGCTAGTCTACCTCATGGTAATAATAGCTCTTCATTTCCAAAGTACATTTGAGATAATTTGTGGTATAACTTTCATTTTTGTTTACAAGCACTCTAGTATCCTACTTATATTGAATTTTGGTAGCTTAACATCGATTGGCAAATATTTAATGCATTTTCAGGAAAATTCAACAAAATACAGTTGCTAGGCCCTGAAATAGATACCCTCCGGGATGAAGGTCGGGCAAATTCGGTCTGCCACTGAAAAATGAGGGTTACATTGGAAAATAAGGGACAGAAATCTAGCCTTGCAACAGGCCACTATGGAGCCCTCAAACAGTTTTTGTAAGGGTTTAAACGTGAAGAGAGCTTAGAGATCTCAACACGAGGCATTGGTAAAACGTCCCCATTCTGAGCGGACATGACTGTGTACATCCTGCAAAACGGACTCCCCACTTTTGCAAAAGTTTTACTGCCGGTCCGAAAAAGACCAAAGTGACCATAGTTATATTCCCCAATCACCCTTGGGTGTTCCTTTTTATTATTTGTATATAAAAAATACCTCGATCTCAAGTACAATTGCTTTTTTTTATAGGTTATATATCTCATTAAATACCTAATGCTAGTGCATGTTCATAGAATTACGCACTTAGTTAACATAGGCACAGAGGGTGTGCTCCTTACACATAAACTGTCCCTACGGAATAATGAACAAGTATTATTGAAATCGACACTTTATAATTTTCACGGTCGCCATCATAAATTTATGACCGCCGCGATATGTCGGCGTCTTAATTTTTTCGCGGTCTCAGCTTGTAAGGTACTAGTAAAGTCGACGGATCTGTAATTTTATTATTTTTTTCCTATTTCCAATTTGACATATTGACCGACTTTTGAATTCTTGTAGAAGTTATTCATGCATATCAAGAGATGCGTACCCTGTCGAGTTCATGTGAATTCCACAGATATGTTTGTTAACCTCCTAATTAATTTTTGAGATTGGAACATCGGGAAAATGCTGTATTCATTTAGATACTCTGGTGTACTTTTTGGAATAACTAACACATTTGCAACAATACCTGGTATGATTGCTCCGATTATGGCAGGTGCACTCACAACAAATGTAAGTAGTCGTCCGATAATTTGATTTCTATTTTTTTTTAGTATAAAAATAAGAAAATGTGCTATAATTGTCAATGAGACACAATTCAAACTATCACATGAATAACGAGGGTTATTTGGTGCTTATATAACAAGGCTTTTCAGTACTCAATTTCCTTTCTTACAGTATATACAGGGCACAATTAAAGCACGCAAGTACTATTTAGAAAGAAGATCTCCATAGTAAATACCTGTTAAAGCATTTATTGAGATCTCTGTTTTAAAGTTATTGCTAATGACAGTTTACATGTTTTATGTTTATAAAAATTAGTAACGATTTTCAAAGAATCACACAGAATGTTCTTACTATTCAAACGGTACTTTTTGAATAGTTTTAAATAGTTTTAATTAGTTAGATACACAAAATATACAAATATATATGATGTTTAATTTCTTGCTGCAAAGTATCCAAACAAACATGAAAATGAAAAGGTAGAGGAACAGCGCATGTAATGCTCTTCGTCGTCTTAGTCACTACTGCATATTTATAACAGAAAATATAACAAAATTTATGCATTTTTAAGGATACATCGGAAAAATGGCGAAATGTATTTTACGTATGTGCTGCATTCTGTATACTTGGTACGTTAGTGTTTGGAGGTTTAGCTCGTGGTGAAGTACAGGAATGGGCCAAAGACAAAAGCGAAAACTAAACAAATGGCCAAGAAAAGTATAACTATAAAGGAATTTCAAGTATTCGATTGACCTGAAATATGTTCAAAGAAATATACAGTTTTAATTAATTGTCCTAAAATGTAATTTGAAACCTGTGTAATATATACTTGTAAAACTTTACATGTACATGCATATAAAAGAACAGTCCATTTTTTGAAAATATATAAATATATAACATCTTTCTTTAATTTTTCAACCATTTTTCAAAAAATACATGCATTTGTTGTTTAACGTAAATGTCAAACGATGCAAAATTCTAAAAAGCAAATTCTATAACACAACTAAACATAGCTTCCTTACTGAATGGAGATATTACTATTGCATGGAATAATCACCGTGTGAATGCTACGAAAAACAAAAATGAATTAAAACGGTGTATGTGGGTCAGTGTTTATTCAATGACATTAACGGTAATTTATTTCATATATTGTTTTTAATATGTTTATCAACTGCTACGTGTAAGAACATAAACAATTCATGAAAACGGGACTATGTTATATATTATTGACCTTTTAATGTATTGGTTGTTTGTGTTTTCGTCTTATTTTGTGTTCAGCCTTCATGTTGTCAGAGCCTCTGTCTTTTAATCTACCCTTGATATCTGGCACTTTTTTGTTTCTGGGTCGTTTTGTAGAACTAGTTCCCTTGATTTTTCTTCTTATTCATAGAATCAAATCTAAGGACAATTTGTAAGAACTTGTTACACATATTAGCTTCCGTACACTACCATATTGTGTTTATCAAGATATACTATCACTGAATTTACAGTATAATATAAGATGAAAGTTGCAATGGAAAGCTACACATGTTATTAAAATTTGATATATTATGGATTAAAACCAAGTTGGAAATGTTTAAGATTGAATTTTAGCCTTGACTTGCTCGGAATCTCCCAATGTGTTCGCTAGAAAGGATGATCAATCATTGTTGAGGCTAAACAACAGTCTAAAGCTTATTTAAGTCATAATTTGTCAGTGACTGAAAACAAAGTTGTCCCAATTACTATCATACCACATCTTCTATTTATTGAATGGTCACACAGAACAAACAGATGTTACGGTTGACAGAGTTGATTGCTCATCATTTGCAATTGGTTTTCAGTTAGTACCAGTTTTGCTAACGATATCTTTTTGCAAAAATAATCACGGAAATCAGGTTTCTATTTATTTAAAATGTGCACAATATGTTTGGCTTGAGCAAGGGAACATAAAATGATACATTCTGAAGTATTTTTGACATAATTGCATAAACATAAAATAAAGTATGAAAACCAAAATTTGTCTTTGCTTTATGTGCACATTTACATGTTGCTTCTCACAGCAACAGTAGAAATTCCTAAATTATATTTAACTGATCAAACTAGGTCTTCACCATTGTACAACAAACAAGTTGAAATAAAACTTTAATCAGCTATCAAACTGAATGTCGAGAAGTATACACAAATGTTTGTCATTGATAAAATGGGAAAAGGAAACATATTTGTATCTAATTGAATTAAGACGAATATTATTGATAGTTTAAAGGCTTATTAAACAATTTCTACTTCACGAAAGTGAAACTAATTGATGCAATCCTCGAAATCAGAAAGATAAGACCTCGTCGACAATATTAGCAAAATGCGTATGCTTTCAAAGTATATAAAAAGTAGGCCGATAAAAACGATAGATGAAATAAATCGTAGACGTACGAACAATAAATGATACCATAGCTATTAAAGGTGAAACAATAAACACCAGTCAACAAAGGTAAGATTTAACCGACAGATAGAACATCAAGAAACATGTTTTACTTTCATTTTTGTCCATCTGATGAGTTAAGCCTTTTTCAACTGATTTTATAGTTCGTTCTTATGTTGTACTGTTATACCACTGTCCCAGGTTTGGGGAGGGTTGGGATCCCGCTAACATTTTTAACCCCGCCACATTATTAATGTATGTGCCTGTCCCAAGTCAGGAGTCTGTAATTCAGTGGTTGTCTTTTTTTTATGTGTTACATGTTTGTCTTTCGTTCATTTTTTTAAATATAAATAAGACCGTTAGTTTTCTCGTTTAAATTGTTTTACATTGTCATATCGGGGCCTGACTATGCGGTATGAGCTTTGGTCATTGTTGAAGACCGTACGGTGACCTATAGTTGTTAATTTCTGTGTTATTCTGCTGATCTCTTGTGGACAGTTGTCTCATCGGCAATCATACCACATCTTCTTTTTTATATTTACTACAAACAACTAAAATGATGGTATGAAGGATCAATAACGCATACAACCTTCAATAAAAAGAGAAAAATTTCCAAAATACCGAACTCCAAGGAAAATGCAAAATTAAGAGTCAATTACTCAAACAAATTGAATAAAGTATTTAGTTTATTTCTTTAGGTTTATTCATATGCTAGCCGTGAAATTCTACATCATCTTTTGGTTAATTTGTATCATTATAAATATCAAAGTTATCCAAGATTTAATATGTTGCTTAGTAGACAATGATATATTTAGTATTGTAAAGTCCCTGACTGTGTTATGGTATATATATATATATACATGTGAATAAATATATATTTACAGAGTTCAAATTATCACGCAGGAATACTATTATTTTTTTTTCTTTGTAAATTATTCGTTGGTGTATAGCATGATTACAAAAAGTAAAGGTTTGGGAATTTTATTTTTTGTACAATTTCATAACCGACTCGACTGTAAATTATCTCAGTTTGAGAAGAGTATTCAAATATAAGGGTCACTATATCATTGCAACCTTGTTCTCGAGCAATACATAGGGTTGAGAAAAGAGATACATCATCAATGGCACATGCTGTTCCCGTTTCCAACAATAATTTGACGATATCTATATATTCTTTTTGACAAGCTACAAAAATAGGGGAAGCACCACTTCGGGTACATTTATTTATGTTTGCTTTGTTGTCCAATAATAGCTTTACCATAATTTTATATCCATATTGACATGCCATATACAATGGAGATGAATCATCATTCCTACACTTATCGATGTCTGCATTGTGTTCTAGTAATAACCTAACTATGTCTGGATAATTATTCTGACTTGCAATAAACAGGGGGGACGACCCAGTATCGGTGCACTTATTAACATGTGCCTTGTTGTCTAACAGTAGCCTTACAATATCTATATATCCTTTCTTACAAGTAATAAACAAAGGCGATATTTCATTATTCCTACACTTATTTATGTCTGCTGTGTTGGCAAGTAACAGCTTTACAATCTCCATATGTCCTTCAAGACATGCAATGAATAGGGGAGATGTTCCATCATTCCTGCAATTATTGATGTTTGCCTTGTTTTCCAATAACAGTTTCACTATATCAATATAACCATCCTGACACGCATTGAACAGAGGGGATGCTCCCGTATCCACACACTTATTGGGATCTGCTTTGTTGTCCAATAATAGCTGAACCATTTCTTTATATCCTTTCTGACAAGCGATCAATAGAGGAGATGCTTCATTATTCATACACTTGTCAATGTCTGCATTATTGTTCAGTAACAGCTTAACTATATCGATATGATTGTTCTGACAAGCAATAAAAAGGGGTGAAGCATCATAGTCCATGCACTTATTAATGTCAGCATTGTTGTCTATTAATAGCGATACAATATCAACATAATTGTTCTGACAAGCTATAAACAAAGGTGATATTCCATTATTGATACACTTTTCAGTGTCTGCTTTGTTGTCCAGTAATAGCTGTACTATACTAGTATTCCCATGTTCGCAAGCAGAACACAGGGAGATACGTCATCATTCATACCTCTATTTATGTCTGCTTTGTTTTCCAGTAATAGTTTTACGATGTTTTTATATCCTTTCTGGCACACAATAAACAGGGGAGTTATGTTACCCTTCATACATTTATTGATGTCAATTTTGTTGTCAAGTAATAGCTGCACTATATCTGTACAACCCTGTTGACATGCAATAAACAGGGGAGATAGTTCAACATTCACAAACCTATTTAAATCTGCCCTGTTGTCTATTAATAGTTTTACTATATCTGAATGTTTATTCTGGCACGCAATAAACAGGGGCGATATTTCATTTTTCGTTCTCTTGTCAATGTTTGCATTGTTGTCCAGTAAAATTTGTACTATATCTTTACATCCGTTAAGACAAGCAATAAACAGTGGAGATTTATTATCCTTCGTACACTTATTAACGTCTACGTTGTTGTCTACTAACAGCTTAACTATATCTACATATTTATTCTGGCAGGAAATAAATAGAGGAGATATTTCATTACTAGTACATTTGTCAATATCCGCATGGTTGTCTAATAACAACTGTACTACTTCTTCAAATCCTTTCTGGCACGCAATTAACAGAGGAGATACTTCGTCTGTTGAACTCTTATTCACATCCGCATTGTAGTGTAATAACAAACACAATTGTTCTGACAGGCTGTGAATAGAGGAGATGTTCCATCACTTAAACATCTATTTATTTCTGCATTCTTGCCCAGTAACAGTTTTGCTATTTCAATATGATTGTTTTGACAGGCAATATACAGAGGCGAAGCATTACCGCTAATTGACTTATTTGAGTCTGCATTGTTGTTCAGTAACAGTTGTACTATGTCTGTATATCCCCTCTGACAAGCAATAAACAGAGGAGACGCTTCATAATGCATACTTGTATCAATTTCTGCGTTGTTGTCCAATAAAATTTTAACTATTTGTAGATGATTATTTTGACAAGCAATATAGAGAGGTGATGCTGTATTGTTTATACATATATTTAGGTCTGTAATGTTGAACAGCAACAATTTCACTATATCTTGATACCCTTTCAGACAAGCAACGAATAACGGAGAAACTTTGGAATACAAACACTCATTAATGTCAGACTTGTTAGCTAGTAACATCTGTACTATTGGTAAATGATTATTTTGACAAGCAACGTACAAGGGAGATGGTCCATCATCCATACACTTATTAATGTCAGCATTATGATATATTAATAGCTGTACTATATCAGCATACCCTTCTTGACAAGCAATATATAGGGGAGATACTTCATCATGCATACAGTTATCGATGTTTGCATCATTGTCAAGTAACAGCTTTACTATATCGGTATTTCCATTCTGACAAGCAACGAACAGTGGAGATGCACCGGTATATATACACTTATTTATGTTTGCTTTGTTGTCCAATAAAAATTTAACAATATCTAAATGACTGTTCTGACATGCAATAAAAAGAGGAGACATTTCATCATTCGTACACTTATTAATGTCTGCCTGGTTGTCAAGTAACATTTGAACTGTTTCGATGTATCCTTTCTGACAAGCAACAAATAAAGGGGTTGCTTTATTTTTTACACATTTATTAATGGTTGCTCTATTATCCAATAACAACTTCACTATCTGAGTATTGCCTTCGTTTGATGATAGATAAAGTGGAGTCATACCATCATGCCTACACAGGTTGACATCAACACCATGATTACAACACCACTGCATTAAAGAAATATTACCGTTTAGACAACACTGTACTAGTACAGTATCGTTATTATTGCTATCGCGGATATTTGCTAATTGTCTTTGGTAAGTTTTATCAAGTGTTTTCAGAAAACAATGTAATATATGTCTAAACTTTGGTGCATACATATTCTTATTACAGAAAACTGTTACGACTTTACCCTTAGACCAGTCATCAATTATCCTCTGTATGTAAATTTCGTGGTATTCAAATGGAACAACAGTGATGAACTGGTCCATGCCGTCTTCTCTTTCGAATACAAATCGTTCCTTGATGAGGTCACTGTGTCCATTCTTAATCAAACTTTGAATCATATATTTTCCAAAATAATATGATAAATAATCAAAAAGCTTATCATCTATAGTTTTGTAAGCACCATCTTTTTTTTGTATAAAAGTATGTTGAAGAGAATCGAGTTCATTTAATAAGGTGAACCCACTTGTTCCCTTTTCTAGTCTACATGCTTTACGTGTGTTTTCTATAATGATTGTTGTTTCTCTATTTCTCTCTTCTGTAAACACTTCCTCATCTAACTGATTGTTGAACATGACACACAATGCCAAAGCGCAGAATTTACCTAGATATCCCTTTATCCTAATTTGTTCCAGCTCTACTTCATATGCAGAAAATGGATTCTGAAAAAAATCTGAAAAATCGCGTTCAGGATTATCCTGATACATTTTGCACAGAAGTGGAAAACAATTATGTAAATCATCATAGTTAATAATACCGGATGCTTCTGTTTTTAGATATATTTCTGCTATTGATTTCTTTTCTAAAGATGATAAGCACAAGTCTTCTGACAGCAAGTTACATTCATTAATTTTGAAAATCGACAGTGATTCAAACTTTTCATCTAGGTACACTTGTAATCGACAGGCCACAATGATCTTTATGTGTTTATATTCAATAAGTTCTTTTATGCGTTCTATGACTGAATCCCAGTTCTTAAGGTCAGTCTCATTTATCGAATATGTCCCACAGAAGTCATCGATAACGTACAGCGCCTTCCGATTTAGATAATAAAATCTTATGATGTCTTGTGGATTGGTCACTAATAGTGCATCATACCCATTATCTGCCATTTTTAAAACGACATGTTGAAGGATTGCTGTCTTTCCAACACCAGAACTAGCAGTAATAGTAACGCAACTATTTTCTTTGATACATTCTAGCACATGTGTTGAAGCTTTAGTCTCTACAAAATTAACATCATTCTTCTGCCACTGTTTCAATATCTGGCTGTTTTGTACTGAAATATAAGTGTTTCAATGTTATGGGCTATTTTCAAAGAGTAACATGTGCATTATATTTTGAAGACAATTTGATCTATTTGTTTTGTATACCATATTTTGTTATCTTGCTATCCCCCCCCCCCCCCAAAAAAAAAAAATTAAATTAAAACTGAATATGGAGATATACAGTTTAGTTCCAAAAAAAGTAAATTTATAGGCTTTAATGCGTCTGGTTGAAATTTGTTTTTATAATTACAAAGCTTATTAATTGTATGAAGGAGCATTACAATTTCTTTTTGAATTGGGTGTCCGTCCGTGTTGTTCTTTGTATTAAAGATCGTGTTTTTTGTGCTTCTTAGATTGAAATAGTCCATGCAGTTTTGTCTGCTATCAAAGCGTGCGTCAGCATATTTTGTGATTCCTTTTTATGCATGGTTTTCCTTTCCTGATTGCTATGTATGTTACTTTTAATCCATTAATTACGAAATCAAAAGGAAAAGGGATAAGATCTTAAACAACAGACATTTGATAAATTCACACCTTATCGGCACGATGCTAATCGAAACTTGTTGATTAAGAAAGACTGACCTTTTAATTTTTTTTATTATTAGTCATCTTTCATTCTTGAGCACATTTAAAAATGTGAATTACGTTAAGCCACCAATAATCAATCAATCAATACAAATTTGAAGTCTTGAGGTAGAAGATTGTTAATAATTTCCGATACGATAGCGACATTTTTCGTTTGCACATATCTTATTTAAGTACTCTTGTATGTATCATTTAAAACAAAAATGCACAGGTGCAGAAGATTGGAAAGATGTGAAAACTTATACATTTCTGTCCAATTCACAGGCTATAAGGGAACACAACTATACGCTCGACATTGTTTCTCAGTGAAGTTGGAATGTTCTTGTTCAGTGAAAGTTAGTGCATATTTTAAGGTATTTCTGGTCGCATAAAACAACACAAGAAACGAGGTACAACATTTACAAGATGTAACATATAATAGGCATTACATGACATATATACCGTCAACAAATATTATTTTCTGCAAAAATGTCTAGGAATGGTACCATTATTTACCAATTACATTGAAGTGGGATATCCTTTACGTAAACGTTTCGGTATACATGTTACTTCACCGTACGACTGTTTTTAAATGAAAGAAAGCTCACTAGATTATGTATTAACTTTAGAAAGTAATGCCCAGTTAACATACAGATGGTATACGTATTGCATAAAGCATGAAGCAATTGAATTGTTAACATGTACACAAATAAAAAAAAAGTCACTTTGTATGTAATTTATCATAAAATCTATGTAAAAGGGTGCTGTGTTTATTTTCTTTGATCATGACATGGGGAAAAGCATATTACTTTTTCGGCAATTTTCAACGATCTATTCAGAATGATTATTTTCTCTTTTTTGTCTGACTACAGTTTTTTCTTCAAAATATTGAGCATTATGATAAATTATTAAAGCAACCCCCTTTTTCAAAGAACGTTGCTGTTCCCCTGTTGACAAAAAGATATATTTTTTAAAATCGTTAAATATGAAAAAGAATTTGTACAATTAAACTCAGTTGATAACATACGGACAACATGTTTTAGTAATTTGTAATTTGCATTGTTATCCGGGAAGTAAGGACCTGGTGTAGGAAATATCTGTATGCCTTGAAAGAGATTTCATTGAAACTTGGTATCGTCCAGATTAAATCTCCAAAAGAATGCCCTGTCATTTTGGAGAACATAACTCCACAACTTTCATTATTATCTGAGAAACATGACGGTTGCCACATGTCGATCATGAAATGCTCACTTTTAAGTGATAAATCAAATATCACCTATCTATTGTATTGGGTTCACGTTGCTAATCATGGGGTTTGTATACTATCGTTGTTTGTCCTTTCGGCGTTTTAATTTTATCTATTTTAAAGGTTTATAGAAAAAATCTATGTTTCTGTATTTGTATCAAAATTATGTTAACTTTACCTGCATTTTGTGATTTGTCATAATTTTGAATAATATATTATTTATTCAAACAGTTATAAGTCTGCGTTCACATCAAATAAAAAGGCAAGTTAACTGTGTGACACGATAATCATATTTGAGCTCAAATTACTTTTGGATATTTTACATGTTTTAGATTTACGGCATTACCTCTAATATTCCATGGTACTGTTGTCTGGTCTAAATGTTTCGTTCTAAGTTCTTTACACTCCTTATCCATATAAGGACCACCTAGTCTTCCTACAGCCTATGATTTAAAATATGACAATAAACAGATGACAAGTATTTAACTGTTCTTACACAATGAAATGCATATTGCACTAATACATATAATATGCCTGATGAACGCCAACTTTGATAAAAGTTGTTTATAGTTTTACACCAGACGCACGTTCCTCTACAAATATATATCAGTTACATAAAAGAGGGACGAAAGACACCAGAGGGACAGTCAAACTCATAAATGGAAAATAAACTGACAACGCCTGGCTTAAAATGAAAAAGACAAACAGACAAACAATAGTACACTTGACAAAACATACAAAACTAAAGAATAAGCAAGTCGAACTCTAACCAAAAATGGGGTGATCTCAGGTGCTGCGGAAGGATTAGCAGATCCTGCTCCACATGTGGCACCCGTCGTGTTGCTCATGTTATAACAAATCCGGTAAATAGTCTAAATCGGTAGGTCACATTCATGAAAGGGAAGGGGATTGTAGTTACGACGTAATGAACATATCCGATAACATCTGTGAAACGGTTATTCCATAACGGTCAAACAACTCGTGATGGCGTCCGTAAAATTTACGAATTCTTAGTTTAATAGGAGCAACCCTCTATCAAGAAAATCATGATAAGGAATATCGTATCAATTGGGAGATATATACCCCGTATGCAGGTGCTGCTGGAATGTTGCTACTTAGTATTGAAAAGTTCACAATTGGAACGCTGAAATCATCTTTTTTGTCAATTTCTATATGTTAAGTCAAGGTATGAGGCTGACTTAACTGTTTTTGTTGTATCCTTTATCTCTAGTTCGATTAGACAGATGCGTTCAACATAGTTACCAAATTTTGAATTATTTATTGAGAGAACATCATCTATATAGCGGAAAGTAAAGTTAAAGGATTAGACTATGGCGTAATCAACAAAAAGTAGTAGATAAAGTATATAGTATACGCTTTTCCGATGAAGTAAAAAAGATATGTAAACGGAATAACAAGGGTAAATAGAATAGAAACAACACTGTCAAACCCCTTCTGAATCATACTTACAAAATCTAAGTACCTGTTCCAAGCTCTTGATTGTCGAATTGGTTGAGAAATATAAACTACATACGCAAGTGAAGTTAGAATGTTACTGCTACATGTGCTAAACTGAGGAAAATTTGAAATCGTGTCGTGCCGTGTGTCATAGATTCTGGTACTGAGATATCCACTGATAAATGTCTACAACTGACGCGGAAGAAGTTGTTTATGTTATTTCTGTAATCTCAATGTCAGAAGTATATATTAATAGGACCCTGTCAGAAATGGAAAGAACATCATCAACATACATGTATGTGAAATCAAATAATGTAGGGTTTTTAATCTTATTCTTTTTTTACGACTCATATGAAATTAAGAAAACGTTGGTCAGAAGAGGTGCACAGTTTGTTCAAATGGAAATGCTGAGTACGTTCAACCTATAAATTCAACATGAAAACTGAAGCATTATAATCACTTGTTCTTCGGTGTAGGATGTTTTACTGTCGGGTTCAATTTTAGAAAAATATGTCGAATTATTTCCAATAATAATAAGTTTGTCACGTATGGAAGCATTTTTATGGAGAACAAGAATTGTGGATTATTTCTTTAGGACGAATTCTTTCAATTTTGCATGTGGTATTGTCGTGAAAAGGGTGAACAAATTGAAGGTTGATTGATTTTATTTCATAAAATGATCGAGATTAAGAATATTCCAGAAGTTCCTTTCAGTTCTTAAGAAACAACGACAGGTAAATGCCTCTACGCGAGTAAACATTATCACAGTATTTCTGTAATCCTGCTTTTAAGGCAAATACAATTCTAGTTTTTTTCATTCTGATGAACTGTGATTTTTAAGCTTCTAGTAACTTATTATAGTTATTAAAGATATTAAGCAAAAATGTAAAATATTGTTTTTTTAACGATCTGGGTCATACTTTGTAGATCTTGTCTTAACGATAATTGTTAATCGTCCATAAGCCGACGAAGACAGACGAAAAAGACAACTTACGCAAAGTGATAAGAATGGTTCATTTGCCCTTCCAATCATGGATAGAAGTATCTTGAATAAATTGATCCGACTAAACATGTTCAGTCCCTTATAAAAATAAGTAGGTGAAACATAATTGCGTAATCACAAGAATCAGCCAACAACTATGTGTACTTCGGTCAACGCTTTAACACCCCAATGAAGTTACAAAAAGAAGCATTCAATTCTTTAATACTCAGTAATGACGAATGAACAATACAAATGAGGCCAAGGTCATATAATCCTGCCGGACGATAGACATGCAAATTTTTCTAACTTGAGACAGTGTGAATCTCATGTAAATTTCACGTGCACATTACAACAACAAATTGGTTTTGTTTTCATGTTTTTAATTAGATTTGAAAAATTTTAAGGTACTGGAATAACTTTATTGTGAAAATTCAGGTAAAAAAACAAGGAATTTATCGTGAAAAAAAATCATATAATCATTACATGCAATTCACCTAAGTTTCACTTGAGATTCACGTGAAACTTCTATGAAATTAGTTCAAGGGTGTTTCACGTATAAGCTCGTTCGAGTCGAAATTTACATGAATTTTACATAAGATTCACTTGAAATTCACGTGAATGAGTATTTACTGTATATTTTAAGGACACGTACAAATTTCAAGACTATGGTCACTAATATAATAATATAAAGATAAGGAGTTGTGTTATGATTGCCAATGAGACAACTCTCTACAATTAAAGGCAACCGTACAGCCTTAAACAATGAGGAAATCCATACCGTATAATCGGCTATAAAAGGCCACGACATGAAAAATATATAAAATTTCAATGGAGGAAACTGACGGCCGACTTCTTTACAAAACAATTTACGAAAACAAATATGATTGATTGTTGGTTGTTTAACGTCCAGTGGCAAATAAAGCAACCAACAATCAATCATATTTGTTTTCGTAAATTGTTTTGTAAAGAATTAGGCCGTCAGTGTTCTCCATTGAAAACAAATATGACAGATATGAACCAACGACAACCACAGGACTACAGGCTCCTGACTTAACATACTAAACTATTGATAATAATATCGGAGACACATACACAAGTACACAACAATATCTTCATGCTAATTGATGCAATATGGTAATAGGTTCATGGTCTGATTTATACTCCGCTAGACGGACATGAGCATTTCCAATCTTTCTACAGACAAAATGAAGTTGAGGTATTGACGATAACAATTTAGAAATAAACCAAACGAAAGCTCACTTTAGATCAATATACCACGACAAGGAAATCAAGAACAACTGAATCCTTTTAAACAGACATGTACAGAATACAATCAATTATACTTTAAATATACATGTTTGTAGCTGATTTTTTGCTTAACGTATCCGAGAAGTTATCTCTACCAATTTTTTGTTGCTTAATGAAAACTTAAAAGAGTTAATAGCCCTATAGACAAGAATGTTTATCCTACAACGGCTTGCCCTAAGGGAAATTGCAATCTAATGTGGACACTTAAAATCTGTTAGAGTAGCTTTTGTTTAAGTCTTTCTCCTTTTGCAATAAGATAACGAAATTCGACTTATCTGTCTTTAATCAGTATTCCCTAAGCTGAGCTTGCGGTTATATTGGAAAAAAATTCCTCCCTTATGTCATTTGAAAAATTGGCTGACGTTGATACAAGAGTCTTGTTTTATATGGACAAATGTGCGTTGTAAAGAATAACTATCAAAAGCCGTAAACTTATTCCCTGCCACTGACACTCTTTAAGATGATTGATTTTGTCGAGCCTGTGACATTTGTCGCAAAAGCGAGACAAAGCTATCCTACATTCCGTCGTCGTTGTCTTCAAATATTCACTCTGTGGTTAACGTTTTTTTAAATTTAAAAACTTTCTTAAACTATCCTGGATTTTTACCAAACTTGGACAGAAGCTTGTTTATGACCACAAGATAGTATCCAGAAGTAAATTTTGTAAAACAGAAATCCTGTTTATCCATATTTTACATATTAAAGGACGTTTTTCTTCCAGTTAACATTACATTCACTCTGAGGTTTAAGTTCTTTAAATTTTAAAATCTATTTTAAGATATCATGGAATTTTTTAAACTTGTTTATGATCATAAGATACATGTAGTATCCAGAAGTAAATTTTGTTTTACAAAAATCCTGTTTGTTCGTATTTTACTTATAAATGGACTCTCTGACATTTAACTTTACATTACCTCTGTGGATAAAGTTTTAAAATTTGTAATAACTCTCCTAGAAATGTACCAAACTTGGACAGAAGCTTATATGTGATCAAAAGCTAGTATCTAGAAGGATTCTTTTAATTACATTCCCAAATGTTAATAAAACATACATTTTGTACCATATCAAGTGCACGTGAATATAAATACGCTCTCAAGGGACACATTCTATAATGTTTGCATATTTCGAAATAGCACGAAGAAAATCGTTCTGCATTTAAGCCGCAACAATAAGGCTATCCTAGACAACGGAAATAAACCCCGAGTCATTAAATTTTAATAAAACGACAAAAGGACAAAGAACAAGTCTTCAAAAACTACTAAAAAAATGAAGACTGCGTAACAAAAGCCCGTTTCCGAAACAGAAAGGGAAGCCGATACTGATCCACACGTGCCCGCCGTTGCATGTATCTTTTATATAAAATAAATTGATAAGTTTTACTAAGATAAATTTTAAAAGTTATGGCACTAATTTTTCAAAACGAGGTCGTGCCACGGTGGATTCAAGCTTTGTGCCTGGTCAAACTTAAAAACTTTAAAATTGGTATTTGCTTCTTTTCTACTTAGCACGTGCTGTTTAGGAGAAAAGAAATTATGTTCGTACAGGAATCAAAATTATGTTCGTACAGTAGTCAAAATTATGTGTTCGGGTAATTCAAGGGTAACTGCCAAAAACTTTTATACCCGGTTTGTGTACCCTACACCCCGTTAGAAATATGTCAAATTTCCAAATTACAATAAAGATATATGAAAAACGAAAAACAAAAACGTTGCTTTCACTTTAAATTTTGTGGACGAACTTCTCTAAAAATCGCCAGATTTAGACTGAGACCTCAGGGTGTAATTGAATACTTTAGGGTGTTAAAATATCCATATCTACGGATATGAACGGATATGAACGTAGATAACTTATAATGTCCTCAGCATGGCAAAGAAAATAAAAGATAGACAATAATGAAAGCGAACTAGACTATGATAGCCAAACTAAAGGTTGAGAGAATAAAAATAATATTTTTTGATTTATTAGAAAAAATTATTATCTTATTGCTTAACTATTTTTCAGTTGTGTATTTAGTATACGCAACTTTTCAAAAAAATACAATATTCCAATAATTTGGAGCGCTTTGTTGCATTTCAAAGAAGCACCGACAATGACGTTACGTCATAGTACATTTCATAGCATCAGAGTAAAAAAACAATGGCCCAAAAGTGGCCCCGTGGCACTCAACGTATTACGAAAAAAATGGCCCAACAGTGGCCCATGGCACAGAGATGGTTACGCCTGCGACTTACAGCAAATGAAGGCTAGACACTGGGTCCCCTACGATTTGTTTTTAGACAACACAAGTATTATGTTCGGAGGACGTCTTTTTCAAAAGACAATTACCATTCATATTGTAACAAATTATGTTACTCTTCTTGCAACTTGTTTCTGTTTGCAGACACATGCGATGCACTCCTCATAAAGGGGTTTCTAATGAAGATAAAGAAGTAAATTATATTAATATAACCTTCATGACCCGCCATACATATATCTAAATGATGGCCTCTACCTAAATAATTCGAAATTTGGTGACATTAATTTATCAAATCGAACGTGAGGAAAAGGTAATTCAAGATACAATTTAATGTGTCTAGAATGTCCCTCTAGTATCTTTTGCCCCTCTTTGTCTCTTCATCATCTTTCAGTTAGTCAGTTACTATCGACATATGAGTTTTAAAAGTCCCGTTGGTATTTTAGCCCCTATATAAATAAAGTGTTCCATTCCCTTCAATAAGTTAACCTTTTGCTTATATTACATGTAGTATCTGAACAAAACTCTTAACTTCGTAAATCCTTTTGTAATACACTAGGCCGTTTGTTTTTTCAATTGGAAATTTCCCTTTTTCACGAAAGGGCTTTTTTTATAGCCAACTGTTAGGGATGCGTTTTTCTCATTGTCTAAGGTCGTACAGTTGCCTAACATTATTTGCATACAATACATTTAAAATTTGGATGGTATTTGTCTCATTGACAATAATATCCCAATTCTATATTTATATAAACAATACTCCCATCCCAACAATTACCTAAAATTAAACTTCATATTCTTACCCCACTGATATCTTCCCACGCATCAACGAAGAAAGCTGACTCTATCTTTCCATCTTTTTGGTGAGCTATTTTGTTTCTGTAGTATTTGATTCTTGCCAAGTCATCGGTACTTGTCACATTATTTGAAGAGGTAAGTGGTCATATCCATTTGCAGGTTGTTGCAAACCTGACAGGTTTCTGATTAGTAAAACCATTAATGCGACATCAAAGTTCTCAGAGTGGGGAACATCTGTGCATATAGGTAATTAGGTAAACATTTATTAACTTCACTTTATAAAAAGTGAAAACACAAACATAAATGATAAGATATCTGATGATGAAAACTGGAATGCATCCTGTAATTCACAGACATTCATAAAAGATAAAAGATAGGAATCATTTTCTGTATGACAATAATAGGTTTGCTTAATCAATATGGTCCTGTCCAATTTAGAATCATGTTTTCAGAATGCAAGAATGGTCCTAAATCAGCAATAATTCAAAGGGAAATGGCAACAATGCATTACCATAGGCTAGAGTCTCATGTTCATCCTTTAATTCAAAAATCATGTATGATGATACAAAAGCAAGCCATATCACAAGCTCTGATATATACCTCTTTGAGAAATCATAACTTTTCGATCTGAAATCATTGTGGCATAACTGAAGTGATTTATGAACTTTTAAATTGGACCAAAATAAGAAACACAAATACTACTGCACTTGTACACCAACCATCTTGTATGCCTTTATCCGCCAGAAGAAGGACATATCATTTGGTGTTGGCATGTCAGAAAATTATATTGAAAAGTAGTAGAATACTAATTACATATATTATACCGTTAGTTTTCTCGTTTGAATTGTTGTACATTGTCATTTCGGTACCTTTTATATCCGACTATGCGGTGTGGGCTTTGCGCATTGTTGAAGGCCGTATGGGGACCTATAGTTTCCAATTTCTGTGTCATTTGGTCTCTTGTGGAGAGTTGTATCAAAGGCAATTATACCGCATCGTTTTGTTTATATTTAGTGTCAATGCTATGCCAATACAGTTTGAATACGCAAAGAAATATATCGTATATAAAACATTTAAAGTCCTTAAGTTTAAACCACATAATTGCAATAGTACCCACTGTAGGAGATGGGAAAGAGGCCAAATTGAAAGGTACACCAAACAAGCTCAACATTATTTTAAAACTGTATAGTGACTTATAATTCCTAATGTTCATTTTACATAGAATCAGTTGTCTAATTTGCAAGTAAGTAACTTAAAAATTTGCAATTCATAACCGGAAATTAAAAAAAAAACCTTTTAATTACCGCAAGTGTGGTTGGCCAGCTGTTTCATTGTCGCAGTTCTTTGTTCGATTTTTTTTTGTTAAAAGCTTGTTAAACGTTTTAGGCACGTCAATTCCAACAGTTAACAGGATTTAAAGTATAGTACGTACCTTTATAGGGTAAAAGTAACTTTCCCTGCTCTGCGTTAATTATACGTTTCGATTTTAAGTTGTAAAATTCTTGTTTCATTGTTGTGTGCAAGCTTGAAGGGTCAAATTCTTTATCAAATAAAACCCGTACAGCCTTCGGAGAAATGTCGTTCAGCAACAGATGAAGTCTTAAATAGTTCTCTACTTCCTCTGAAACATGTGATATATTGGCAGTTGCCATCTTGTTTTTTTTTCTTTCTTAGTATTACAGCAGTTCCGTTGAGTTTAAGGTCGGAATAGTCTTTCTTGATAGCTCATTTATCCAATATTCCAAATACCAGCTGACACTGATACCTACAGTTCTCTTTCTTTCAATTGATTCTTTCAATAGAAAAGTGGATTGTATTCCTTTCTGTCCAGTGATTCAAGTATTACTGGTTCAGATGATCATATCTCTTGTTGGTGATTAAATCTAATATATTCTGAAAACACATCACTTTTATTTTAGATATCAATGGCAATGGTTCATATTATGAACTGACATTAATTCTTAAATATGTTTATTGCTTTCGTGTTCAAGTTTAACAAACTTAGAGGATTATCTCCCTTCATGTGTTTTATTTCTAGTATTATTAGTATGATCGTACCTCAAGATGTATTGCCGTTCCTTTTAGATGATAATTCATAAGTGAATAAATATCTTAAATATATGCATTGTTTCCTGATATATCCATTGTTACTTGAAATGGTATAATGTGTAATTCACGAACAACAATTAGGCTGTATCACTCAATTAATAAAATTCTGATTGTTAATTCTTTAATAAAATTAAAGATACACAAAAGAGTTTATGATGTCATCCCCATTTAATATGAGCAGTCATAATCGTTTAAACAAGAAAAGAACTGATATTCATTTTGGTTTATTGTTTGTTTAATAATCTCCCTGCATTTTACAACAGACATTATACCAAAAAACCTTTGAAATAAAACATCTACAGGAATATATAAAGAAGTTTTCCTCATTCGTGACCGGTAACATCGTTCATAAGTTTTAACCACTTGTCAAAAAAGGAAAGTCTTTCAAATTATCTCATATTTGCTCTTTATAAGACAAATATTAACGTTTTGTCAAATAGACACAATACCAAAACACCATTTAAAAACTTCCTCTTTATTTAACATCAGTTCCATTATAGTAGTTAAGACATGTGACTAACCTACAGTTTTGGAAAATATCTGTCAATGTCTATTTGAGGAGATGCTATACTTATCTCAAAGAGACATGACTTGGGTACATGTGTGATACCAGTATAAATGAACATATATAGTGGCTGTTTTGGATTCTGAGGAAGATTCGTAGTGAAGGGAGGTTAGTACAGATTTTATTTTATATAATTTTAAACTTTTAGAAGTTCGGGGTATATACATGTTGAAAATATGCCGCACAGCTCTATATTTTGACTTTTGAAACAAATAGTAGTACATGTATAAATGTATTCTAGGATATGATTTTTTACAAAATTTCATAATATAAGGGGTACAGTTTTAGCCGTAAAGGGAGTTCCTTTCTTTATATTTACAGAAATGCAACCTATAAGCTTTTGTTAAATTGCGCCTTAATATAATTACAAACATGGGGTTATCTTTTTGCTGATTTTAAATAGCAATAAAAAAAAATCTTATTTGACAAGAAATTCTTACACTTGTGTTATTCGATATCTATCTATACCAGCCCAATTGAAGAAGTATGTGATAAGCATGTTAGCATGTTAACATATTATATGAGTACATCAAGACTGGCAACTACACGATTTTTTATAACAACTTTATGTCAAATCGTAGGTGGAAAGCTTTAACATTGTCAGTTTAGATTTACATATGTATCGAACCTATTCATTTTGTCAACGCTTAACGATCGACTATAAACTCTCATTAAAAGAATTGTTTTTTTACAAAAGTGGGAATCGCAAATACATAAATTTCTGTTGTTTAAGACCATTTTTATCTTGCTTTGTGAATAAATAAAGGCAACAGTAGTATACTGCTGTTCGAAATTCATGAATCGATAGAGAAAAAACAAATCCGGGTTACAAACTAAAACTGAGAGAAACGCATCAAATAAAAGAGAACTACGACACAACAGAAACACAACATTAAAATGTAACACACACAGAAACGAACTATAATATAACAATGGCAATTTCCTTGACTTGGTACGGGGCATTTTAAAATGAAAATGGTGTGTTGAACCTGGTTTTGTGGAAAGCCAAACCTCCCGCTTCAATGGCAATTTTAATTATAACATTAAAATGGCAATATTACATGACAGGACTACAATACAAATAAATGAGACAAAATATAGGACAGAGAAAAAATGAATAATAGACAACACATGTACCAGTTTAAAATTTTTAATACGCCAGACGTGCACCACGTCCACACACGACTAACTAGTGACGCTAAGTTTGGAAGCCAAAACAAGTACTAAATTGAAAAGCACTGAGGAATACAAGTCCAAAAACAAAATGTAACCAATACGCCTGGGACAAGAACATCATTATAATTTAGAATTAAAAATAAATCATACTTTTATGAACAGTAAATTTGATAAAATGACTATATAATATATCTGCATGATCAAACTGAAGTGGTGACTAGCTATAGAACAAAAACGTCAAAAATAAGCAGCCGTGTTAGCTAAAACCCAGTGTAAGGCTCAACATGACGTCACATTTGAATTTGTAAAACAAGTTCCCAAGAATTTGTATGGGTTTCAAGATTAAATTTGTATGACTATCTATCATTTATTATTAACAGTAAAAATTACAATACTGATTTATATAAAATTGTAGTAGTAATAAGTTAATTAATAGTAATATCTAGCTATGTCGGTGGTTCACCTGAAATTAACTGTAAACTAAATGTATCGTGTCAATTTCGTAGATCCAAACTAAAATTTAATAAATGAACTGGATGATCAATTATCTTTATCAAATCACACGAATACAACAGAAAAAATAAGATTTACAACTACAAACGTTAAGATATTTGACAAAATCCGATGACCATTACAAATATAACATCAAAACTAAATATTAAATGAATTTGAGATGGAAAAGTACCGTGACACGTCTTATAACAATGCGAATTCACACTCAGCAAAACAGTCACAATCGGGAAAAGGTCACGATTGATAATAAAAAGATCCAACGTAATGACAAATCGAAATCTAAAACGCTGTAAAAATGTCCGTAGTAAGTTTGGACAAAGATGCATCGTATGAATTAACCAATTCGTGATGGTGTCCGTAAAATTTACGGAGTGTCATTTTTAATCTGTCCTCCTCATAAATTTGTTGGAGCAGTCTCTGCGTTAGGAGCACACTCCTGTATATGAAGTCCTTATAGTGTGAACATGCACGAGAATAACGTATCAATTGAGATATGTAAACACCATACGAAGGGTCAGAGGATATGTTACTGCTGAGAAATTGGAAGTTGATAATAAGGAAGTTGAAATCGTCCCATTTGTCATAGATTTTCGTGTGAAGTCGTCCTTCTGTGTCAATATTAAGGAAAAGATCAAGGTATGAAGCAGCCCTTCTAGTGTCAGTAGTATTTTTAATTTCAAGATCACTGGGATATAAGAGATGAAAGTATTGGCTGAAATATGAGTTATTCAATGATAGGACATCATAAATATATCGGAAGTAAAATGAAAAAAATTCGCAAGGTGCTTTTTCTGTTTGTCTTTTAGAAGGTTTTGAATTAATTATGCTTCATACGAGTTCAAAAACAAATCGGCTAGTAGGGTGCATAATAAGTACCCATTATAATACCGACTGTCTGTTGAAATATGAATCCTCCAAACTCAACAAATATATTGTCGATCAAAAAGTCCAGCATTATGATAATATCATCTTCAGTATATTTTCTGATAGATTCAGTGTGGTTCTTCACAACATATGAATTATTGTAACCCAAAACAAAAAATGTGTATCTACAATTTTATAGAAAAAGCTCTGTTTAATTAGACGATGAAGTCGATCTTTCAACTGAGCATGGGGAAAAGTAGTGTAACGCGTAGAAAAATCAAAAGTCTTTATGTTGGTGAAAAATGGCAAAGATTGTGATCGAAGATTAAGCAGTAGATCTTTCCAATTTTTGAGAATCCACATCGGGTTAACACCACTAGTAGAATGTATCTCATCAAATATTTTTGAAGCCCATCTTTAACTGTAGAAAGAATAGTAGTCAGTAATTAAGAAAGATGTTTAGTCGAACATTTTGAAGATCCAGCTATGTATCGTTCTTTATATGGATTTTTGTGTAGTTTTGGTATCCAGAATAATGATGGTAAATTTTCTACCTTTTCTTTTATGTTGATACCAAAAGAAAGAAGACAGATTTTGATTTTGTAAAATTTCGTCCTCGGTAAATGATTTTAAAGAATATGTGAATTACCAGTTGTTCTATTCATTCCAAGTTCTGTTGTGAGACATTGCAAAAAACTTTTTTTACATATGAAGACAATATCATTAGAGGCTTTATCTGCTGGAAAAATGACATATTTGTCATGCAAAGAGGATTAAGCATCCACAACATCCGGATTCTTGAAAGGGTTAGTAACTTTTGTGCTCATAGTACATCGTAACTTTTGAATGCGCTTCTGAATGCATGATCGAATAGCTTTGATCCATTCAGACAAAATGTCCAGTTCTGGTTCCTCTGGTTCGCGCTTTACCCATTTTCTTGCATAGTCCTCAACTGCATTCATCAGTAACTTGAAGGTCTTTTCCCAGTTGATGGGCTGGGGAATTCTATAGTTTAGTCCCTTGGCTAACAACTCTTTTAGTTGGTCATTGGTTACGATGCCAAGGTCACCAGTAATAACATGACCAGCTGGACTATAATGGTATTGTGCCGATGAACATGAGCAATCCGGAGGTTCAGATTTCACATCTTTGAGGTTAAAGGCCTCTACAACCCTCTTGTGGTTGAGAATCGTGGATGCAGTAGACTTGATGTAAGTATAAGAAATAAAAGGTGTTGCTTTATTTTTTAAGCAATCAGGTATAGTTTTTGTACAGATTTCTGATGGAAAATATTGCTAATATTTACAACATCTAAACCTTTATTGTCAAATTCTACCTTTAAAAAATTCCCTTTTTCCTCATTTTTGAATGTCGTCGATACTGGTTTGAATAGTCTATGGTTAGCAATGTCCATGATTATTGCAACAAATATATACAAAACAGAACGAGAATCAGTAACGGAAGTATTTTGGGCCTCTTAAAATAGTAAAAACAGTGATGACAATGGAATGGAGTATAACTTAGTTCTGATATGATGAATTCCTAATGGTTGTTGAACATACGTTATCAGACTATTAATTATCACTGTGTGCATAGTATGTGGTATATATTTTCTGTGACCATGACTTCTATTCCGTCGAACAGAATTATCAAATAATTGTAATGTATCTGTTTACAAATTTTTTTTTGAAATACAAAGGCTTTTCTACCTCAGGCATAGATTACCTTAGCTTTTAGGATTTTTGGATCTCAATGCTCTTCAACTTTGTACTTTATTTGGCTTTTTTTAAACTTTTTTTTATTCGAGCGTCACTGATGAGTCTGGCGTCTGGCGTATATATACAATTTAGTCCTGGTATCTATGATGAGTTTATTGACAGAACTACACCTGTGACTAGACAAAATACATACACCATTAATTTTGTCATTGCATCCATAGGGAATGGCTGTTCCAAACTCTCTTATCTAAAAGTTTTCTCTTTGTAAACGATATGGTGTACTACATATGGGGTCATTTGTTGAATGAGAAATTTGTTGTTATTGGGATCATTTACATTAGATCGATGACCATTCATTCTAAAATTGAGTCTATGTCGAGATTCCCCGGATTAGATCAATCCACAAAGAGAACATTCAATACCGTACACAATATTGGAAGCAGTGCAATTCAAATCCTCATGATTGTGTGTATTATATCTTTTAGTTGTTAAATTACTTTAAAAGTGGGTATCAGCTATTAGTATATCACAAGTTTTACAATTTTTACGGTTACATTTGGAAATAGGGCAATATTGGTGGTTGTCTAAAATATTTGAAAGTTGAACAGTACAGGGCTGAATATGAAAAAATTTGTCTGAATTTTTATAATATAATGATGATTCAGAAGACTGGACATGTTTTCCACAACAAATGCGCAATATTGTTAGAACTGTTGATTGTCTTGAGTGTAGTTGATTGATATTTGTTTTTGTAACAATGTTGATAAGGATTCATATATAACATTAAACTAATTTAGAATAAAAAAAAAAAAACTTGCAAAGGTGTCAAAAACATATTTAAGATAAGTCACATAATAGTTAACCTACCATTAAGATTATAAATATTTTCTTTTGACAAATATGTTTTGTTTACTTTTCTCTCTGTATCATATGGTATTATAAATGTTCGATCACGTACAAATGACAGATTTGAACTGGTTTATGATGAGGAAGCATTCTACTCTCACTAGGTTCAGCGGGTCATAATTTTTTTCATGTTACCCTATTGTACAGGAAAATCAAAAATCGTTAATTTAAACAAAAATTGATCGAATGTATATCAACAAATTTAGATACAAAGCTCTGCATCATGATTTCTTTTATAGACATCATAAAGATATGGAACAAAATGCATACTTTCTCGTCTTTGAATTGTTCTTTGATTAATTTCTAAACAAAGAAAAGCAATTAAACGTCATGTATCAAACTATAATGTAATATGCATATGGTAGAGATCAAATGCAATGATGCGTTTAAATTTTTTTAAATGATCTAACATTCCACGTATAACTTAAAGTCAAAGTATTTTTTCTAATTCAAAACCTCATTCACATTATATTATACTACTCAATTGTTTTATTATTGAATTTTGTTTAAATATTTGTCACATTTTGAACAGATAGGAATACATTGTATATTTTGTGTACATGAATTAAATTTCAAATGTTCATATATAAATATCAAGTTTGAATCTGTTTGTTCAATATTTCAATTGTACTTACTTTTCTGTCGAATATAACCCTTTTTCAGTTTTTTTCTTATATGATACTAAACTAATTAATGCAGGTACTTAACCTTGTTTTTGCCGAACATGGAAACATCATGATATACTTCAGGAAAGATTATATATGTGTATTTAAATATCACAGTACATCCAGTTATTATAGGTAATACACACTGGTGTATAAATCTAAGGCCTTTAAAGTAATATATTACACCTATTATTTTGATCAATAGCCAAGAAAACAAGCCCGATCTAACTGTATGTACTGTATACTATTTAGATACATATATTCAGTCTTTCCTGTATTATAATCAATTCTAACAGTGGTTTCTTGATTTGGTGTATTGAATTTGTTGTGTAAGAATCAATTATCACTGTTACTTTCCTTTGCACAATTGTTTATATTCTTTCATAACGGCTTCCCTCGCATGTGTGCTATGTGGTGACCCAAATAATTAATGTAGTTAATGTCGCTACCCTAGAGGGAAGAAGCGACGAATTAGGTAACGGTAATACACTCCTTTAATAGCACTGCTTTTCTGAAGATTTTGATAACATAAATGATTTTGTATTAAAAAAAGTTAACTTTGTCGAGTATTTTTAATGAAATTCAGCTTTTCAAGTATATGAAAAATAATGAACTTTTTAAAACAAAATTGGAAGTACCATATGATTTAAAAGTGACAGGTATCAAATAATAAAATTTTTTACTGAGTACATGCAGCAGTCAGTATTTGAAAGAAGTATATCTAATTGGCAACAAGAAATCAAACTTTGTAATACTATATTCAAAAACCTATATTTTAAATCTGATATATGCATATTAAAACACTTATATTGTCTGAGGTTTGTTTTAATAATGATGACAGCTTCAACAATGCCAATTTAAAATATTTAAAAACGTTTTAAAAATCATATGCATTATATACACATCAAGAAATATGAGGATCCTTGTAGGGGAATTGTATTGTTTCAAGCAAAAACTATGCAGATTTAGGCCAACCTAACAAAGATTCCTCACCAGAATTCACGATTGTGACATCGTCAATGCTTGGTGAAAATTTATTTGGTGTGAGGCAAGGTTTCGTGCTGAAGAATGTACTTTGAACTATAATCGTTTTTCTTTGACAAATTGTTACTTTGATGGAGAGTCTCATTTGCACTCATACCACATCTTCTTTTATCTAATCAAAGTCGCTTTCAGTAGATTGTTGGCCAGCATGGACCCCCTTGAAACTTCTTCTTTGTGTTAAGCGAAACCTATCGTTATCAGAAAAAAGTATAGTAAGTGGTGAAATTCATCAGTGGGAACATTCATCAAATGAAACCCATCTAGGTCAATACGGTTAACGAGAGACTCATTTTGGAGATGACTAATGAATGGCATTAAAAATATTCCAGTGCTATTGCACATGTGCAATTTCCAACAAATGACTGAACTTAGTCATTAGTGCTTATATGAAGATCAGGTGATTTTAGAATACATAAAATATATTATGGTTTTATACGATTGTTTATGAGTTTCCTAAAATAAAACCTACTCTGAAATGCATACACTGAATATAAGACGGTATGCTTTCATAGTTCCAGTTCAAGTTTTCAGAACTTTCTTCAGTAGCAACTAACATGCTTTGGTACGATCTAGTAAATTATGTATTAAACATTTGTTTTGTAGAATTTAAAAAAAAATGGAAATTTCAAAAACAAACGTAAGCTGGTGTCTCAATCTTGTGGCCCAAACAATGGTCAAGGAAAATTAATAAACTGAAGGTACATGTAGGAAATGAACGAATCATCGATATAACTATAGCAACGAAACCTATGCTCTGTATCAATGCATATATGCCTACAATAAATACTAACTCTGAAACGCAGGAAGTTTCTCTTTTTCGGTCCGATATAGGCAATCAATCTTTCATCATGCTCATCATGGATCCATACAGATTGATTATATTATTTCCACATGTTCAAACAGGAATAATTTATCTAAAAAGTACTCTATTTTAGACAAATCCTATGCCAACACTTCGGCACATTGTGCAGTTTTCCTACAAACAAATATCAGCATTCCTCTTTTTTTCCGCAATACCAGTCAAAAGAAAATCACTAAAGCGAAAGTCTTATGGGACAGAAGGGATGAAGAGAAATACAGGGAAACAATTCTTAATGAGTTGCTTCATAAGGATCTTCCAACACTGGAAATTGATCAGCAAATAGATATTATTTCAAATTCTTCTTCACGCTCAACCACAGTCTATTCTGTCAAAATTACACAGCTGAAAGGCTAAAATGGAAAGCTACCCCTGAAGTTACAGTCTTACTCAGGATGTATAAAGTTCTTTACAACAAAGGGGCATATTTAGGGAAATCAATTGGACATCCGTTATCTCTTGAATTAAAAACCCATAAAAAAAGGCTTCGGCAACGCCAACGAATGGAACAAGCCATCGACAGAAAAACCATCCATAGCCAAATTATATACACTTCTAGCTCACAAATATGTTCCACAGACTCACCCACCAGAAGAAGTTTAGGTGACAACTCTCAATCTGCAATACATTGTATAAAAACTGATGAAAATGAATATCTTTTTCTGGTTAAAGACAAAAAGAAAGCTTTTGCAAACTATAACGAAGACTTGAGTGCCCCAAAACCTGAACAATATGATGATTTATATGAAAATGTATGCAAAATCCGTCCAAAAGAAATGATGAAAACGATTGAAGAACAAAATATACCATCTAACTATTTTACACCAGCTGGTATTATCAAAGCTATTGAAGAATTAAATATGAATAAAAGTGCTGACGAATTTGGATTGTGCTGAACATCTCAAATTTTCAAAAAATGAAATAGCTCCTTATCTAACAAAACTTTTCAACAATAAAATAGAAACTGTAAAGACTCCAGGCACATTCAAAACTGGCATTCTCTTTCCTGTATTAAAAAAGGACAAGGATCCTTCTGATGTCAACAGTTACCGGGGTATCATAGTAAACCCCAGTCCTGGGAAAAGTAATACTGCATTTTACTTAAACTCAATCTGCAAAACATTACAGACTTACAATTTGGCTTCACTAAAGGCCTAAATCCTAAATCTGAATCAAACTATGATCAAACATGGAAAAACAGTGAATTTTATATGTGTTTCTTGGATGTCAAAGCAGCCTTTGACGTGGTGCAGCATGAAATTATACTAGATAAATTACTAGAATCAAATATTCCTTCTTTTCTATTGCTGGTAATTAAAGATCTATATTCCAATCTGACAACAAAAGTGCAATGGCAAGGCGATCTTAGTGAAACATTTCGGTCCACCAAGGTGAACGACAAGGTGGAGTTTTGTTTACCCATCTCTACAAAATATTTGTACAAGATCTACTCTTAGAACTAGAAAGAAATTCTTTAGGTTTTAGGAAATATTTGTGTCGGTACTCCTACTTCCGCTCATTACATGGCTTTTATTAAAACAAATAGAGACAATCTCCAAATTATGCTCAACGTTGTAGAAAGATATTCTAATCAACATTTACTACAAAATTCATCCTACAAAAACAACAAATGTCACATGTGGAAAGGTCATAAACACTGATAAGACTCTTTATGATACTCCGTTTACACTGTCAAAAGAAGCAACTCATTTAGGCATAACTAGAAGCTGGAAAAAGGAAGGAGAAATAAATGTGGCAAATAGAGTAAAGCTCGCAAGACGAACTTTGTACGCATTAATGGGCTCTGGGGTGCATGGAACAAATCGCTTAGATCCAGTAACATCTTATAAAATCTACAACACATATGTTCTACCAACAATCCTTTATGGTTTGGAAGTCATTCTCCTAGATAAAACTAATATAACGCAGCTGGAATCTTTTCATAGAAAAAAATTAAGACATTTTCAATCTCTTCATCAACGCACGGCAATAGCTGCAATATATCTCTTGATCGGTGGACTGACAATAGAAGCTGAACTTCATAAAAAGCAACTGTCTTTTCTCCATAATTTACTTTCGTCAAATGTTCAAAGAGTTATTGATATCATCATCAGACAAATGTCGGTTAACTATGATAACTCGAACAGCTTTTTTTTCTACAATTCGAGAAATCCTATTAAAGTATGGACTGCCTCCGATTCATCTTCTTCAAGAATCTCTCCTTCAATTTTAAAAGAAGTAAATTATGGGGTAAGCAGTCGAAGGCCTTAGAAAGGTCCATTAGCACAGCAGCCACATATAAATTTTGATCGACTGCTTTTTTCCAGTCCTCAATGACTTTTAGTAAGGCGGTGTTACAGCCATAGCCAGGTCTAAAAGCTAACAAGGAAGGATAAAATATTTTACTTAAATATTCTATTAGCTGCTGATATATGGCCCTTTCAAAGAACTTTGACACCACCGGAAGAATGCTAACAGGTCTGTAGTTTCCTGCCTCTAACTGACTATTCTTTTTATGCAGTGGAACTATCTGTGCTTCCTTAAGATCGTCAGGAAACTCTGAACTCTTAATAGACATATTTATAAGTTGAGTAATAGGTTTAACAATTACTGGTTTGGCTATTTTCAAGATTTTTACTGATACACCATCAAAGCCAGTAGCTTTGTTTACATTGATCTTATTAATTTGTTTTTCAACAAACTCATCTTTAATTTCTATAAATGATAAACTACCATCAACATTACAATGTTCCCTTATTGATTTTATGCTTGGATGATTATCATCTACCTCACAATTATCATTGCCGATATCTTTGGCTACATTTACAAAGTAGTTATTAAAAATTTCTGCAACATTTGATTGGTCATTAATTATTTCATCGTTGTTACACAAAACAATATTGTTGTCAAAATGACTACCCTTGTTTGTTAAAAAAGGTTTGATTGTTGGCCAGAAATCTTTTTGTTTTGGACCACCAGTGCAACGCTCTATAAAATATTTTCTTATAGATTGTCTTCTAAGTTTGGTAGCAAGATTTCTTTGTTGGCGATATAACTCCCAGTTCTTCTTCGATTTGGCATGTAAATATTTATTGTGAAGCATTTGCTTTTTGTATATTGCACTTTTTAATTGTTTGTTCATGTATGGTGCTGGTTTGTGTACAGTTTTTCTTGTTTTCTCTGGTATGTGGTTGTTGACTATACTCATTAATTTGGTGTTAAAAATATCATAAGCCTCATTAACATTTTCTACATTGTCTACAATTGTTGTAAGATTTGCCTGTTCTAAATCATGTAGAAATTTTTCCTCATCTAGCTGTTTATAACTTCTGTATTTTTTTAAAGGTTTTTTTATTGATGGAACATCAGATTTAAGTTGTACAGCAATGATGTTATGGACGTCACTTAATCCACAGTTAAAATTTGTGGTATTTTGGAGCATACTCTTTTTGTTTGTTAAGATGACATCATTTAGTGTTGGTTTTGCATCTTTTGTGAAACAAGTTGCACCTTTTACAATGTTCTCAATACCACAGATATCACATACTGTGCTTACAGGTGTACATTTATCTATTGATAATAAGTTATAATTTAAATGGCCCAGAAAAATCATATTATCATATTTTACAGATATCTTATCATGGGTCTTAGTAAAGTCATTAATAAAGTCATTATCAGATATTGTTTGTGGTCTATACATTCCAGATATTAGCCATTTTTTACCATTTACTACCAGTTCAGCTGCTATGGGTTCAATGATCTCACACTCCATGTTCTGCTTCCTGTCGCACGGTAAATCGGATCTTATGTACAGGACTATTCCACCCCCATGTGCATTTCTGTCTTTTCTCCAGAAATGGTAGTTATCAACCCTAAATTGGGCATCTGGGAAAGACTGGTCTATTTTAGTCTCTGCAATAATGAGGAGATCTACTATGTTTTACATAACAATTCTTGGATTGAGCAAAATTTGTAGCGTAGACTGTTAATGTTTAGGTAAGAACCGATAAATTTATTTGGATGTTTCTTTCTTACCGTGTATAGCTCGTGAAATATATCATGAGATGCATCGTCTTGATCTAGTATAGGTGTTTCGGTGTTTACATAGGATGTTGGCACAGTAATGTCAGATATATATCAAATGTGGTATAAAATTCATATAAACATTCTTAAAACCTAAAATAATCTAAAAGAAATATATAATATTAATATTGGTCTCTTGTGCCGTTGTGCTGAGTCTCATAGGAAATCATACATGTACCACATTCTCTTTTTTATATAAGAGAACAAAATATTCAAAGCAGTTATTAAAAAACATACCGTTTGTTTTAAATTGTCATAACTAAAACTATGTTCCTCGTTGACTGTATCCTGTGATTTTTTGTTGTTAACTATATCTTTTACTTCACCATTTAATTCATGCTGTTCAGCTGATTTTTGAAGATCGAGCTGTTTTTGCTGAACAAACATATAAGTAAAAACATTAACTTAATATTTGAATTATTTGTGTATATACTTATTAAAAACGATTCCACATTTTTACCTAATTTCCGCCTTAAAACAACATTTCGCTTTTAAAAGTCCTTTTTTACCTCTTAAAGTTATCTCGATTTTGTTTATTGATATTGAAAGACGGACTAACTATAACATGTTTTTTTTTAACTAAACATATTGCGTTTTGATTTTATTGTAAACACATATTAATGTCAGTTTTTGTTTTTATTATAACACCAGGTATAAAACATTGTAATAAGAGCAACAAAATAATTTAGTTACTAATTTTTTTACAAGATCTAAATTAATGATAATCTTGTTTCTATAAATCAGCATATTTGAATCCTCTATATATAGATATAGGAAGATGTGGTGTGAGTGCCAATGAGACAACTCTCCATCCAAATAACAATTTAAAAACAATTCTGAATCAATATTTAACTCTAGGAAAAACAATGTGTAGCCGTTGCATGAACTGTTGGGTTCTACCAATACGTTTTAAGAGCTGTGATTGCAGTTGTTTAACAAATAAATCAAAAATACAATAATACCTGACTATTTTCATTGACTACTGTATTTTCTACTGTTAATTCTTCCGTATCAACATTATCTTCCACTTCCAGGTGTGCACTATCCAAAAATGTTTTTTCTTCTAATGTGAAATTGCACCTTATTGGTACCTTATATTGCAGGGATGGGGTCGATTACTTTAAAATGTAATCGATTAAATTACAATTACTTTGCTTATAAAATGTAATCGATTACATTACAATTACACCCTTTTTCATATGTAATCGATTACATTAGATTACTTTTCTTTAAAGTAATCATGATTACTTTAGATTACTTATGATTACATTGTATATTGCAATATCATAAGTTTTTTTTATATTTTTTTATCCTCACAAAAAAGCTAATTTTTGGTGATTTTTTTAAAATCCTTAAATTATTCATCTTAATTAAAAGAATTTATAGACAAGTAATTTGATAAAATAGCTATTACAGACAAGTGCATGTCCTTCATGTCCGTTCTCTATGTAAAAGATATAACTTTATTTTTTTTCTACAAATTTTAACCAACTGCCTAGTTAACAAAAAACCTGAACAAATAAGGAAAAATTAATTAAGTATAGTTTTATTGTCTGTTGGGACACAATTGACACATCCATTAATGTTTTTACAGGTGTTAATCACCACTTCCATTATTTTTAACAAACAATAGGTGAGCTTGGGTATTATAATTTTATTGTCTTAATAACAATATCAATAAAGTTAAAAGTGGTTAATTGTCATTATTTTGTTTGAAATTTTTTAATACTTGATCTAATTAATAATTATTGTCAGGTGAAAACACAAAACAGCTTTGTAACTTAGGAAAGTATATACATTTTTCTTTAAATTAAGAAACAATTTATTTTAATAAAATATATATTGTACTAATGCATTTTCTGACGTCACCTGTTGTTTACTATGCATATTGTTTGTAAAATTATGCCATATGTATACACTGTACATGTACTTGTTTGTACTGATGAGCCGTAAGGCTCAAAGTTAATAAAGAATCAAAATTTGAAAGCACATATTATACACGAATTTATGGAAAACAAAATTTATTCAATTTGTCAATAAATGAAATCTGGTTTTAACTTCCATTTTGAATTCATATATTTATGTCGACCATCAAAGTAAAATTGGAACTAACTGTTTTCTGCATTTGAATTTCAATGTAGTTATGTAAAAATATTGGTTAAACTTATATGAAATTGGAGTAAATATCAGAAGTTTTCAATCAAGGAAAAAAATGCTTTCAAGGCATATTCTTGTATCATAAGAGCTCAATCTCACAACAAAATATGGGAGAGGCAATTTCCTTTAGTAAACTGTTAACAAAATAAAACACTTGGTTATACTATACAAATTTGTGATATAGATGATACAATTTATCACATTAAGCAAGGTCCCATCATTGTGAATACCAGTTTCATGATTTTTCATTCAAGCTTTACATTTTCTCATTTTCATATTGTCTATCAAAAACTATTTTCATATATATACAAGATTTGTAATCAGCAAGTAATCATATGAATGTAATCTTAAAGTAATCTAAAAGTAATCATGATTACACCTGTTTTTTGCAATGTAATCGATTACATTATGATTACTTGTAATCAGAAATGGCATGATTACTGATTACATAGGATTACACTGCAAAATGTAATCGATTACAGCTGATTACGATTACTGATTACGATTACCCCATGCCTGTTATATTGACAGATTTATAGGATAATTATTAAAAAAAAAGTAATACGGTTTTAAACATGTATGAAATATTTGCAACTGGACTTTTTTATTTAATTTATACAACTTCAGCGAATGTAAAAACACTCTTTTTCTCCCTGAAGTTATTATATATCTAATGAAGTCTAAAATGTGCAAAACATATATATCAAATGTGGTATAAAATTCATATAAAAATTCTTAAAACCTAAAATAATCTAAAAGAAATATATAATATTAATATTTTACCTGATCTTCTTTCTGGAATAATTACATCTGGCTGACGCTTAAAAAAGTACTATGTTTTTAACAATAATATAATTCGAATACTAGTAATTACATTGTCTGTAGTGATTCAGATACTTAATAAAGTAACTCTTATATTTCTTTTCGTTTTGAGATTTCTTTCTATTTCTGTTGCGCAATACAGAGTAATTTCGGTTTTCGGACTTTATATACTGTTTACGCGCCCTTTTCATTTCATCGAGAATTCACACACCAAACAGGTTCGACAACTTATATTACATTAAGATTGAAATATTATACCTTGTATAAGTCCTAATTCTTTGTATTTTTTTTTTGTAGATATTAGTAGAACAGTTGAGATGATTATATATATAGATAATACAATGACGCATGATGTATGGACTTTATTATTCAATTGCACGACATACATGTATTTTGAAATGTTTTATTAAAACTGTCTGGTGTGTAACTCCTGCCATATTACTGGTCTTTATTGTTTCTTTGTATAGCATTAGAAATAATTTATGTTCGGACGAGCAAAGCGAGGTAGAACATAAGAACAATTACCATGCCCTTTATGGTCATTATATGTAATAGTTTGGGTTAACATAAGGTATCTCAAAAAATCACCGTGACCCTTACGGTCAATGTATGTAGTGAAACGGGTTAACACAAATGTAACACGTATAATTACCGTGCCCCTGACGGTCATTGTCTGTAGTGAAACGGGTTAACAATTATGCATCTCGAATGATTACCGTGCCCCTGACGGTCATTGTCTACGGTGAAACGGGTTACCAATAATGCATCTCGAATATTTAACGTGCCCCTGACGGTCATTGTCTACGGTGAAACGGGTTACCAATAATGCATCTCGAATATTTAACGTGCCCCTGACGGTCATTGTCTACGGTGAAACGGGTTAACAATGATGCATCTCGAATAATTAACGTGCCCCTGACGGTCATTGTCTACGGTGAAACGGGTTAACAATAATGTAACACGAATAATTATCATGCCCCTGACGGTCATTGTCTACGGTGAAACGGGTTAACAATAATGTAACACGAATAATTATTATGCCCCTGACTGTCATTGTCTACGACGAAACGGGTTAACAATAATGCATCTCGAATATTTAACGTGCCCCTGACGGTCATTGTCTACGGTGAAATGGGTTAACAATAATGTAACACGAATAATTGCCGTACCCCTGACGCTCATTGTCCGTAGTGAAAGGGGTAAACAATAATGTAACTGGAATAATACCGGTGCCTCTTACGGTCGTTGTCCGTAGTGAAACGACTTAACAATACTATATCTCGAATATTTAACGTGTCCCTTTCGGTCATTGTCCGTAGGGAAAGGGGTTAACAAAAATGTAACTCGAATAATAACCGTGCCCCTTACGGCCATTGCCCGTAGAGAAAGGGGTTAAAAATAATATATTGAGAATAATTACCGTGCCTGTTACGACTATTGTCTGTAGTGAATGTAATTAACCATTATGTAACTCAAATAATTACCGTGCCCCTTAAGGTCATTGTTCGTAGTGAAAGGGGTTAACAATAATGTATCTCGAATAATTACCGTGCCTCTTACGGCCATTGTCTGTAGTGAATGTACTTAACAATAATGCAATTCGAATAATTACCGTGCCTTACAGTCATTGTCCGTAGTGAAAGGGGTTAACAATAATGTATCTCGAATGATAACCGTGCCCATAACGGTTATTGTCCGTAGTGAAACGGGTTCACAATAAAGTATCTCGAATAATTACCGTGCTCCTTATGGTTATTGTCTGTAGTGAAACGGTTTATCAATAATGTAACTCGAATAATTACCGTTCCCCTTACGGTCATTGTCCGTAGTGATAGGAGTTAACAATAATGTATCTCGAATAATAACCGTGCCCCTTACATGCCTTACGGTCATTGTCCGTATGGAAAGGGGTTAACAATAATGTATCTGAAATAATTACCGTGTCCTTATGGTGATTGTCCGTAGTGAATGGGGTTAATAAAAATGTATCTCGAATAATATCAAAAGTTGTAAAGCAGTCATCATTGTGTTTTAATTTCAATCTTGAAAAATGTTACTTTTTTTCATCAAAGAAAATCAATAATGTTATAGAGACACTATTTTGAAAAAGGATGCAGGAATACGAAAAAAGAAAGAAAACACACAATGATCACAGCACATTACCACAATGGTGGGATGTAAAAATACCGAGTCATGTCAAACGCATTCCTTTTTTTTTTTATTGATGTGGAAAAAATAATATTTGTGAGGTACCAATATTCGTCATGTTCGTGGTTTTCGTCTTATCCACGAGTGTAAGTGTTCAATAAAAGATAAAAATTGTTGTATTAATGAAGACATAGATGAAAATATCCCCATGTAGGTTTGACAACATGAATACGGGCGTAGATTTAATCTAGAAAATACATCGAAAATAATCAAACGCAATATGTCTCTTATTTCAAATTTCAAATTTGACCCATTTAATCCTTTCAGAAAACCGTATTGCCCGACCTTGAACATTTACATTTTACCAGTTTTAATCGATGAAAGTCATATTTCTGGTAATGCTATTCTGGATGAAATATTGAAGCAATTTGATTGCCTTATAATGCTCATACAAAAAAAAATCATATTAGTTTGCCCTTTTTATTTGAATTCTACAATACAAAGTACATCAAATATTGCGGGACGTCTAATTTGTAACAGTTTTTGTAAAAGACATGTTAATGACCCAAATAACACCTTTGATAATTGTTTCCTGTAAATAAAGGCAACAGTAGTATACCGCTGTTCAAAACTCATCAATCGATGGACAAAAAACAAAATCGGGGTAACAAACTAAAACCGAGGGAAATCAACGACACAACACTGAAATGTAACACACACAGAAACGGACCAAGCATCAGACAAAATCCCACGAGAATAACAAATAAAACATCAAACCAAATACATGAATTTGGGATAGACAAGTAACGTGACACGTCTTATCGCAATGTGAGTTTACACTCAAAAATAAGAGAAAACAAACGACGCAACGTTAAAATGTAACACACAGAGAAACGAACAATAATATAACAACGGCCATCTTCCTGACTTGGTACAGGACATTTTTAAAGGAAAAAATGGTGGGTTGAACCTGGTTTTGTGGCATGCTAAACCTCGCACTTTAATGGCAATGTTAAATATAACATTGAAATGACAACATAATATAACAGGACTACAATACAAATAAATAGGAGAACATATTAGACAAAGAAACACATGATTAATAGATAACAAAAAATCGCAGGTTAATGTGTGTCAGCACTTTTGATTTTTTAAAAGTATTCAACAATTACAACTTTTACCGAAACAATATTTTTTGTCAGCATAGCTTATACATCCGAAAGCAATTATCTTCTTAAATATTTAATTAATCTTCTAATTAATAAAAGATGAAGAAAAAAACCAACTTAGTTTGCAATATCCTACAAATCAATATGTAACAGTCAATTATTTTTAAGGACATTATTTCAGATTTCAATTTTCTCGCCTTTTTTTCTTTAGAGAACTAAATTCAAAGAAATTTAAGAACCTACCAACCTGCAGCTTTTGATCAAACTCGAAAATTGGTACTCACGCATAAGAGTACTTCACTAGTATACAAATGGAGTTTACAGTATAAGTAAAGGATACATAAAAACAAATAAAAGAAAATGATAAATATAGAGACCATAATCAATTATTTGTAAAAGTTCATACGGAATATTTATCACTTATATCTTTATAGCTATTAATAACTTTGAAACCAAATTTACATTGTCATGGTTCAACATTTTAGCTTGTGTCAGCACTTTTGATTTCAAGTATGCAACATTTAAAACTTTCAACGAGACAATGTGTAGGCATAGCTTATATCCGAACTCAGTTATTTTATTAAATATTTATTGAAAGTTCTCATTAATTAAAGATGGAAAAAACACCTTAGTTTACAATGTCCCACCAATCAATATAAAACAGTTAATTAGTTTTTAGGACATCATTTCAGATGCGTTCAATTTCCTCACCCTTTTTCTTTCTTTAGAGATCCAAATTCAATGAGTTTAAGAACCTACCAACCTACAGCTGTTGATCAAACTCGAAAAGTGTTATTTACGAATAAAAGTACTTCATCAGTATAAAAAAATGGGGTTAACAGTATATGTTAAGGGTACATATAGACAAATAAAGGAACATTATAAGAAGTCGAGGTCGAACAGCGTGTGTACCTAGATTATATAAAGCAAGACTATAATTATTAATTTCTGAAGTTCATACGGAATATTTAATGACATTGAAACCAAATTTCTAAAGTCATGGTTTAACATTTTGATTTATGGTAGATGCGCTGCATAATAATTTTGTAAATCGTTTTTAGAAAAGAATAGTGCCTAAGTTGTATAACAATTAACGGTTCCAATTTTCTTGCACCAGATGCGCATTTCGACAATTTATGTCTCTTCAGTGATGTTCGTGGCCAAAATCTTTGAAATCCAAAGCTTATATAAAAGATGAAGAGCTATAATCCAAAAGGTCCAAAAAGTATAGCCAAATCCGCGAAAGGAATCAGAGCTTTGCATGAGGGAGATACATTCCTTAATTTATAATAATTTCTAATATTTTGTAACAGCAAATTTTGATAACACAAAACATCCGTATTTGCATGCCAGTACCGAAGTACTGGCTACTGAGCTGGTCATACCCTCGGGGACTAATAGTCCACCAACAGAGGCATCGACCCAGTGGTAGTAATACAATTAACGGTACCAATTGTCTTGCACCAGATGCGCATTTCGACAATACATGTCTCTTCAGTGATGCTCGTGGCCAAAATCTTTGAAATTCAAAGCTTATATAAAAGATGAAGAGTTATAATCCAAAAGGTCCAAAAAGTATAGCCAAATCCGCGAAAGGAATCAGAGCTTTGTATGAGGGAGATACATTCCTTAAATTATAATAATTTCTAATATTTTGTAACAGCAAATTTTAATAACACAAAACATCCGTATTTTCATGCCAGTACCGAAGTACTGGCTACTGAACTGGGGATACCCTCGGGGATTAATAGTCCACCAGCAGAGGCATCGACCCAGTGGTAGTAATACAATTAACGGTACCAATGTTCTTGCACCAGATGCGCATTTCGACAATTCATAAAATTGAGAATGGAAATGGGGAATGTGTCAAAGAGACAACAACCCGACCAAATAAAAAAAACAACAGCAGAAGGTCACCAACAGGTCTAAGTATTTCAAATAACTCATAATTTGCAGTAATTTCAGGAATACGACCATACTATTGATGTTCAAGTCAACACCAAAGTACTGACCACTGGACTTGTGAAACCCTTTGAGTTTGCCAAAGAGATGACAACTTATTCCTATCGGTTATTTTTTCAATTACTCAATAAACAACATCATCGATAAAAATATCGTTGTTATCTCATGTGTTTTAAGTGTCCTACAGTTGAAGCTTAACTTCATAACTAAATATGTGTACTCCGTTTAATTGATGTCTGGAGCTGGAATGTCAGTATACGTAACTGATAGTAGTCCTTTGATAATTTAGGTATTATTTCCACTTTGCTCAGTTTCGTAAAAGTAAAAGCTCAATAATAAGTTAATATTGATATTAAAAGACCTCCAAACAAAAAGGGATGTTCAGATCCACGATTCCGAAGGTCGAGGGGATTTGAACAGCTGTTTTTGTGAGGAGGTCTTTTAATGTCAATAGTACATTAAACATTGAACTTTTACTGTCTTACAAACCGTCAAAAACGTAAGAAAAGTACAAAAGACAACACTTGCAGAAGCCTTAATACCCAGAATTGGACCAGTCTAAATATATCTAACTTAAATAGTACTCACACTGGTATATATACAAATAACCATTTCCAAAGTGAAACGGACCGATTAAATGGTAGTACATCATTTAATTGTCTATTGATTCTACTATGACTTGCTTCTTTAGCTTTGTAAAGAACACTGGGATAAATGTCTCGATAAAACATAATTATGGCTGTTACAATATACAATGTACTTCCCACGTAAATCTACATGTTTTGGAACCTATAACTGAAAGGTTCAAAATTTATGTAAAGATATTACTGCTCACTCAATCTTATAATTAGAATTCATAACAGAATTTTAAAACTTCTACTTCATTACAACATGGCTAGCTGAGAACCACCTCCGGGTCCGGGATTTCCTCTTTGCGTTGAAGACCAATTGGTGGTCTACAGCTGTTTTCTGCTCTTTCGTCGGGTTGTTGTCTCTGAAACATACTATATCCCCGTCTCGATTCTCAATTTTATCAAATTAGCATCTTGAGTAAGTCAACAGGTGGGAGGATGGAATTTTCCGATGGAGTTATATTTTCCGTGGGGTTCGAAAAGCAATATAAACCGGTCCGGTGATAATTACTTATCTCTTAACATATATAATACATAAATAATTCCTTTTCTCAAACAATTAATAAGTTATTATATATATATAATTTGCGAAAGCAAATTTACAGATCTAACATTGTTGGTTGATGTTTAGACGAGTTGTATGTACATTATGTACACAGCCATGTATCACCATGGTCATTGATGGCGATTCGATGGATACATCTGTTGTAGAGTTATCAATGACTCAGACATACTTATTAATATAATTATTTTCTGTGACTGTATCTTACATTAATTTGTAGGATCCTTAACTATACATTTAACTTGAGATAAATTAGCTGATCTGTAACAATAACATCTTCATGCCTTATATATCATGTACTGTAGTACGCCGCTAGATTAAAACTGACGAGGGAAGGTAACACATGGCCAGCGAAAGCTCTATTATAGAGCCCAGGTGGTCGTGTGGTCTATCGGGACGGCTGCAGTGCAGGCGATTTGGTGTCACGATATCACAATAGCATGGGTTCGAATCCCGGCGAGGGAAGAACAAAAAAATTGCGTAAACAAATTCACAGATCTAACATTGTTGGGTTGATGTTTAGAAGAGTTGTATATTATGCCACTTAAATGAAAACTTATTCTGCGGATTTTTGTAATCTACATGCACAGAATACAAAAAAAAAGAAATTTGATATTAAACTTAACATTCTTAAAATTTTCCAACCATTCAATAAAATGTTATTTATTAAGGTTTCCCCCATGGCATGATGCACTCCTACAGCTAAGTAGGTATGAGGTATTCGAAACACCAGAGCTGTGAATTATAAAAAAAAAAAACGGAATGGAACACCCGTAATTGGGGAGGGTCTAAAACGCGGAAGTGGAAAACGCGGAAGTGAAAAATTGGTGTATTATAATTAATATCTCTGGAACCGCTTAAGATAAATCAATAAATAAAAGTGATTCTGAAAGCTATTACAATGGGCTATAAGATTAAATTTAAAAAAAAAATATTTGAATATGCTTTTTTACCGAAAAGTTGACCGGAAGTGTTTCTTGGTGTGACTCTGACAACACATTTTTGAACAGTAAAACTTATATTCACGAAAAAGCATATAACCCGGTCAAAGTCTGTAAATTGATTCTTAAAGACATTTAAATGACAAATAATATGATATAAAGAAAAAAATAAATATATTACTATAAAAGGGCAAAAAGTTGACCGGAAGTCACCCTGGTATATAAATGATGAAGTCAAATTTTCAACTTTGAATTACAATTCCAAAAAAAATAAAAATCCCGGTCAAAGTCTGTAAATTGATTCTTAAAGACATTTAAATGACAAATAATATGATATAAAGAAAAAAAAAATATATTACTATAAAAGGGCAAAAAGTTGACCGGAAGTCACCCTGGTATACCAATATTGAAGTGAAATTTTCATCTTTGAACTAAAATTCACAAAAATATAAAAAGCCCGATCAAAATCCAGAACATGATTCTTAAAGACAATTCAATAACAATTAATATGATATAAAGAAAAATATATTGACATTACTATAAATGGTAAAAATGTTGACCGGAAGTCACCCTTATATACAAATGATGAAGGGAAATTGACACTTTGATACTAAAATTCACATAAATATAAAAAGACTGGTCAAAATCCTGAAAATTATTCAGAAAGACAATTCATTGACAATTAATATGATATAGAAATATATAAATACATACCTCAAATAGAAGAAAAAAATGTTGCCCAGAACCCTATCTTGTGTGTAAAAGAATAAGTAAAAAACTTCAAACTAAAATTTGCGTAAAAATACTGAAATGGGACTGAACTAAAGCTAGAATTTATTAAAAAAAAAAATAGATATCAAATATCTAAACAATATGTAATAAAATTAATGAGGAAAATATTAAAATAAGATAGTAAAGTCTTAATTGACAGTCTGTTTAATGCTTTTGAATCTATTCCTAAATATTAAATTGTAGATAAAGATTTTTTAATCAACCTTATACACTATATCATATAAGGTAATGATTATTAATTATTCTAATTTATTTGTGTTTGATTGCATTATTAAAGTATGAATTATATTAATTGATTAATAATTAGTTTTTTTCGCTCGCATCATAGTATATAAGGAATGTCGGATTGTGGACTAATTATGTTGTCCCAAGTGAGCACGTGTCACATAAAAGGAATATCGGCGTGTGTTTATTAGCATGATAATTATGTTGTGACAATTGAGCACGTGTCAACTTGTGTATATATATGAACCATAAAATTTACAGTTAATTATTATTGAAAGTTATAGAGACTAGTGCTATCTCAAATTTCGATATTTTCAAATTTAATTTAATATTTATTGTACTTTGTGTATATAATAGTGTATATATTTTCACAGTGCTCTTTTCATTTTAATTTTAGTGCTTATTTTTCAAACTTTTTCATATATTTCTTAGTGCTTAATTCGTCAACGTCATGGCTAAACGTGTTTTGATTGCAGGTCATTCTCAAGTTAAATATTTTGATCAGTATTTAAAATTGTCTAATGTAGATGTTGTTTCCTTTTCAGGGTATCGTATTGAACAGATGTGGGGTGTCATAGGGCACAGGGTTCCCGACTACAGGATTGTTGTACTTCACATCGGAGCCAACAACCTGTGGAATGACACCCAAGCTGATGTTCTGACTCATTACCAGAGTCTGGTTGAGAGTATACTAAGACTCAACCCAACATGCCAGATCCTGCTTTCTGGGTTACTACCCCGTGGCCAGGACAGGTACTGGTAAGAATGGTGAGGGTAAGGGCATGTTTTGCCAACACCTCATGGCTCATCGGAGTCTGCAGTACAAGGGGTTAATTTCGGAGGCTACTCCTTTCTTTCATTACCTTCGTTCATACCTGAGAGATGAACCTATTTCATCAGTACCTATTTCTAGTGTTCAGTCTAGTCCATCAGCACCTGTTTCTAGTGTTCATTCTAGTCCATCAGCACCTGTTTCTAGTGTTCAGTCTATTCCATCAGTACCTATTTCTAGTGTTCAGTCTATTTCATCAGTCCCTATTTCTACTGTTCATTCTATTCCTTCAGTCCCTATTTCTAGTGTTCAGTCTATTCCATCAGTCCCTATTTCTAGTGTTCAGTCTATTTCATCAGTCCCTATTTCCAGTGTTCAGTCTATTTCATCAGTCCCTATTTCTAGTGTTCAGTCTATTCCATCAGTCCCTATTTCTAGTGTTCAGTCTAGTCCATCAGCACCTGTTTCTAGTGTTCAGTCTAGTCCATCAGTACCTGTTTCTAGTGTTCAGTCTAGTTCATCAGTACCTATTTCTAGTGTTCAGTCTATTCCTTCAGTCCCTATTTCTAGTGTTCAGTCTATTCCATCAGTCCCTATTTCTAGTGTTCAGTCTATTGCATCAGTCCCTATTTCTAGTGTTCAGTCTATTTCATCAGTACCTATTTCTAGTGTTCAGTCTATTCCATCAGTCCCTATTTCTAGTGTTCAGTCTATTTCATCAGTCCCTATTTCCAGTGTTCAGTCTATTTCATCAGTCCCTATTTCTAGTGTTCAGTCTATTCCATCAGTCCCTATTTCTACTGTTCATTCTAATTTAATTTCCGCTTCACCACAACTTGGGGGCGGTATTTTACCTTATTTGACTGGTGTTAAAGTTATGTTTGAAAATGAAAAGGTCATAAAAATACTTCAGAATCATATTAAAGAAAAAATTGGTTGTCTTCCTCCCGTAAAACCTAATGGTGGTGATATATACCTAATTCAGTCTAAACATCCCAATGACTGGAAATGCGACCAGTACACATGGATTAATGAAAGTAAATTTGTTTCTGAAATTGTAGGTGTAAAATTAAACAGATGTTACTTTAAACTAAGATTGCCTGGTTTTGATACAAAAAGTGGTCGAAAGCGACCTCGTTCTACATCAGATTTTAAACGTATAGCTTATTGGTTAGACAGTAATCCAAATTTGGTTCTCATTCACTATATAGGCAACGAAGATTTGTATCAACCAATGCCGCATGGAAATAGTAAACATGATACTGAATTTGTTCGTACTATGCCTTCAGTTATTGATACCATTAAAGAAAAAGAGGGTAATCCACATAAGGTTTATAAAAAAATGATTTGTACAAACAATGTAGACGGGTCGCACCAAGCCGTAGCAAATCCCCGAAATACAAAACAGGTAAAAAATATTTTAAGTAAAGACAGGCAAGAAAAGGCCTTATCAAAAGATGACATATATAATTTAGTACTTTTGGCATATCAGTTAGATGGGTTTGTTTCTGAAGTTTTAGTATATCCAGATCTTTACGCTGTTGTGGCACTCCCCGAAATCATAAACGCATTCAAAGATATAATTGAGCTTAAAACTGAAGACCCAGTTTACTTAGTTTATGACACAACTTTTAAACTTGGGGATTGTTATGTATCACCGATAGTTTTCAAACATGTCATATTTGACGAAACGCCACTTGTTCCTTTGGCATTTTTGATCCATGAACGTAAACACGCTAAATGGCATGAAGTTTTGTTTAAATTTTTGAAAAGATAAAATTCCTAGAATAGATAAAAAACAAATTCCTTTTGTCATTGACCAAGAACCAGGTTTAAAAAGAGCTATTCGAGATACGTTTCCAAATTGTCCGATTATGTTTTGTTGGAATCATATAAAAGAAGATTTTAAATTCTGGTTAAAAGGCAAAGTTGATAGTGATAATATTAAAATCTATATAGATCATTTGAATCAGATGTTGCATTCGGATAATGAAGAAGAATTTTTAGACACAAAATTGAAATTAACATCAAAATGGACTCCCGTAGTTTTAGAACATTTCAATAAACATATATGTCCGGCAATTCAAAATCACTCTGGTAAATGGTTAATTGAAAAATATCCCGGCATGTTTGATCCATATTCTGGAATAACAAACAATCTTTCCGAGAGTATGAATGCCGTTTTAAAAAGAGAAAATGATTGGAAAGAGCTACCAGTAGATTTACTGGCTTTGGGTTTTTATTACATACAAAATTTTGAGAATTATGAAATTTTACGTGGACGTTCTGGTTTAGGAAATTATCATTTGAAAAAAGAGTTTAGTAGAGCATTTATTTCACCATCAGATGTTATTTTTCCAAAAAGAATTGTAAGTCCTGATGAAGTAATTGAATATTTAAAAAACGACAAGCCACTTTTTCAGTCTAATTCTTTCAAATCTGACACTGATCCTTTAGGCAATTTAAATTCACAGGAAATCATAAAACAAACAAACTCTGATGAGAACACGTCTAGTACTAATCAGGTCAAATTAGAAAATAATGAGGTAGTAGCTAATCAACAACCTGTCATAGAATACCCGACTGATAGCAGTCAACAAAGTTTGGCACGATTTATTGTTGACAATAATTTAATAACTTTGGTTCCACAACAAGGTGCGTTTATTGTAAATGGCAGGAAAGGAAAATACTGTGTAACTCTTTTTCCAAAAGAAACATGTCAATGTGAATCCTCTTCTACTTGTTTTCATATTTTGGCTGCAAAAATTAGTATAGGGTTAGAGTCAACACAAACAAATAATGTCGTTAGTTTAAGGGCCCTTTCAAAAAATAGCAAGAAAAAAATTGACAAAAAATCAGGAAGAAAACAACCAAGAGCAAATGATTATGGAATTGAATTCGAACCTGCGCCAGATTCACAATTTTCTATAAATACTCCCTTGAAGCAAAAATTGATGACAACACCTTCAACGAATGGTAGCATAAAACCTAATAAAACGCCTAAGATATCAACCGAATTTCGAAAAAAAAACTTGAACTAAGTGTAATCGAAGAAGATGCGGGGGAAACACAAATTATAGATGAGAAAAAAAATTCGATCGAAATTAATAAATCACTCCCTGTGAAAAAAAGAAAGATAGACGATATCAACTTGGATGAAATGGAAACCCCCACTAAAAAAACAAAAAACTCAATCAAATCTCCCGTGGATAGGGTATTGCAGTCAACAGCACAAACAAAATATTTTAAATAATAAGTATCTTTGTTCTGATATCATTATTTCGACACAAAATCTTCTGAAATTTGAGTTTCCAGAAATAAATGGGTTCCAGGAAACAACTTTAGCGCCTGTTAAGGTAGATGGTAAATGGGTAAGTGAAACAGGTTTTCAATCACAAGAGTCACCAAGTGTACAAATACACCATAATGGTAACGCTCATTGGGTTTTGTCTCTTCAAACTAGAGATGGAAACATCTATCTTCTAGACAGCTTATCACTAAATTTAACAACTTCATTAGAATATCAGTTAACGCAAATCTATGGTAAAGACAAGAAAAAATTAATAATAAGAATACCCGATGTCCAAAAACAACAAAACAGCATAGATTGTGGACTTTTTGCAATTGCAAATGCTCTTGAATTTTGTCAAACTGGGTTTAAAGGAGGTACTCATATCACATACGAGCAAAAATATATGAGAGAACATTTAATTCATTGTCTTGAAAATGGTAAATTCACTCATTTTCCAAAAAATTATTTCGGTAAAACTCCAAAAAATCTGAAAACTAAAACCCACATAATCTCAATAAACTGTGACTGTGGAAAACCCGATACAATAGAGGATATGGTAGGTTGTGAAGGGAAAACAGGGCGTAAAATGTGTGATGTCTGGGCACATCGGTCTTGTGCAAAAAATATGAAAGGAAACAGCTGGTTCTGCGAAGTACATAAATAGTTTAACTGAAATTTTAAAGAAATTTACAGGCCACGATATACAGTTTTGATAAATTTGAAATAAATTTTTAAAAATGTTAATTTAAAAAAATGTAAATTAATCACAATACCTATTCTTGAAATTAATTTGAACATTATTTTTCCTTCATAAAATAGATAATAAATAGATAAATTAATGTCAAAGAGTGTAGTGTATCAATAAATAATAAAACAAAATAAGAAAAAAAAACAAAAAAACCAATAACTCCGCCAACGCCGGTCCCAAGCCCGGGTGAAAAAGGAGGAGGGTTGTTAATATCTAAATGAAAAATATGAAATATCAGAAATGATTAGTATGCTATAATACTTTTGAAATTGGATATAATGAAATAAAAATGACAAGTATTGTATATCTAGTTTTAGTCATTATTTCCTTTTTTTTTCATAAAAGGGGGTCAAGATTAAAACACAAGCTAGGACAAAGGTCAAGTTTCTGCAATTTTACTTTGATATATTTTTATTGTTATTTATATCAAATCATTTATTATTAAATTGTTTTTAAGAATCATGTTCTGGATTTTGACCGGGCTTTTTATATTTTTGTGAATTTTAGTTCAAAGATGAAAATTTCACTTCAATATTGGTATACCAGGGTGACTTCCGGTCAACTTTTTGCCCTTTTATAGTAATATATTTATTTTTTTCTTTATATCATATTATTTGTCATTTAAATGTCTTTAAGAATCAATTTACAGACTTTGACCGGGATTTTATTTTTTTTGGAATTTTAGTTCAAAGTTGAAAATTTGACTTCATCATTTATATACCAGGGTGACTTCCGGTCAACTTTTTGCCCTTTTATAGTAATATATTTATTTTTTTCTTTATATCATATTATTTGTCATTTAAATGTCTTTAAGAATCAATTTACAGAATTTGACCGGGTTATATGCTTTTTCGTGAATATAAGTTTCAATGTTCAAAAATGTGTTGCCAGAGTCACACTAAGAAACACTTCCGGTCAACTTTTCGGTAAAAAAGCATATTCAAATATTTTTTTTTTAATTCAATCTTATAGCGTATTATAATAGCTTTCAGAATCACTTTTATTTATTGATTTAGCTTAAGCGGTTCCAGAGATATTAGTTATAATACACCAATTTTTCACTTCCGCGTTTTCCACTTCCGCGTTTTAGACCTTCCCCGTAATTGGTTTTTAATATTAGACAACATATCTTTTTAGAATTATTTCCCTTTGTCTGATGCAAAATAACATCAATAATCAGTAACTAGGGCGTTTATCTGGGTATGTATAATCAAAGTTTGTTGTTAAAGGTTAAACACATGCACAAAATCAGCATGATCATACGCGAAAATTGCGAGATTAGTTGGTCACTCTAGTATAATGTTGATAGCAGCCCTAGACTGGCTATCTAGAGGTAGTCTAGTCCAAATAATTATGAAGTCTTGAAAGGCTATTATATTTTTTTTCTTTGACGCCTTACAGTAAGGCGTCAAATATTATATTTTTTTTCTATGACGCCTTACAGTAAGGTGTCAAAGAAAAAAAATATAATAGCCTTTCAAGACGTCATAATTATTTGGACTACCCTAGAGGCTATATATATACATTTGATAGAGAAGATGGTCGGGGTCTAGTCCAAATAATTATGACGTCTTGAAAGGCTATTATAATTTTTTTCTTTGACGCCTTACATCGACCGTCAAAGAAAAAACTTATAATAGCCTTTCAAGACGTCATAATTATTTGGACTAGTCGGGGTCCTGATCCTGAACTCCTGAGCTTAAGAACATGAAATCCCTAGGTACCAAATTAAATGAAATTTAAATCCCCACATCCCGAAATTCGAAAAAAAAAGTTCAAGGATCCTGAAAGAATCAATCACAAAATCCTGAGCTTTAAATCACTTGACTTGGGAGTCCCAAGATCCCCCCTCCCTGTATACATCTACATCATACGACGATCCATCAGCACATTGATGACTATACGTGGGCGCATCCCAAACAGACACTTAATAAAATATAATAAACTAATGAGTGCAATAATTCAATACTAATTTTGTGAAAAAACAAAACAAAAATAAATGCATTTACATTATTTTCAAACACATGAAACAGGTTAGATATCTATTATACTGAATCTCGAACAGTATTTAATAACTAAGAGACAATCAAAGTGTACTGGTAAACATACATGTACTTTAATATAAGGCTAGAGCTAAGTAATCTACACTCTACACAAATACATATTGCAATATGATGCACCGTTATTCTGTTATATTATCTGCTACATTTTGTATGTCTATCAACACAACGTGTGAGTGAACTCTGAACTACATAAATATTTATGGATGAATGCAATTAACAATAATTCAAAGGTTTCAAATGCTTCTTTGGTCTTTTGTTGTCCAGGGTCTCATTGGGGTCTTAGCTAGTGTGACGCAGGATTGCTGATTTTTCGTAAGCGTGATACGTGAAAGCAGGAACATATATATTGACGGGACTTGACACCAACTAGTTGCAGTCGATTTTATCGTCGGGTCAAAGGTAATAAAGAATCAATAAGGAAACGGACATGTGTAAAATACGGACTCGCTATTTAATCCTAATAATTTCTGATGATATCAATAAAATGTCATTCAAACTAGTTTTATAGTGATGAAGGGTATAAATCTTGTATTCTGTCACTTCAAATTTGTTAAAATTGCATTCATTTCATCACAGATTGATGCAGAATGTAAACAGGATAATAAAAAAAATGGCGGCGTTTGCCACTATGATTCTCAAATTTCCAAACAATTATGAATCTCTTTACATAAAGTAAATCAAACTTATTTGGGTAATTTTATATGACAAGATATATTTACTTTCAGATAAAACTTGTATTTATTTATTATAAGAGTTCATAATGTTGTTAATTTATTGAGCAGTTCCGATATTTTTTTCAGTCAGATGCTACCAAAATCTATAAATCTCGGAATCTCGGGGAGTACGAGATTTCTTCAATTTTATACTGAAAAGCCTATTAGATTCATTTCCTGTTAGATATACTGTTCCCAGGTGAAAGTCAAATTATTGTGAACATTGTGAAAACGGGAAATGAGGTCTAGCGGGACACAGGAAATTACAAAAAAATAAGAATTGCTTACATACATAGTATATAATAAATAAGTCGGTTATAGGATTCTGATAAAAAACTGTAAGCGGGATCCAGGATCAGAACCCCCCAATGATCGATGATACCCACTTTAATTTGTTGGTCTTTTGAATTTATTTTTGAATGAAATCGGCATCACTGTGGACCACAAGTTGACCCAATATCATGAATATTGAACTGTGATTTGAACATCATGTCTGTATTCTTTATTTTTTTAGCTCATTTTAAGCTCACCTGGCCCGGAGGGCCAAGTGAGCTTATGCCATCACTTGGCGTCCGTCGTCGTCTGTCATCCGTCGTTTTTCGTCCGTCGTCTGTCGTCGTAAACTATTTCAAAAATCTTCTCCTCTGAAACTACTGGGCCAAATACTTCCAAACTTCAACTGAATGTTCCTTAGGGTATCTAGTTTATAAATTGTATCTGAGGTTTTGATTTATCAACAAACATGGTCGCCATTGCTAAAAAAAGAACATAGGGGTAAAATGCAGTTTTTGGCTTATAACTCAAAAACCAAAGCATTTAGAGCAAATCTGACATGGGATAATATTGTTTATCAGGTCAAGATCTATCTGCCCTGAAATTTTCAGATGAATCAGACAACCCGTTGTTGGGTTGCTGCCCCTGAATTGGTAATTTTAAGGAAATTTTGCTGTTTTTGGTTATTATCTTGAATATTATTATAGATAGAGATAAAATGTAAACAGCAATAATGTTCAGCAAAGTAAGATTTACAAATAAGTCAACATGACCGAAATGTTCAGTTGACCCCTTTAGGAGTTATTGCCATTTATAGTCAATTTTTAACCATTTTTCGTAAATCTTAGTAATCGAGGGTAGCGAGGGAAGAACAAAAAAATTGCGTAAACAAATTCACAGATCTAACATTGTTGGGTTGATGTTTAGAAGAGTTGTATATTATGCCACTTAAATGAAAACTTATTCTGCGGATTTTTGTAATCTACATGCACAGAATACAAAAAAAAAGAAATTTGATATTAAACTTAACATTCTTAAAATTTTCCAACCATTCAATTAAATGTTATTTATTAAGGTTTCCCCCATGGCATGATGCACTCCTACAGCTAAGTAGGTATGAGGTATTCGAAACACCAGGGCTGTGAATTATAAAAAAAAAAACGGAATGGAACACCCGTAATTGGGGGAGGGTCTAAAACGCGGAAGTGGAAAACGCGGAAGTGAAAAATTGGTGTATTATAATTAATATCTCTGGAACCGCTTAAGATAAATCAATAAATAAAAGTGATTCTGAAAGCTATTACAATGGGCTATAAGATTAAATTTAAAAAAAAATATTTGAATATGCTTTTTTACCGAAAAGTTGACCGGAAGTGTTTCTTAGTGTGACTCTGACAACACATTTTTGAACAGTAAAACTTATATTCACGAAAAAGCATATAACCCGGTCAAAGTCTGTAAATTGATTCTTAAAGACATTTAAATGACAAATAATATGATATAAAGAAAAAAATAAATATATTACTATAAAAGGGCAAAAAGTTGACCGGAAGTCACCCTGGTATATAAATGATGAAGTCAAATTTTCAACTTTGAATTACAATTCCAAAAAAAATAAAAATCCCGGTCAAAGTCTGTAAATTGATTCTTAAAGACATTTAAATGACAAATAATATGATATAAAGAAAAAAAAAATATATTACTATAAAAGGGCAAAAAGTTGACCGGAAGTCACCCTGGTATACCAATATTGAAGTGAAATTTTCATCTTTGAACTAAAATTCACAAAAATATAAAAAGCCCGATCAAAATCCAGAACATGATTCTTAAAGACAATTCAATAACAATTAATATGATATAAAGAAAAATATATTGACATTACTATAAATGGTAAAAATGTTGACCGGAAGTCACCCTTATATACAAATGATGAAGGGAAATTGACACTTTGATACTAAAATTCACATAAATATAAAAAGACTGGTCAAAATCCTGAAAATTATTCAGAAAGACAATTCATTGACAATTAATATGATATAGAAATATATAAATACATACCTCAAATAGAAGAAAAAAATGTTGCCCAGAACCCTATCTTGTGTGTAAAAGAATAAGTAAAAAACTTCAAACTAAAATTTGCGTAAAAATACTGAAATGGGACTGAACTAAAGCTAGAATTTATTAAAAAAAAAAATAGATATCAAATATCTAAACAATATGTAATAAAATTAATGAGGAAAATATTAAAATAAGATAGTAAAGTCTTAATTGACAGTCTGTTTAATGCTTTTGAATCTATTCCTAAATATTAAATTGTAGATAAAGATTTTTTAATCAACCTTATACACTATATCATATAAGGTAATGATTATTAATTATTCTAATTTATTTGTGTTTGATTGCATTATTAAAGTATGAATTATATTAATTGATTAATAATCAGTTTTTTTCGCTCGCATCATAGTATATAAGGAATGTCGGATTGTGGACTAATTATGTTGTCCCAAGTGAGCACGTGTCACATAAAAGGAATATCGGCGTGTGTTTATTAGCATGATAATTATGTTGTGACAATTGAGCACGTGTCAACTTGTGTATATATATGAACCATAAAATTTACAGTTAATTATTATTGAAAGTTATAGAGACTAGTGCTATCTCAAATTTCGATATTTTCAAATTTAATTTAATATTTATTGTACTTTGTGTATATAATAGTGTATATATTTTCACAGTGCTCTTTTCATTTTAATTTTAGTGCTTATTTTTCAAACTTTTTCATATATTTCTTAGTGCTTAATTCGTCAACGTCATGGCTAAACGTGTTTTGATTGCAGGTCATTCTCAAGTTAAATATTTTGATCAGTATTTAAAATTGTCTAATGTAGATGTTGTTTCCTTTTCAGGGTATCGTATTGAACAGATGTGGGGTGTCATAGGGCACAGGGTTCCCGACTACAGGATTGTTGTACTTCACATCGGAGCCAACAACCTGTGGAATGACACCCAAGCTGATGTTCTGACTCATTACCAGAGTCTGGTTGAGAGTATACTAAGACTCAACCCAACATGCCAGATCCTGCTTTCTGGGTTACTACCCCGTGGCCAGGACAGGTACTGGTAAGAATGGTGAGGGTAAGGGCATGTTTTGCCAACACCTCATGGCTCATCGGAGTCTGCAGTACAAGGGGTTAATTTCGGAGGCTACTCCTTTCTTTCATTACCTTCGTTCATACCTGAGAGATGAACCTATTTCATCAGTACCTATTTCTAGTGTTCAGTCTAGTCCATCAGCACCTGTTTCTAGTGTTCATTCTAGTCCATCAGCACCTGTTTCTAGTGTTCAGTCTATTCCATCAGTACCTATTTCTAGTGTTCAGTCTATTTCATCAGTCCCTATTTCTACTGTTCATTCTATTCCTTCAGTCCCTATTTCTAGTGTTCAGTCTATTCCATCAGTCCCTATTTCTAGTGTTCAGTCTATTTCATCAGTCCCTATTTCCAGTGTTCAGTCTATTTCATCAGTCCCTATTTCTAGTGTTCAGTCTATTCCATCAGTCCCTATTTCTAGTGTTCAGTCTAGTCCATCAGCACCTGTTTCTAGTGTTCAGTCTAGTCCATCAGTACCTGTTTCTAGTGTTCAGTCTAGTTCATCAGTACCTATTTCTAGTGTTCAGTCTATTCCTTCAGTCCCTATTTCTAGTGTTCAGTCTATTCCATCAGTCCCTATTTCTAGTGTTCAGTCTATTTCATCAGTCCCTATTTCTAGTGTTCAGTCTATTTCATCAGTACCTATTTCTAGTGTTCAGTCTATTCCATCAGTCCCTATTTCTAGTGTTCAGTCTATTTCATCAGTCCCTATTTCCAGTGTTCAGTCTATTTCATCAGTCCCTATTTCTAGTGTTCAGTCTATTCCATCAGTCCCTATTTCTACTGTTCATTCTAATTTAATTTCCGCTTCACCACAACTTGGGGGCGGTATTTTACCTTATTTGACTGGTGTTAAAGTTATGTTTGAAAATGAAAAGGTCATAAAAATACTTCAGAATCCTATTAAAGAAAAAATTGGTTGTCTTCCTCCCGTAAAACCTAATGGTGGTGATATATACCTAATTCAGTCTAAACATCCCAATGACTGGAAATGCGACCAGTACACATGGATTAATGAAAGTAAATTTGTTTCTGAAATTGTAGGTGTAAAATTAAACAGATGTTACTTTAAACTAAGATTGCCTGGTTTTGATACAAAAAGTGGTCGAAAGCGACCTCGTTCTACATCAGATTTTAAACGTATAGCTTATTGGTTAGACAGTAATCCAAATTTGGTTCTCATTCACTATATAGGCAACGAAGATTTGTATCAACCAATGCCGCATGGAAATAGTAAACATGATACTGAATTTGTTCGTACTATGCCTTCAGTTATTGATACCATTAAAGAAAAAGAGGGTAATCCACATAAGGTTTATAAAAAAATGATTTGTACAAACAATGTAGACGGGTCGCACCAAGCCGTAGCAAATCCCCGAAATACAAAACAGGTAAAAAATATTTTAAGTAAAGACAGGCAAGAAAAGGCCTTATCAAAAGATGACATATATAATTTAGTACTTTTGGCATATCAGTTAGATGGGTTTGTTTCTGAAGTTTTAGTATATCCAGATCTTTACGCTGTTGTGGCACTCCCCGAAATCATAAACGCATTCAAAGATATAATTGAGCTTAAAACTGAAGACCCAGTTTACTTAGTTTATGACACAACTTTTAAACTTGGGGATTGTTATGTATCACCGATAGTTTTCAAACATGTCATATTTGACGAAACGCCACTTGTTCCTTTGGCATTTTTGATCCATGAACGTAAACACGCTAAATGGCATGAAGTTTTGTTTAAATTTTTGAAAAGATAAAATTCCTAGAATAGATAAAAAACAAATTCCTTTTGTCATTGACCAAGAACCAGGTTTAAAAAGAGCTATTCGAGATACGTTTCCAAATTGTCCGATTATGTTTTGTTGGAATCATATAAAAGAAGATTTTAAATTCTGGTTAAAAGGCAAAGTTGATAGTGATAATATTAAAATCTATATAGATCATTTGAATCAGATGTTGCATTCGGATAATGAAGAAGAATTTTTAGACACAAAATTGAAATTAACATCAAAATGGACTCCCGTAGTTTTAGAACATTTCAATAAACATATATGTCCGGCAATTCAAAATCACTCTGGTAAATGGTTAATTGAAAAATATCCCGGCATGTTTGATCCATATTCTGGAATAACAAACAATCTTTCCGAGAGTATGAATGCCGTTTTAAAAAGAGAAAATGATTGGAAAGAGCTACCAGTAGATTTACTGGCTTTGGGTTTTTATTACATACAAAATTTTGAGAATTATGAAATTTTACGTGGACGTTCTGGTTTAGGAAATTATCATTTGAAAAAAGAGTTTAGTAGAGCATTTATTTCACCATCAGATGTTATTTTTCCAAAAAGAATTGTAAGTCCTGATGAAGTAATTGAATATTTAAAAAACGACAAGCCACTTTTTCAGTCTAATTCTTTCAAATCTGACACTGATCCTTTAGGCAATTTAAATTCACAGGAAATCATAAAACAAACAAACTCTGATGAGAACACGTCTAGTACTAATCAGGTCAAATTAGAAAATAATGAGGTAGTAGCTAATCAACAACCTGTCATAGAATACCCGACTGATAGCAGTCAACAAAGTTTGGCACGATTTATTGTTGACAATAATTTAATAACTTTGGTTCCACAACAAGGTGCGTTTATTGTAAATGGCAGGAAAGGAAAATACTGTGTAACTCTTTTTCCAAAAGAAACATGTCAATGTGAATCCTCTTCTACTTGTTTTCATATTTTGGCTGCAAAAATTAGTATAGGGTTAGAGTCAACACAAACAAATAATGTCGTTAGTTTAAGGGCCCTTTCAAAAAATAGCAAGAAAAAAATTGACAAAAAATCAGGAAGAAAACAACCAAGAGCAAATGATTATGGAATTGAATTCGAACCTGCGCCAGATTCACAATTTTCTATAAATACTCCCTTGAAGCAAAAATTGATGACAACACCTTCAACGAATGGTAGCATAAAACCTAATAAAACGCCTAAGATATCAACCGAATTTCGAAAAAAAAACTTGAACTAAGTGTAATCGAAGAAGATGCGGGGGAAACACAAATTATAGATGAGAAAAAAAATTCGATCGAAATTAATAAATCACTCCCTGTGAAAAAAAGAAAGATAGACGATATCAACTTGGATGAAATGGAAACCCCCACTAAAAAAACAAAAAACTCAATCAAATCTCCCGTGGATAGGGTATTGCAGTCAACAGCACAAACAAAATATTTTAAATAATAAGTATCTTTGTTCTGATATCATTATTTCGACACAAAATCTTCTGAAATTTGAGTTTCCAGAAATAAATGGGTTCCAGGAAACAACTTTAGCGCCTGTTAAGGTAGATGGTAAATGGGTAAGTGAAACAGGTTTTCAATCACAAGAGTCACCAAGTGTACAAATACACCATAATGGTAACGCTCATTGGGTTTTGTCTCTTCAAACTAGAGATGGAAACATCTATCTTCTAGACAGCTTATCACTAAATTTAACAACTTCATTAGAATATCAGTTAACGCAAATCTATGGTAAAGACAAGAAAAAATTAATAATAAGAATACCCGATGTCCAAAAACAACAAAACAGCATAGATTGTGGACTTTTTGCAATTGCAAATGCTCTTGAATTTTGTCAAACTGGGTTTAAAGGAGGTACTCATATCACATACGAGCAAAAATATATGAGAGAACATTTAATTCATTGTCTTGAAAATGGTAAATTCACTCATTTTCCAAAAAATTATTTCGGTAAAACTCCAAAAAATCTGAAAACTAAAACCCACATAATCTCAATAAACTGTGACTGTGGAAAACCCGATACAATAGAGGATATGGTAGGTTGTGAAGGGAAAACAGGGCGTAAAATGTGTGATGTCTGGGCACATCGGTCTTGTGCAAAAAATATGAAAGGAAACAGCTGGTTCTGCGAAGTACATAAATAGTTTAACTGAAATTTTAAAGAAATTTACAGGCCACGATATACAGTTTTGATAAATTTGAAATAAATTTTTAAAAATGTTAATTTAAAAAAATGTAAATTAATCACAATACCTATTCTTGAAATTAATTTGAACATTATTTTTCCTTCATAAAATAGATAATAAATAGATAAATTAATGTCAAAGAGTGTAGTGTATCAATAAATAATAAAACAAAATAAGAAAAAAAAACAAAAAAACCAATAACTCCGCCAACGCCGGTCCCAAGCCCGGGTGAAAAAGGAGGAGGGTTGTTAATATCTAAATGAAAAATATGAAATATCAGAAATGATTAGTATGCTATAATACTTTTGAAATTGGATATAATGAAATAAAAATGACAAGTATTGTATATCTAGTTTTAGTCATTATTTCCTTTTTTTTTCATAAAAGGGGGTCAAGATTAAAACACAAGCTAGGACAAAGGTCAAGTTTCTGCAATTTTACTTTGATATATTTTTATTGTTATTTATATCAAATCATTTATTATTAAATTGTTTTTAAGAATCATGTTCTGGATTTTGACCGGGCTTTTTATATTTTTGTGAATTTTAGTTCAAAGATGAAAATTTCACTTCAATATTGGTATACCAGGGTGACTTCCGGTCAACTTTTTGCCCTTTTATAGTAAATATTTATTTTTTTCTTTATATCATATTATTTGTCATTTAAATGTCTTTAAGAATCAATTTACAGACTTTGACCGGGATTTTTATTTTTTTTGGAATTTTAGTTCAAAGTTGAAAATTTGACTTCATCATTTATATACCAGGGTGACTTCCGGTCAACTTTTTGCCCTTTTATAGTAATATATTTATTTTTTTCTTTATATCATATTATTTGTCATTTAAATGTCTTTAAGAATCAATTTACAGAATTTGACCGGGTTATATGCTTTTTCGTGAATATAAGTTTCAATGTTCAAAAATGTGTTGCCAGAGTCACACTAAGAAACACTTCCGGTCAACTTTTCGGTAAAAAAGCATATTCAAATATTTTTTTTTTTAATTCAATCTTATAGCGTATTATAATAGCTTTCAGAATCACTTTTATTTATTGATTTAGCTTAAGCGGTTCCAGAGATATTAGTTATAATACACCAATTTTTCACTTCCGCGTTTTCCACTTCCGCGTTTTAGACCTTCCCCGTAATTGGTTTTTAATATTAGACAACATATCTTTTTAGAATTATTTCCCTTTGTCTGATGCAAAATAACATCAATAATCAGTAACTAGGGCGTTTATCTGGGTATGTATAATCAAAGTTTGTTGTTAAAGGTTAAACACATGCACAAAATCAGCATGATCATACGCGAAAATTGCGAGATTAGTTGGTCACTCTAGTATAATGTTGATAGCAGCCCTAGACTGGCTATCTAGAGGTAGTCTAGTCCAAATAATTATGACGTCTTGAAAGGCTATTATATTTTTTTTCTTTGACGCCTTACAGTAAGGCGTCAAATATTATATTTTTTTTCTATGACGCCTTACAGTAAGGTGTCAAAGAAAAAAAATATAATAGCCTTTCAAGACGTCATAATTATTTGGACTACCCTAGAGGCTATATATATACATTTGATAGAGAAGATGGTCGGGGTCTAGTCCAAATAATTATGACGTCTTGAAAGGCTATTATAATTTTTTTCTTTGACGCCTTACATCGACCGTCAAAGAAAAAACTTATAATAGCCTTTCAAGACGTCATAATTATTTGGACTAGTCGGGGTCCTGATCCTGAACTCCTGAGCTTAAGAACATGAAATCCCTAGGTACCAAATTAAATGAAATTTAAATCCCCACATCCCGAAATTCGAAAAAAAAAGTTCAAGGATCCTGAAAGAATCAATCACAAAATCCTGAGCTTTAAATCACTTGACTTGGGAGTCCCAAGATCCCCCCTCCCTGTATACATCTACATCATACGACGATCCATCAGCACATTGATGACTATACGTGGGCGCATCCCAAACAGACACTTAATAAAATATAATAAACTAATGAGTGCAATAATTCAATACTAATTTTGTGAAAAAACAAAACAAAAATAAATGCATTTACATTATTTTCAAACACATGAAACAGGTTAGATATCTATTATACTGAATCTCGAACAGTATTTAATAACTAAGAGACAATCAAAGTGTACTGGTAAACATACATGTACTTTAATATAAGGCTAGAGCTAAGTAATCTACACTCTACACAAATACATATTGCAATATGATGCACCGTTATTCTGTTATATTATCTGCTACATTTTGTATGTCTATCAACACAACGTGTGAGTGAACTCTGAACTACATAAATATTTATGGATGAATGCAATTAACAATAATTCAAAGGTTTCAAATGCTTCTTTGGTCTTTTGTTGTCCAGGGTCTCATTGGGGTCTTAGCTAGTGTGACGCAGGATTGCTGATTTTTCGTAAGCGTGATACGTGAAAGCAGGAACATATATATTGACGGGACTTGACACCAACTAGTTGCAGTCGATTTTATCGTCGGGTCAAAGGTAATAAAGAATCAATAAGGAAACGGACATGTGTAAAATACGGACTCGCTATTTAATCCTAATAATTTCTGATGATATCAATAAAATGTCATTCAAACTAGTTTTATAGTGATGAAGGGTATAAATCTTGTATTCTGTCACTTCAAATTTGTTAAAATTGCATTCATTTCATCACAGATTGATGCAGAATGTAAACAGGATAATAAAAAAAATGGCGGCGTTTGCCACTATGATTCTCAAATTTCCAAACAATTATGAATCTCTTTACATAAAGTAAATCAAACTTATTTGGGTAATTTTATATGACAAGATATATTTACTTTCAGATAAAACTTGTATTTATTTATTATAAGAGTTCATAATGTTGTTAATTTATTGAGCAGTTCCGATATTTTTTTCAGTCAGATGCTACCAAAATCTATAAATCTCGGAATCTCGGGGAGTACGAGATTTCTTCAATTTTATACTGAAAAGCCTATTAGATTCATTTCCTGTTAGATATACTGTTCCCAGGTGAAAGTCAAATTATTGTGAACATTGTGAAAACGGGAAATGAGGTCTAGCGGGACACAGGAAATTACAAAAAAATAAGAATTGCTTACATACATAGTATATAATAAATAAGTCGGTTATAGGATTCTGATAAAAAACTGTAAGCGGGATCCAGGATCAGAACCCCCCAATGATCGATGATACCCACTTTAATTTGTTGGTCTTTTGAATTTATTTTTGAATGAAATCGGCATCACTGTGGACCACAAGTTGACCCAATATCATGAATATTGAACTGTGATTTGAACATCATGTCTGTATTCTTTATTTTTTTAGCTCATTTTAAGCTCACCTGGCCCGGAGGGCCAAGTGAGCTTATGCCATCACTTGGCGTCCGTCGTCGTCTGTCATCCGTCGTTTTTCGTCCGTCGTCTGTCGTCGTAAACTATTTCAAAAATCTTCTCCTCTGAAACTACTGGGCCAAATACTTCCAAACTTCAACTGAATGTTCCTTAGGGTATCTAGTTTATAAATTGTATCTGAGGTTTTGATTTATCAACAAACATGGTCGCCATTGCTAAAAATAGAACATAGGGGTAAAATGCAGTTTTTGGCTTATAACTCAAAAACCAAAGCATTTAGAGCAAATCTGACATGGGATAATATTGTTTATCAGGTCAAGATCTATCTGCCCTGAAATTTTCAGATGAATCAGACAACCCGTTGTTGGGTTGCTGCCCCTGAATTGGTAATTTTAAGGAAATTTTGCTGTTTTTGGTTATTATCTTGAATATTATTATAGATAGAGATAAAATGTAAACAGCAATAATGTTCAGCAAAGTAAGATTTACAAATAAGTCAACATGACCGAAATGTTCAGTTGACCCCTTTAGGAGTTATTGCCATTTATAGTCAATTTTTAACCATTTTTCGTAAATCTTAGTAATCTTTTACAAATATCTTCTCCTCTGAAACTACTGGGCCAAATACTTCCAAACTTTAACTGAATGTTCCTTAGGGTATCTTGTTTATAAATTGTATCCGAAGTTTTGATCTATCAACAAACATGGTCGCCATTGCTAAAAATAGAACATAGGGGTCAAATGCAGTTTTAGGCTTATAACTCAAAAACCAAAGCATTTAGAGCAAATCTGACATGGGGTAATATTGTTTATCAGGTCAAGATCTATCTGCCCTGAAATTTTCAGATGAATCAGACAACTTGTTGTTGGGTTACTGCCCCTGAATTGATAATCTTAAGGAAATTTTGCTGTTTTTGGTTATTATCTTGAATATTATTATAGATAGAGATAAACTGTACAGTGAGCAATAATGTTCAGCAAAGTAAGATCTACAAATAAGTCTATCTGACCAAAGTTGTAAATTGACCCCTTAAGGAGTTATTGCCCTTTAAAGACTTTTTTCACAACTTGTTCATCATGTTGACTTACTTTAAAAAATCTTCTCCTTTGAAACTGCTGTATCAATTTCAGACAAACTTTAATAGGCTAAATGAGTTTCATAGTATCTAGTATAAATTTTATATTGTATTTCCTTGTATGTCAAGAAACATAGCTTCTATGGCTAAAATAGAACATAGGAGAAAATGATTTTTATTTTGCTTTTGAAGAAAATAGGTTGATCCAAAAACATTTAAATAAATTGAAAAGCCAAAATAATCATTGATGAGAGATTTAACCAAAAGAATTAAGGTGAGCGATTCAGGCTCTTGAGAGCCTCTTGTTTTCTATAGATTCTTTATACTTTTTGTCCATCATTCCATTATCATGTTTATTTTCCTGTCTTTGTTTATATTTTAGCACCTCATTATTCTTTCTTCTTAATCATGTTTATCATGTTTATATATTTGTCTATATTTGTCTATTCTTTATACTTTTTATGCCCCCTGTAGCAATGGAAGCACAAGTCTAACCCTTGTCCTTCTGTCTGTCCCACCAACATTAGTTCCCAAAATTGATTTCTGTTCTCTAATTTCAGTTTGCTGCAACGAAATGTATGAATCTTTTACAAAATGCTAAGTATATTAATATTACTTCTTCAAGTAATTTAAAATAACTTGTACAAGTAGTACTCCTGACTGTGAGTTATGTCCTTTAATCGTTTTATTTTAATAACATTAACTGCAAGAGGACCAGGCTAAAATTGTCTGTGTCCATGCATATGGCGACACATTCACAATTTATTTGCCCATTGTTCTCTATTCCACAGTCTTAATTCAGCTTGAAAATGTCAGGAAATTGAGGAAAACTATCCAAAATATATGATAACAATGTAGTTCCATAACTTTTTCGTCTGTCATCTTTCTTAGTGCTCCGGTCTGTGTTTTTATAAACCAATTTTTCCTTCTGGCAAAATTTGAAATTGGTATTCCACTCTTACATTACACACCACTGATGAAACCCAAACAATATCGGAGAAGGCTAGATTTTTACCTACGCAATATATAAAAAGGTTTACATTTTTACGGCTGTCACTTTTGACGGGACATATTATGGTATACACATGTCCTGTGTCTGTCTGTCTGTCTGTCCGTCTGTCTGTCTGGCCTAAACATGTCGCACCTTTACTTGAGAACGACTTATCCAAATTTCATGAAACTTAATATAGTTGTTTCTTATGATGGTCAAATAATCTGTATACTTTTTGGTGAAAATTAGATTTAAACTTTTTGATTTACGGCATTTTGCAACTAAAACAGGGGTGTGTTTTTTTCACATGTCGCACTGTATCTCAAAAACATTTCTAGATTATGGCTTTAAACTTTAAGCACTTCTTAGTTATATTAATCTAAATATCTGTATACTTTTTGATGATGATTCAAAATTTCATTTTTGAGTTATTGAGTATTTTGTAAAAAAGGGGGAGGTTTTTTTTACATGTCGCGCCATATCTCAAAATCGATTTATGATTATTGCTACAAACTTTACACATGTCTTTGTTATATTAATCTTAAGATCTGTATACTTTTTGATGATGATTCAAAATTTCATTTTTGAGTGATTAAGTATTTTGTAAAAAAGGGGGAGGTTTTTTTTACATGTTGTGATGTATCTCTATAACAATTTATGATTATTGCTTAAAACTTTACACACTTCTTTATTATATTAATCTAAAGATCTGTATACTTTTTGGTTTTGATTAAAAAATTTATTTTAGTGATATTTATTTTTTTGTAAAAAAAAAACCAGGGTGGGGGTTTCCCGCCGTGTCTCAAAAACTATATATGGTTATTGCTTAAAACTTTCTCAGAAACTATTTATGATTATTACATATAACTTCCACATAAGGCGTCGGGCGTATCATGCGCTCATGGCGCAGCTGTTTATTAAAATCTAAATTAAATAAAAAGGGTAGGATAACAGAACCCTAGTGGCACCTTATCAATTAAGTATTGGATTATTTAGTTGATACATTGTACGCCCATATATATACCACTTTCATAAACTTAAAATTGATTAGTAACAAGATTCAATCAGCTTGTTTGCATAATATGAAAAATTGATAAATTAAATGCCTTTAAATTTGTCAGAGCAATAAACAGTAGACATATATACAATTATAAGTTTGCTTTTTAAAAGGCAAGCATCATGTATATTTGAACTAATTTTAGAGGGTTTAATTGTGAATTAAAATACTGCAGAAAAATGGACTAAAAGAATTAAGTATAGAGAAAAAAAGGACCAAAATAATAAGAAATATGGAATAATGAGGTTCTAGAGAATAAAGAATAGACTAAAATGGGGAAAATGTATATAAAGAGTATTAAAAAATGGCTTGAAAGATTAAAAAATATAGAATTGAAGGACCCTCTATCATTATAGAATTGATTTTTTAGTTCTTGGAGCAGCACAATTTTCCATTGGGAAAATTTGCTACGAATCATTTAATTCGCACGTTATAAAAATTTCTATAGTTCACTGTTTGTGTTCATGAATATTTTAAAGCAAATATCAATATTTTAATTATGTGTTTTTCTGGAAAATATTATTAAAAATATTAGAATTATTATTTTTTTTTTTAATTTTCAGGATATTATGTGGAAAGGTGCAATATATATAATGAATAAATTTATAGTTCATCGGATGAAACAGAAAACAAGTCTCAACTGTAAGTGATTTTCTTCTTTAGAATTTTTCTCAATATCTCAAAAACTAAAATCATATTTTAGTCTAGAACATTGTTAATAGAATACATTTTGTATTAAAAATGCATGCAAATTTCTGTATTTACAATATATGAATGAACATAACAAAGGAGATTACAAAAAATATTCAATGTATATGGCCTATAAAAAATTATCAATGGAACCGCAACCCACACATTATTACCGAAATACATTAAGATGCCTGAACATAAAGTCTGAAACAATAGAATGGTAACAAGCTTTATAAATCAACCTAAATCATGTAAATCTTTGGGAGAAAAATTGAAAATACATTGATATTAACATGTTATTTGGCTTTGACAGCCATCAAAACTGTTTTTTGAAGAAAAAAAATCATCTGCTGATCCTCACTATTATCATGATTATTTCTATTGCAAAATATCAAAAATATGGTAGTTCTTTGCAACAATTGGGTAGTCGAAACCTTTGGAACACCACTTTTCAAGAGCTTTGATCAAAATAAACCCACAGGCATGATAGAAAACCTGAAGATTCCTCTTGATAAATTTTGAGTAACTGGATACTTATATAAATTTAGTATATATACATATGTATGTACATGTATCTTGCAAGGCAATGGTGTCTGTCAGACAGTTTTCACTTGACCTCAACTTTACATTTGATGCATTGATCAAATCCTTTAAAAAAATTAAACTGTAGACGAAAATTTATGTATCTTATTCGGACTAAGTAAGTATTAGCAAAACTGTTCTAAAAACTGATACTAGTACCTAAGAAAAATGTTGGAATGTTGGTCTTTGGACTAGCAGTTAGAAAAGATTTGGTGCAGACTGGGTGAATCACTTTTACTGTCCTCGAGTTAATATATACCTTTATACCATTATGTGCAAGAGGGGACATCATCTATGTACAATGGACACATGTTCTTTTTATTTTGTTTCATAGAGCTACATAATTTTTCATTTTGAAAATTTTCAATAATAAATTTGTTTTTAATTTTATTTCAGAAATTTATATTTATATTGCTTAAACAACAAAAATTTAAACTATTTTAAATGCTGATCATAATAATTCTTTTATTCACAGAATGAAGAAAATTGTTTTTTAATTTACAGAATTAAGAATAAGAAATGAAAAGACACATATCTAAAGAGCTGCTCGAAGCAGAAAGACTGGCTAAACAGATGGAGTCGGAGGAATTAGTCACACCACTACGCCTCCTATTGGTGCTCATCATTTCTGTTGTCTTGGTTACGGCTGTATCCTTTAGCGCTGCCAATAAATCAGATTATTTACTTTCCTCATCTGATGAAACAATTAATTTGACTTCAGTTCCTTATATTTATGATTACACGAAAGCTGAAAAAATAAGGGAAGAGAACATGGAATTTTATAACCAACCTTTAGATCAGTGGAACGTAGAAAAGAGGTCAGGCCTGTCCTTAGATGAATTCTGGGATATATATGATGGCAAATGGTAGGATTTTGATGTATCCGCATATGTTTTGTTTTGTTGTATATATATATGAGAAAGAAGTACAGGCCCGGTATAAGGACTGATTTTGGCCTCAAATTTCAGGTTCATCCGACAAAAGATTTTGACCACTTTTTAAACACTTAAGTGTCTATTTCATTTGAATCAATTAGTTTATGTGAAAGATTTCAACTGATTAAGTCATTAAAAATGATCTGATTCAAGCTTAAATATGAAAAATCTACCAATTTATAACGGCAAATATGCTGAAAAATGTCACTTTTCAGATGGTTTTTGTCAAAAATGAAAGTGGCCATATCCGTGTTCATCCTCAACTTTTATATATGTTATGTATTATCGTAAAATACAACTTACATTTCAATATTAAGGATGAACACGAATGCAGACACTTTCGTTTTACACGAAAACCGTATAAAATTTAACTAAAATGCTAGAATTGCGACGATTTTAGTAATTTAGCATGACTTAATGGTGCTAGTTCCCAATATATGTGCATTGTATTGTCAAAAACAGCCCATATTTATGTAGCGGAAGCATTCTACTGTCCAAAAAATAACTAAACATTTTAACAATTTTGTAAAACTGCTATATTTTGGGGCCAAAAAGGGGTCTTATGGGACCTACTCCTTTATAGTTTATACACACTATAGCTATACACATGCTATAATGATGAGTGCTTCATGCTCAAAGATAAAAATTGTATTAAATAAGGGGTAAAAACTATAAAGTTCATGCCTTTTGCAGTGATTAAAGTTGGTTACAGGTATTGAAGTGAACTTGTGATTATTGTGTGCACATTTGAAGAAATGTGATAAATTTAGTAGAGTTGTGTTTTCAACGGAAGTTTGTCATTTGAAATGATTTGTATTGATCAATTTGTAAAAAACTTGTTAAAGATTTTGAACATAGTTCAAATAGGCTCTGCAGAAAAGCAGGCAAGACATGTCAGTGTGTGCACTCTTGTCATAAGATGTATGTTTTTTATCGAGTCTGTATCATTTTCATGGTTATGTAACTTTATATTTAGGACTATCAACATAACAACAATGATTAGAAAAGATAGCAAAACATTTCAGTGTGTGCACTTTAGTTTTCATAGTAATTATTATTATAGAAAAATAAGAAAATGTGGTGTGAATAGCTAATGAGACAACTATCCCAAAAAAAGACTATAGAACACAATGTATAATAAAGAAAAACAGCTCATTAGCCTTGACTTTGAAACTGTTTGAATGATGAAACTTTTTTTATAAATTATGAATTTATGTTTTGTAGGCCTGTGATAATAACAGATGTTGTTGATAAATGGCCAGCTATAAACTGGACTAAACGTTTCTTTCAACAAAATTATGCAGATGAAAAAGTAATGGTGAAAGCAGTTGTGGTGAGTAGGTCTTTTCTCTCTCACATGAGTTGTCTCTCCTTGGAAGCTGTTGAGGTGAGTAGGTCTTTTCTCTCTCACATGAGTTGTCTCTCCTTGGAAGCTGTTGTGGTGAGTAGGTCTTTTCTCTCTCACATGAGTTGTCTCTCCTTGGAAGCTGTTGTGGTGAGTAGATCTTTTCTCTCTCACATGAGTTGTCTCTCCTTGGAAGCTGTTGTGGTGAGTAGGTCTTTTCTTTCTCACATGAGTTGTCTCTCCTTGAAGCTGTTGTGGTTAGTAGGTCTTTTCTCTCTCACATGAGTTGTCTCTCCTTGGAAGCTGTTGTGGTGAGTAGGTCTTTTCTCTCTTACATGAGTTGTCTCTCCTTGAAGCTGTTGTGGTTAGTAGGTCTTTTCTCTCTCACATGTGTTGTCTCTCCTTGGAGCTGTTGTGGTGAGTAGATCTTTTCTCTCTCACATGAGTTGTCTCTCCTTGGAAGCTGTTGTGGTGAGTAGGTCTCTTCTCTCTCACATGAGTTGTCTCTCCTTGAAGCTGTTGTGGTGAGTAGATCTTTTTTCTCTCACATGAGTTGTCTCTCCTTGGAAGCTGTTGTGGTGAGTAGGTCTTTTCTCTCTCTCATGAGTTGTCTCTCCTTGGAAGCTGTTGTGGTGAGTAGGTCTTTTCTCTCTCACATGAGTTGTCTCTCCTTGGAAGCTGTTGTGGTGAGTAGGTCTTTTCTCTCTCACATGAGTTGTCTCTCCTTGGAAGCTGTTGTGGTGAGTAGGTCTTTTCTCTCTCACATGAGTTGTCTCTCCTTGGAAGCTGTTGTGGTGAGTAGGTCTTTTCTCTCTCACATGAGTTGTCTCTCCTTGGAATCTGTTGTGGTGAGTAGGTCTTTTCTCTCTCACATGAGTTGTCTCTCCTTGAAAGCTGTTGTGGTGAGTAGGTCTTTTCTCTCTCACATGAGTTGTCTCTCCTTGGAAGCTGTTGTGGTGAGTAGGTCTTTTCTCTCTCACATGAGTTGTCTCTCCTTGGAAGCTGTTGTGGTGAGTAGAGTCTTTTCTCTCTCACATGAGTTGTCTCTCCTTGGAAGCTGTTGTGGTGAGTAGGTCTTTTCTCTCTCACATGAGTTGTCTCTCCTTGGAAGCTGTTGTGGTGAGTAGGTCTTTTCTCTCTCACATGAGTTGTTTCTCCTTGGAAGCTGTTGTGGTGAGTAGGTCTTTTCTCTCTCACATGAGTTGTCTCTCCTTGGATACAAATAAAATATTGATCGATTATTGTGTTTTGATAAATTAAATGACTTGTAAATAAAAGACCTGGTACAATGTTAATATATGTATAGCAAGGCATCAATTAAACAACACAAAAAACCACAACACATACATGCATCTTCAATATTCAGGGTTGTATGTATATAGTCCACAATTTTTCACTCCAAAATAAATATTGTCAGACAGAGGCGCCAATATTATTAGAGTACTTTTTAAAATAATACTATTAAAACAGCCCTTATACTATCAAAACAGCAGATGACATTGTCTTGGTCATATAAATCACGTCATCTATATTGCTTTTTCAGACTGTTCCAATATTTCAATACGGACTGGCAATGAATCCTAAAAAACATGTAACATATATTGTCCATGTAATTCAGGATTCATAAATTGCCAGTCCGTATTTGAAATATTGGCCCTATATTCACATCATTGTCAGGCAGTATTGGAAATATAGTACGATTGCCTTGATATATATAACTTATTGTCTCTACTTTAAACAGTCTAGCACATACTTTGCCATGTGCACCATTTTTCAATTGCTTTTTAACAGTAGTTCTTTTAAAGTGCTTCTTCTGAGAAGTCCAGTTTATCAAAGTTTGTTTCTAACTCATGTTAAAATAGCTGAAAAGAAATGCAACAAATTGAATGATTTATGTTTTTCTCCATCAGAATAGAAAACCTGCAGCATTAGCAGTTGACATGGACACTTTTATAAGTGAGCTGGACACTTCTGGACCAAATGGTTGGACCTATCTTGAGGATGAACTATTTATAGTCACCAGACCTGAACTTAAGAAAGATATTGGTCCTAATGTATGTAATGTACAGATATTGGTCCTAATGTATGTAATGTACAGTAATACTGCCACTTTAACTGTAGAAAAAAACATAAAAATTATAGTCAGATTAACCTGTCATTAAATCAACTCATAGATTGAAAATAAACTGACAACGCCATGACTAAAAATAAAAATACAAACAGACAAATGATAGTACAGAAGACACAACATTGAAAACCTAAAGACTTAGCAACACGAACCTCACCAATATTAACTGTGATAAGTCTCATATAAATTTGATACAGCAAACTAGAGATGAGTGATTAATGCTTATTTGACAATGAATTGAATATATAGATACACCAACTTTGATTTGATTTTATAATTAAGTTTGTTTATTATACCCCTGCTTTAAAAAATGGGGGTATACTGTTTTACCTCTGTCTGTCTGTCAGTCCGTCAGTCAGTCCGTCCCATGAAATTTTCGTCACATTTTTCTCAGGAACTACAATACAAGGATTTCTGAAATTTGGTTTCAGGTTTATCTAAGTCAGCTATACCGTGTGATGCATTTTCAGATTGATCACTTGTCAACTTCCTGTTAACCGAACACTTGCATGATTTTACACATGATGGCCAAGTTGAAAATTTTCGTCACATTTTTCTCACGAACTACAATACAAGGATTTCTGAAATTTGGTTTCAGGGTTAATCTAAGTCAGCTATACCGTGTGACGGGTTTTCAGATTGATCACTTGACAACTTCCTGTTTACCGAACACTTGAATGATTTTACACATGATAGCCAAGTTGAAAATTTTCCGTCACATTTTTCTCAGGAACTACAATACAAGGATTTCTGAAATTTGGTTTCAGGATTTATATAAGTCAGCTATACCGTGTGATGCGTTTTCAGATTGATCACTTGACAACTTCCTGTTTACCGAACACTTGCATATTTTTACACTATTAATATTATCCACTTGCGGCGGGGGTATCATCAGTGAGCAGTAGCTCACAGTTTCACTTGTTTTATAATTACAACAACAGGTGGTATGTTTGAAGTACTACAGCACAATTATTGATCTCTATCATTATTACATGTTTAATCATGCTCATCCCAAAAAATCTAAACCAAAATCAAGTGCAATTCTTAACATTGTTAGCTTTATGAATCACATTATTCTGTGTTTAATTAAAGGTGTATGCAGAAGAAAATTTCTTTAATCTGTTCCCAGATGAAGTTAGACCTTGGGACTGTTTGATGTTGTGGGGTTCACAATTTTCTAGGTCCAGTTTACACATGGACCCTTACAACTGGACTGCTACTAATGCTGTTTTGTATGGACAAAAGTTATGGATGGTAAGATATATTGACATTCATTTATATAAATTGTCCATCAAAATGGCCTACCCTGCCTAATGGCCATTCTTAATTTTATATTAATTTCCATCAAAATGGTTATTTGAGTCTAGCTACCCTGTCTACTGGCCATTCTTAGATTTTACAGCAGTTCAAAAACACCATCTTGATATAGTACGTAGTGCTAATCTAGAAAGCAGAAACACAGTAATATAGTAAATGATTAAGTATTACAGAATACCTAGGCTACACTTACTTAGACTTAAATTGCTACTTATATTCAATCAACGAGTAAAAGCAGTAAGTCTTTTTTTAATGAATGAATCGATGTTAACAACAACAGGTGGTATGTTTGAAATACTTTTAAGGTGGCACCCAACACTTTCTCTAAAATCAATTTGGCTCGTTTAATTTTCATAAAATTTTGACAAAGTATTTAATTTGATCCTTTGACAAAAATATAAAATTTCAAAAGTTTTGAACCAACCATTTTATTAGAAAAATTACACTGGTTATATAGCAGTTTGACATACACCAATTTTGATCACTGAGAAGCTTCATGTTCCCTTTACAACACAATGTAATTAAAACCTTGAGATGACTTTACAGAGTTATCTCCCTATAGTGTTAGGTACCACCTTAATCATAAGCATTGATCTTTATCACTATTCCACGTTTAATCATTCTCACGCCCCAAAAATCTAAACCAAAGAACAAGTGCAATTCTTAACATTGTTAGCTTTTTGAATCACATTACTCTGCCATTTATCAAAGCTTAATTTGAAATATCACTTGATTCGCGCAAATAGTTTTCCTTTAGCATGGTGAAACATATGAAAATAAAAAGATTTGGTATATCCACAAAATACCAAATGACAAAAAAAATAATAACTGCAGGTCACTATACAATCTTCTAAAATGAGCAAAACCCACACTGTATAGTCAGCTTAGAAGCCAGAAACGACAAATTTTAAACAATTTAAGTGAGAAAATTATATTCTTATTTACAATAATTTTCTTTTCATCAGGACTATTCAGTATTAGTTGTTAGTTTTTATCAAGAAATAGTCTAATGTGTAAACTGATGAAATAAATAAAGGAGAATTATTTTTATATTTTTGTTTACAAGCTTTTTCCACCAGGACAGGATGAGTTATTATATATATATCCAAAGAGGAAATGTCATTTTCCTCTTGATTGTGTCAGATATGATAGGTATAAATACACATATTGTTGTTGTATACATTTACAGACACATTAGTCTTGTAATGTTTTGTTACGAGTAAAACATTGTAATTCTATACACTTGTGGTTGTGATATGCGTACTCCAGACACATTAGTGGTGTAACGATTCACTGGGGATAGAAATTTAAAATACCAAAATTAATATAAGTCTTATACATGAACAATTGGACACTTGCATAAGGTCAATTTCTAAATGAATCGGCTCAGATGTACTGTTTAGTCGGGTTGTTGTCTCTCTGGCATATACCCCATTTCCATTTTCAATTTTATGTATAAAATCTTTCCTGAAATATTGCAAAAGTACATAATTAATTGTGTGTAATGTTACACCTCTAACACACTCTTTAAAGATGTTCTTGGTGTTTGTATTTAATCACTGCTTTCAGGCCCATAGCCAGGAATTTTCAAGGGGGTATTTGGGTTATTTGGACTCATGAACTTGACTTTAACAGTCACGATTCAAACAGAACTTTGACTTTAACAGTGCTTATTTGTTTTCAAGGGGGGTTCATCGGAACCCCCTGAACCCCCTGGCTACGGGTATGGCTTAAGAGCTTGTATTTATTTACTATCGTAATAGAATTTTATTTTGTTTGTATAAGTTTTTCATTTGTGTGTAATTGTTACAGTAACATTTGTATTTTGTTGAGTTGTCATGACACATTGTAGTTTACTTTTAAAAATAATTATTTACCATAGATCATAGATAAATGTAGATTCATGGACATAAAAACCCAACCTTGTTGAAATTGAAAATTTTAAGCATCTTGGATGTGTACCAAACTTGGACAGAAGCTGTAGCAATTAATTTTATTTTGTTTGTAATAGTTTACCATTTGTCTGTTATTTAGTGTAAAATTATTTTTTTTCAGAGTTGTCTTGATACATGCATTTAATTTACTTTTTAAAATTATTATTAAACTTTTGTAACTTTTAAATTATTATTAACATTAGACATGTTAGATCATAGATAAATGTAGATACATTTGTACATGGACTATAAACAACCTTATTGAATTATTATTAAGTTTCTTGGATTTGTACCTAATTAGAACAGAAGTTTCTTACAATCAAAAGATAGTATGTAGAGGACAATATTTGACATGGCACTTCACCTACATCAGGAACTAGTATCAGTAATTCATGTAAAAATACTGAAATCTTCACAATTTTAGTATCCTTGCTAACTTTAGACATTTCTTGGCTCAAAAAGAAGTGACCGCACTTGTGTTCAGTCTTAATATTTTGGAAAATACTATGAACATGATGATATTAAATCGCCTTAGTTTTTGGAAAGTTTACTATAGCTTGCTATTGCTACTTTCCATAGGCATCGACCTCAAACTTATGGTGACAGATTATCGCAATTTATTCTGCTCCGAGATAATTAAGTACTAGTACTAGTGTTTGAATTCTGATTCTTGGAAGATTCTTTTGAAATATTGAGTAACTACTCTTTTGACTGAAAAGATTACAGCTTGAACAAAACAGAAATGAATGTTCGCCGACGATTCAGATGAATTTAACTCCATTTTGAAAATGAGTATCACTAATACTACTTTGCAGATCTGCCATGCGCTGAAGACAAAATCACAAAAATTCTACGCGAGATTGCGTTTTCATTCATAAAAATTTCATGAATGAACATTTTCCGCTCTAATTTTACCTGTTTACCACCATGACTATGTACGTATGTAAACGTGGTAAAAGTTCGAGTGTATCGAAAAAATTTGGGAATGACTGCCGGATTAAAATGCGAGAACAAGTTGACATTTTGACCAAGCTGTCGGATAATTGAAAAGTGACAATGGTTTGTTGTAACAAAACACAGGTGATAGAATATAAAATACCCGATAATCATATGTCTAATGTCTCACGCTAAAAAAGAGTAAAGTTAAATACCGGCTTTGTTAAAAAAAGAATGCATTGTTTTTGTCTAAACATTGATTGGAAGGTTTTCACGGATGCCAAAAATCATTTGAAACTTTTAATTCCGTTATTTAAATACATTTCAATGTGAATATAAGGCCCTTCACTCGTTCAGCATGCTCAAGTGGATCAAACTGACAGCACAGGGCTTGTTACAATTGCCGGGTTTACTATCCATACAAACCCTATTATTTTTTTTAGGGGTTCGTATGATAGTAAACCTGGCAATTGTAACAAGCCTCTGTGCTGACAGCAACGTCAATTCTTCTTCAGTCTTCTTCCAATAACTTACATCATACCACCTCTGGTGTATTATCGCAAATTCGTAACATATAGCCGTATTATAAGCAACCAAGTGAGCATCTCCTTCTTAGAATATCATAGCTCAGGATATGAAGACACTGAGACAAGTGCTGTAGAAATGATTCAGGTTCATGATGTGTACCCTTTGGCTAAAATGGCTGCATTTCCCCTGCGTATCCTTAGCCTAAAATTCACTGTTTTCTATTTTCAGCCCAATTGATGCTTTTGTGCCAGATTCAACCAAGTACCCACATTTTGATAAAGCCCAGTATCTAGAGGTTACAGTTACTGCTGGAGAAATGTTAATTATCCCAACTGGATGGTACCATCAGGTAAGGAGAAATAGGATTTGGAGAATGAATTTTCTCATCACTTGGCGTCCGTTGTCTGCTGTTAAATTTTACAAAAATCTTCTCCTCTGAAACTACTCTGAAAGCCAAATTTAACCATACTTGGCCATAATCATCATTTTGGTATCTTGTTTAAAATAATGTGTGGCGTGACCTGGTCAACCAACCAACATGGCCTCCATGGCTAAAAATAGAACATAGGGGGTAAAATGTATATTTTGGCTTATAACTATGAAACCAAAGCATTAAGAGCAAATATGACATGGGGTTGAATTGTTTATCAAGTCAAGATTTATCTGCTCTGAAATTTTCAGATGAACCGGACAATGGGTTGTTGGGTTGCATACTTGACCTCATTTTTATGGTTGATGCATGGATTAATGTTTAGGTTTCATGATGAGGTCTGTTTCTTATTTATATAATTGTTAATAGGGCAACATTGTTCTGTGTAATATATACAACTGCATATAGAATAATTATTTTGTTTTTGTTTTTCTTTTATATTTGTTCCATGTACTACTACAACATATATATTTCCATGGTTACAGGCATTTAACGAAGAGGAGACTCTGGCTATTTCTAGCCAGATCATGAACAGAAATAATTACCTGGCTGTGTTAGAGGAAATCATTAAGGGAGGGAATATCAGTAGAAAGAAATTACCTGCTTATTTCAATACACTGCTACCACCTGACCAGGTAAGAAATAATAACCTGGCCTTGTTAGAGGAGATCATTAAGGGGAAGGAATATCAGTAGAAAGAAATTACCTGCTTATTTCAATACACTGTTACCACCTGATCAGGTAAGAAATAATTACCTGGCTGTGTAAGAGGAAATCATCAAGGGAGGGAATATCAGTAGAAAGAAATTACCTGCTTATTTCAATACACTGTTACTACCTGATCAGGTAAGAAATAATTACATGGCTGTGTTAGAGGGGATCATTAAGGGAGGGAATATCAGTAGAAAGAAATTACCTGCTTATTTCAATACACTGCCACCACCTGACCAGGTAAGAAATAATTACCTGGCTGTGTTAGATGAGATCATTAAGGGAGGGAATATCAGTAGAAAGAAATTACCTGCTTATTTCAATACACTGCTACCACCTGATCAGGTAAGAAATAATTACCTGGCTGTGTTAGAGGAAATCATTAAGGGAGGGAATATCAGTAGAAAGAAATTACCTGCTTATTTCAATACACTACTACCACCTGATCAGGTAAGAAATAATTACCTGGCTGTGTTAGAGGAGATCATTAAGGGAGGGAATATCAGTAGAAAGAAATTACCTGCTTATTTCAATACACTGCTACCACCTGATCAGGTAAGAAATAATTACCTGGCTGTGTTAGAGGAAATCATTAAGGGAGGGAATATCAGTAGAAAGAAATTACCTGCTTATTTCAATACACTGCTACCACCTGACCAGGTAAGAACAGAAATAATTACCTGGCTGTGTTAGAGGAAATCATTAAGGGAGGGAATATCAGTAGAAAGAAATTACCTGCTTATTTCAATACACTACTACCACCTGATCAGGTAAGAAATAATTACCTGGCTGTGTTAGAGGAGATCATTAAGGGAGGGAATATCAGTAGAAAGAAATTACCTGCTTATTTCAATACACTGCTACCACCTGATCAGGTAAGAAATAATTACCTGACTGTGTTAGATGAGATCATTAAGGGAGGGAATATCAGTAGAAAGAAATTACCTGCTTATTTCAATACACTGTTACCACCTGATCAGGTAAGAAATAATTACCTGGCTGTGTAAGAGGAAATCATCAAGGGAGGGACTATCAGTTGAAAGAAATTACTGCTTATTTCAATACACTGTTACTACCTGATCAGGTAAGAAATAATTACATGGCTGTGTTAGAGGGGATCATTAAGGGAGGGAATATCAGTAGAAAGAAATTACCTGCTTATTTCAATACACTGCCACCTCCTGACCAGGTAAGAAATAATTACCTGGCTGTGTTAGATGAGATCATTAAGGGAGGGAATATCAGTAGAAAGAAATTACCTGCTTATTTCAATACACTGCTACCACCTGATCAGGTAAGAACAGGAACAATTACCTGGCTGTGTTAGAGGAAATCATTAAGGGAGGGAATATCAGTAGAAAGAAATTACCTGCTTATTTTAATACACTGCTACCACCTGATCAGGTAAGAAATAATTACCTGGCTGTGTTAGAGGAAATCATTAAGGGAGGGAATATCAGTAGAAAGAAATTACCTGCTTATTTCAATACACTGCTACCACCTGATCAGGTAAAAAATAATTACCTGGCTGTGTTAGAGGAGATCATTAAGGGAGGGAATATCAGTAGAAAGAAATTACCTGCTTATTTCAATACACTGCTACCCCCTGATCAGGTAAGAAATAATTACCTGGCTGTGTTAGAGGAAATCATTAAGGGAGGGAATATCAGTAGAAAGAAATTACCTGCCTATTTCAATACACTGTTACTACCTGATCAGGTAAGAAATAATTACCTGGCTGTGTAGGAGGAAATCATTAAGGGAGGGAATATCAGTAGAAAGAAATTACCTGCTTATTTCAATACACTGCTACCACCTAATCAGGTAAGAAATAATTACCTGGCTGTGTTAGAGGAAATCATTAAGGGAGGGAATATCAGTAGAAAGAAATTACCTGCCTATTTCAATACACTGTTACTACCTGATCAGGTAAGAAATAATTACCTGGCTGTGTAAGAGGACATCATCAAGGGAGGGAATATCAGTTGAAAGAAATTACCTGCTTATTTCAATACACTGCTACCACCTGATCAGGTAAGAAATAATTACCTGGCTGTGTTAGAGGAAATCATTAAGGGAGGGAATATCAGTAGAAAGAAATTACCTGCTTATTTCAATACACTACTACCACCTGATCAGGTAAGAAATAATTACCTGGCTGTGTTAGAGGAGATCATTAAGGGAGGGAATATCAGTAGAAAGAAATTACCTGCTTATTTCAATACACTGCTACCACCTGATCAGGTAAGAAATAATTACCTGGCTGTGTTAGAGGAAATCATTAAGGGAGGGAATATCAGTAGAAAGAAATTACCTGCTTATTTCAATACACTGTTACTACCTGATCAGGTAAGAAATAATTACCTGGCTGTGTAGGAGGAAATCATTAAGGGAGGGAATATCAGTAGAAAGAAATTACCTGCTTATTTCAATACAACTGCTACCACCTAATCAGGTAAGAAATAATTACCTGGCTGTGTTAGAGGAAATCATTAAGGGAGGGAATATCAGTAGAAAGAAATTACCTGCCTATTTCAATACACTGTTACTACCTGATCAGGTAAGAAATAATTACCTGGCTGTGTAAGAGGACATCATCAAGGGAGGGAATATCAGTTGAAAGAAATTACCTGCTTATTTCAATACACTGCTACCACCTGATCAGGTAAGAAATAATTACCTGGCTGTGTTAGAGGAAATCATTAAGGGAGGGAATATCAGTAGAAAGAAATTACCTGCTTATTTCAATACACTACTACCACCTGATCAGGTAAAAAATAATTACCTGGCTGTGTTAGAGGAGATCATTAAGGGAGGGAATATCAGTAGAAAGAAATTACCTGCTTATTTCAATACACTGCTACCCCCTGATCAGGTAAGAAATAATTACCTGGCTGTGTTAGAGGAAATCATTAAGGGAGGGAATATCAGTAGAAAGAAATTACCTGCTTATTTCAATACACTGTTACCACCTGATCAGGTAAGAAATAATTACCTGACCTTGTTAGAGGAAATCATTAAGGGAGGGAATATCAGTAGAAAGAAATTACCTGCTTATTTCAATACACTGTTACCACCTGATCAGGTAAGAAATAATTACCTGGCTGTGTAAGAGGACATCATCAAGGGAGGGAATATCAGTTGAAAGAAATTACCTGCTTATTTCAATACACTGCTACCACCTGATCAGGTAAGAAATAATTACCTGGCTGTGTTAGAGGAAATCATTAAGGGAGGGAATATCAGTAGAAAGAAATTACCTGCCTATTTCAATACACTGCTACCACCTAATCAGGTAAGAAATAATTACCTGGCTGTGTTAGAGGAAATCATTAAGGGAGGGAATATCAGTAGAAAGAAATTACCTGCTTATTTCAATACACTGCTACCACCTAATCAGGTAAGAAATAATTACCTGGCTGTGTTAGAGGAAATCATTAAGGGAGGGAATATCAGTAGAAAGAAATTACCTGCCTATTTCAATACACTGTTACTACCTGATCAGGTAAGAAATAATTACCTGGCTGTGTAGGAGGAAATCATTAAGGGAGGGAATATCAGTAGAAAGAAATTACCTGCTTATTTCAATACACTGCTACCACCTAATCAGGTAAGAAATAATTACCTGGCTGTGTTAGAGGAAATCATTAAGGGAGGGAATATCAGTAGAAAGAAATTACCTGCCTATTTCAATACACTCTTACTACCTGATCAGGTAAGAAATAATTACCTGGCTGTGTAAGAGGACATCATCAAGGGAGGGAATATCAGTTGAAAGAAATTACCTGCTTATTTCAATACACTGCTACCACCTGATCAGGTAAGAAATAATTACCTGGCTGTGTTAGAGGAAATCATTAAGGGAGGGAATATCAGTAGAAAGAAATTACCTGCTTATTTCAATACACTACTACCACCTGATCAGGTAAGAAATAATTACCTGGCTGTGTTAGAGGAATCATTAAGGGAGGGAATATCAGTAGAAAGAAATTACCTGCTTATTTCAATACACTGCTACCACCTGATCAGGTAAGAAATAATTACCTGGCTGTGTTAGAGGAAATCATTAAGGGAGGGAATATCAGTAGAAAGAAATTACCTGCTTATTTCAATACACTGCTACCACCTGATCAGGTAAGAAATAATTACCTGGCTGTGTTAGAGGAAATCATTAAGGGAGGGAATATCAGTAGAAAGAAATTACCTGCTTATTTCAATACACTACTACCACCTGATCAGGTAAGAAATAATAACCTGGCTGTGTTAGAGGAGATCATTAAGGGAGGGAATATCAGTAGAAAGAAATTACCTGCTTATTTCAATACACTGCTACCACCTGATCAGGTAAGAAATAATTACCTGGCTGTGTTAGAGGAAATCATTAAGGGAGGGAATATCAGTAGAAAGAAATTACCTGCTTATTTCAATACACTGTTTCCACCTGATCAGGTAAGAAATAATTACCTGGCTGTGTTAGAGGAAATCATTAAGGGAGGGAATATCAGTAGAAAGAAATTACCTGCTTATTTCAATACACTGCTACCACCTAATCAGGTAAGAAATAATTACCTGGCTGTGTTAGAGGAAATCATTAAGGGAGGGAATATCAGTAGAAAGAAATTACCTGCCTATTTCAATACACTGTTACTACCTGATCAGGTAAGAAATAATTACCTGGCTGTGTAGGAGGAATCATTAAGGGAGGGAATATCAGTAGAAAGAAATTACCTGCTTATTTCAATACACTGCTACCACCTAATCAGGTAAGAAATAATTACCTGGCTGTGTTAGAGGAAATCATTAAGGGAGGGAATATCAGTAGAAAGAAATTACCTGCCTATTTCAATACACTCTTACTACCTGATCAGGTAAGAAATAATTACCTGGCTGTGTAGAGGACATCATCAAGGGAGGGAATATCAGTTGAAAGAAATTACCTGCTTATTTCAATACACTGCTACCACCTGATCAGGTAAGAAATAATTACCTGGCTGTGTTAGAGGAAATCATTAAGGGAGGGAATATCAGTAGAAAGAAATTACCTGCTTATTTCAATACACTACTACCACCTGATCAGGTAAGAAATAATTACCTGGCTGTGTTAGAGGAGATCATTAAGGGAGGGAATATCAGTAGAAAGAAATTACCTGCTTATTTCAATACACTGCTACCACCTGATCAGGTAAGAAATAATTACCTGGCTGTGTTAGAGGAAATCATTAAGGGAGGGAATATCAGTAGAAAGAAATTACCTGCTTATTTCAATACACTGCTACCACCTGATCAGGTAAGAAATAATTACCTGGCTGTGTTAGAGGAAATCATTAAGGGAGGGAATATCAGTAGAAAGAAATTACCTGCTTATTTCAATACACTACTACCACCTGATCAGGTAAGAAATAATAACCTGGCTGTGTTAGAGGAGATCATTAAGGGAGGAATATCAGTAGAAAGAGATTACCTGCTTATTTCAATACACTGCTACCACCTGATCAGGTAAGAAATAATTACCTGGCTGTGTTAGATGAGATCATTTAGGGAGGGAATATCAGTAGAAAGAAATTACCTGCTTATTTCAATACACTGCTACTACCTGATCAGGTAAGAAATAATTACCTGGCTGTGTTAGAGGAAATCATTAAGGGAGGGAATATCAGTAAAAATAAATTACCTGCCTATTTCAATACACTGTTACTACCTGATCAGGTAAGAAATAATTACCTGGCTGTGTTAGAGGAAATCATCAAGGGAGGGAATATCAGTAGAAAGAAATTACCTGCTTATATCAATACACTGCTACCACCTGATCAGGTAAGAAATAATTACCTGGCTGTGTTAGAGGAGATCATTAAGGGAGGGAATATCAGTAGAAAGAAATTACCTGCTTATTTCAATACACTGTTACCACCTGATCAGGTAAGAAATAATTACCTGGCTGTGTTAGAGGAGATCATTAAGGGAGGGAATATCAGTAGAAAGAAATTACCTGCTTATTTCAATACACTGTTACCACCTGATCAGGTAAGAAATAATTACCTGGCTGTGTTAGAGGAATCATTAAGGGAGGGAATATCAGTAGAAAGAAATTACCTGCTTATTTCAATACACTGCTACCACCTGACCAGGTAAGAAATAATTACCTGGCTGTGTTAGAGGAAATCATTAAGGGAGGGAATATCAGTAGAAAGAAATTACCTGCTTATTTCAATACACTGCTACCACCTGATCAGGTAAGAAATAATTACCTGCTGTGTTAGAGGAAATCATTAAGGGAGGGAATATCAGTAGAAAGAAATTACCTGCTTATTTCAATACACTGCTACCACCTGATCAGGTAAGAAATAATTACCTGGCTGTGTTAGAGGAAATCATTAAGGGAGGGAATATCAGTAGAAAGAAATTACCTGCTTATTTCAATACACTTTACCACCTGACAGGTAAGAAATAATTACCTGGCTGTGTTAGAGGAAATCATTAAGGAGGGAATATCAGTAGAAAGAAATTACCTGCTTATTTCAATACACTGCTACCACCTGACCAGGTAAGAAATAATTACCTGGCCTTGTTTAGAGGAAATCATTAAGGGAGGGAATTCAGTAGAAAGAAATTACCTGCTTATTTCAATACACTGTTACCACCTGATCAGGTAAGAAATAATTACCTGGCCTTGTTAGAGGAAATCATTAAGGAAGGGAATATCAGTAGAAAGAAATTACCTGCTTATTTCAATACACTGCTACCACCTGATCAGGTAAGAAATAATTACCTGGCTGTGTTAGAGGAATCATTAAGGGAGGGAATATCAGTAGAAAGAAATTACCTGCTTATTTCAATACACTGTTCCACCTGATCAGGTAAGAACTAATTACCTGGCTGTGTTAGAGGAAATCATTAAGGGAGGGAATATCAGTAGAAAGAAATTACCTGCTTATTTCAATACACTGTACCACCTGATCAGGTAAGAAATAATTACCTGGCTGTGTTAGAGGAAATCATTAAGGGAGGGAATATCAGTAGAAAGAAATTACCTGCTTTTTTCAATACACTGCTACACCTGATCAGGTAAGAAATAATTACCTGGCTGTGTAGAGGAATCATCAAGGGAGGGAATATCAGTAGAAAGAAATTACCTGCTTATTTCAATACACTGCTACCACCTGATCAGGTAAGAAAATAATTACCTGGCTGTGTTAGAGGAAATCATTAAGGGAGGGAATATCAGTAGAAAGAAATTACCTGCTTATTTCAATACACTGCTACCACCTGATCAGGTAAGAATAATTACCTGGCTGTGTTAGAGGAATCATTAAGGGAGGGAATATCAGTAGAAAGAAATTACCTGCTTATTTCAATACACTGCTACCACCTGATCAGGTAAGAAATAATTACCTGGCTGTGTTAGAGGAAATCATTAAGGGAGGAATATCAGTAGAAAGAAATTACCTGCTTATTTCAATACACTGCTACCACCTGACCAGGTAAGAAATAATTACCTGGCTGTGTTAGAGGAAATCATTAAGGGAGGGAATATCAGTAGAAAGAAATTACCTGCTTATTTCAATACACTGCTACCACCTGATCAGGTAAGAAATAATTACCTGGCTGTGTTAGAGGAAATCATTAAGGGAGGGAATATCAGTAGAAAGAAATTACCTGCTTATTTCAATACACTGCTACCACCTGATCAGGTAAGAAATAATTACCTGGCTGTGTTAGAGGAAATCATTAAGGGAGGGAATATCAGTAGAAAGAAATTACCTGCTTATTTCAATACACTGTAACACCTGATCAGGTAAGAAATAATTACCTGGCTGTGTTAGAGGAAATCATTAAGGGAGGGAATATCAGTAGAAAGAAATTACCTGCTTATTTCAATACACTGCTACCACCTGATCAGGTAAGAAATAATTACCTGGCCTGTGTTAGAGGAAATCATTAAGGAGGGAATATCAGTAGAAAGAAATTACCTGCTTATTTCAATACACTGCTACCACCTGATCAGGTAAGAAATAATTACCTGGCTGTGTTAGAGGAAATCATTAAGGGAGGGAATATCAGTAGAAAGAAATTACCTGCTTATTTCAATACACTGCTACCACCTGATCAGGTAAGAAATAATTACCTGGCTGTGTTAGAGGAAATCATTAAGGGAGGGAATATCAGTAGAAAGAAATTACCTGCTTATTTCAATACACTGTACTACCCCTGATCAGGTAAGAAATAATTACCTGGCTGTGTTAGAGGAAATCATTAAGGGAGGGAATATCAGTAGAAAGAAATTACCTGCTTATTTCAATACACTGCTACCACCTAATCAGGTAAGAAATAATTACCTGGCTGTGTTAGAGGAAATCATTAAGGGAGGGAATATCAGTAGAAAGAAATTACCTGCCTATTTCAATACACTGTACACCTGATCAGGTAAGAAATAATTACCTGGCTGTGTAGAGGAATCATCAAGGGAGGGAATATCAGTGAAAGAAATTACCTGCTTATTTCAATACACTGCTACCACCTGATCAGGTAAGAAATAATTACCTGGCTGTGTTAGAGGAAATCATTAAGGGAGGGAATATCAGTAGAAAGAAATTACCTGCTTATTTCAATACACTCTACCACCTGATCAGGTAAAAAATAATTACCTGGCTGTGTTAGAGGAGATCATTAAGGAGGGAATATCAGTAGAAAGAAATTACCTGCTTATTTCAATACACTGCTACCCCTGATCAGGTAAGAAATAATTACCTGGCTGTGTTAGAGGAAATCATTAAGGGAGGGAATATCAGTAGAAAGAAATTACCTGCTTATTTCAATACACTGTTACCACCTGATCAGGTAAGAAATAATTACCTGGCTTGTTAGAGGAAATCATTAAGGGAGGGAATATCAGTAGAAAGAAATTACCTGCTTATTTCAATACACTGCTACCACCTGATCAGGTAAGAAATAATTACCTGGCTGTGTAAGAGGAAATCATAAGGAGGGAATATCAGTAGAAAGAAATTACCTGCTTATTTCAATACACTGCTACCACCTGATCAGGTAAGAAATAATTACCTGGCTGTGTTAGGAAATCATTAAGGGAGGGAATATCAGTAGAAAGAAATTACCTGCTTATTTCAATACACTGTTCCACCTGATCAGGTAAAATAATTACCTGGCTGTGTTTAGAGGAAATCATTAAGGAGGGAATATCAGTAGAAAGAAATTACCTGCTTATTTCAATACACTGCTACACCTAATCAGGTAAGAAATAATTACCTGGCTGTGTTAGAGGAAATCATAAGGAGGGAATATCAGTAGAAAGAAATTACCTGCCTATTTCAATACACTACTACCTGATCAGGTAGAAATAATTACCTGGCTGTGTAAGAGGACATCATCAAGGGAGGGAATATCAGTTGAAGAAATTACCTGCTTATTTCAATACACTGCACCACCTGATCAGGTAAGAATAATTACCTGGCTGGTTAAGAATCATTAAGGAGGGAATATCAGTAAAAGAAATTACCTGCTTATTTCAATACACTCTACCACCTGATCAGGTAAGAATAATTACCTGGCTGTGTTAGAGGAATCATTAAGGGAGGGAATATCAGAAAAGAAATTACCTGCTTATTTCAATACACTCTACCACCTATAGTAAGAAATAATACCTGCTGTTTAGAGGAATCATAAGGAGGGAATATCATAAAAAATTACCTGCTTATTTCAATACACTGCTACCACCTACAGGTAAAGAATAATTACCTGCTGTGTTAGAGAAATCATTAAGGAGGATATCAGTAGAAAGAAATTACCTGCTTATTTCAATACACGCTACCACCTGATCAGTAAGAAATAATTACCTGCTGTGTTAAGGAATCATTAAGGAGGGAATATCATAAAAAAATTACCTGCTTATTTCAATACACTTTACCCCTGACAGTAAGAAATAATACCTGGCTGTGTTAGAGAAATCATTAAGGAAGGGAAATCAGTAGAAAGAAATACCTGCTTATTTAATACACTGCTAACACCTGACAGTAAGAAATAATTACCTGCCTTGTTAGAGGAAATCATTAAGGAGGGAATTCATAGAAAGAAATTACTGCTTATTTCAAAACACTGTTACCACCTGATCAGGTAAGAAATAATTACCTGGCTTGTTAGAGGAAATCATTAAGGAGGGAATATCAGTAGAAAGAAATACCTGCTTATTTCAATACACTGTACCACCTGATCAGGTAAGAAATAATTACCTGCTGTGTTAGAGGAAATCATTAAGGGAGGAATATCAGTAGAAAAAATTACCTGCTTATTTCATACACTGTTCACCTGATCAGGTAAGAATAATTACCTGCTGTGTTAGAGGAAATCATTAAGGGAGGAATATCAGTAAAGAAATTACCTGCTTATTTCAATACACTGCTACCACCAATCAGTAAGAAATAATTACCTGCTGTGTTAGAGAAATCATTAAGGGAGGGAATATCAGTAGAAAGAAATTACCTGCCTATTTCAAACACGTTACACCTGATCAGGTAAGAAATAATTACCTGGCTGTGTAGAGGACATCATAAGGAGGGAATATCATGAAAGAATTACTGCTTATTTCAATACCTCTACACCTACAGTAAGAAAAATCCTGTGTAGAGAATCATAAGGAGAATCAGTAAAAGAAATACCTGTATTTCATCACTATACACTACAGAGAATAATACCTGCTGTTAGAGAATATTAGGGAGAATTCGTAGAAAAATACCTCTTATTTCAATAATGCACACCTGATCAGGAAGAAATAATACTGGCTGTTAGAGAACATTAAGGGGAATACATAGAAAAAATTACCTGCTTATTCATACATGCACACCTGACCGTAAGAAATAATTACTGCTGTGTAGAGGAAATCATAAGGAGGGAATATCAGTAGAAAGAAATTACCTGCTATTTCATCACCTCCACTGATCAGTAAAAATTACCTGCTGTGTTAGAGAACATTAAGGAGGGAATATCAGTAGAAAGAATACCTGCTTATTTCATACACTGCACACCTATAGTAAGAAATAATTACCGGCTGTGTAAGAATCATTAAGGAGGAATCAGTAAAAGAAATTACCTGCCATTCAATACACTGTACTACCTGATCAGTAAGAAATAATTACCTGCTGGTAAGAATCATAAGGAGGAATACATGAAGAAATTACTGCTTATTCAATACACTGCTCCACATCAGTAAGAAATAATTACTGGCTGTTAGAGAAATCATAGGAGGAATATCGTAGAAAGAATACTGCTATTCATCACTACACCTGATCAGGTAAGAATAATTACCTGGCTGTTAAGAATCATAGGGAGGAATATCGTTGAAAAACCTCTTATTCAATACACTGCTACCAATCAGTAGAAATAATTCGGGTTAGAGGAAATCATAGGGAGGGAATCAGTAAAAGAATTACCTGCTTATTTCAATACACTCTACCACCTGACAGGTAAAAATAATTACCTGCGTGTAGAGAATCATTAAGGGAGGGAATATCATAAAAGAAATTACCTGCTTATTCAATACACCTACACCTGATCAGGTAAGAAATAATTACTGGCTGTGTTAGAGAAATCATTAAGGAGGAAATCAGTAGAAAGAATTACCTGCTTATTTCAATACACTGTTACACTGATCAGGTAAGAAATAATTACCTGCTTGTAGAGGAAATCATTAAGGAGGGAATATCAGTAGAAGAAATTACCTGCTTATTCAATACACTGTACACCTATCAGGTAAGAAATAATTACCTGGCTGTGTTAGAGGAAATCATTAAGGGAGGAATATCAGTAAAGAAATTACCTGCCTATTTCAATACACTGTACACCTGATCAGGTAAGAAATAATTACCTGCTGTGTAAGAGGAATCATCAGGAGGGAATATCATGAAAGAAATACCTGCTTATTTCAATACACTGCTACCACCTGATCAGGTAAGAAATAATTACCTGGCTGTGTTAGAGAAATCATTAAGGAGGGAATATCAGTAAAAGAAATTACTGCTTATTTCAATACACTTACACCTGATCAGGTAAAAATAATTACCTGCTGTGTTAGAGGAGATCATTAAGGGAGGGAATATCAGTAGAAAGAATTACCTGCTTATTTCAATACACTGTACCCTGATCAGTAAGAAATAATTACCTGGCTGTGTTAGAGAAATCATTAAGGGAGGAATATCAGTAGAAGAAATTACTGCTTATTCATACACTGTTACCACCTACAGGTAAGAAATATTACCTGCTTGTAGAGAAATCATTAAGGGAGGGAATATCAGTAGAAAGAATTACCTGCTATTTCAATACACTGTACCACCTGATAGGTAAGAAATAATTACCTGGTGTGTAAGAGGAATCATAAGGAGGGAATATCAGTTGAAAGAAATTACCTGCTTATTTCAATACACTGCTACACCTGATCAGGTAAAATAATTACCTGGCTGTGTTAGAGGAAATCATTAAGGAGGAATATCAGTAGAAAGAAATTACCTGCTATTTCAATACACTTCTACCTGATCAGGTAAGAATAATTACCTGCTTGTAGAGGAATCATAGGAGGGAATATCATGAAAGAAATTACCTGCTTATTTCATACACTGCTACCACCTGACAGGTAAGAAATAATTACCTGGCTGTAGAGGAAATCATTAAGGAGGAATTCATAAAAGAAATTACCTGCTATTCAATACACTGTACACTAATCAGTAAAAAAATTACCTGGCTGTTAGAGGAAATCATTAAGGGAGGAATATCAGTAGAAAGAAATTACTGCTTATTCAATACATCTACACTATCAGGTAAGAAATAATACCTGGCTGTGTTAGAGGAATCATAAGGGAGGAATATCATAAAGAAATTACCTGCTATTTCAATACACTGTTCACCTGATCAGGTAAGAAATAATTACCTGGCTGTGTAGAGGAAATCATTAAGGGAGGAATATCATAGAAAGAAATACCTGCTTATTCAATACCTGCTACCACCTATCAGGTAAGAAATAATTACCTGGCCGTGTTAGAGGAAATCATTAAGGAGGGAATTCAGTAGAAGAAATTACCTGCCTATTTCAATACACTCTTACACCTGATCAGGTAAGAAATAATTACCTGGCTGTGTAAGAGGACATCATCAAGGGAGGGAATATCAGTTGAAAGAAATTACCGCTTATTCAATACACTGCTACACCTGATCAGGTAAGAAATAATTACTGGCTGTGTAGAGGAAATCATTAAGGAGGGAATATCAGTAGAAAGAAATTACCTGCTTATTCAATACACTACTACCACCTGATCAGTAAGAAATATTACTGGCTGTTTAGAGGAGATCATTAAGGGAGGGAATATCAGTAGAAAGAAATTACTGCTTATTTCAATACACTGCTACACCTGATCAGGTAAAAATAATTACCTGGCGTGTTAGAGGAAATCATAAGGAGGGAATATCATAGAAAGAAATACCTGCTTATTCAATACACTGCTACACTGATCAGGTAAGAAATAATACTGGCGTGTTAGAGAAATCATTAAGGGAGGGAATATCAGTAGAAAGAAATTACCTGCTTATTTCAATACACTACTACCACCTGATCAGGTAAGAAATAATACCTGGCTGTGTTAGAGGAATCATTAAGGGAGGGAATATCAGTAGAAAGAAATTACCTGCTTATTTCAATACACTGCTACCACTGATCAGTAAGAATAATTACTGGCTGTGTTAGAGAATCATTAAGGGAGGGAATATCAGTAGAAAGAAATTACCTGCTTATTTCAATACACTGCTACCACCTGATCAGGTAAGAAATAATTACCTGCTGTGTTAGAGGAAATCATTAAGGGAGGGAATATCAGTAAAAAAATTACCTGCTTATTCAATACACTACTACCTGATCAGGTAAGAAATAATACCTGCTGTGTTAGAGAAATCATAAGGAGGGAATATCAGTAGAAAGAATTACCTGCTATTTCAATACACTGCTACCACCTGATCAGGTAAGAAATAATTACCTGGCTGTGTTAGAGGAGATCATTAAGGGAGGGAATATCAGTAGAAAGAAATTACCTGCTTATTTCAATACACTGTATACCTGATCAGGTAAGAAATAATTACCTGGCTGTGTTAGAGGAAATCATTAAGGAGGAATATCAGTAAAAAAATTACCTGCCTATTTCAATACACTGTTACACCTGATCAGGTAAGAAATAATTACCTGGCTGTGTTAGAGGAAATCATTAAGGGAGGGAATATCAGTAGAAAGAAATTACCTGCTTATTCAATACACTGCTACCACCTGATCAGGTAAGAAATAATTACCTGGCTGTGTTAGAGGAATCATTAAGGGAGGGAATATCAGTAGAAAGAAATTACCTGCTTATTTCAATACACTGTACCACCTGATCAGGTAAGAAATAATTACCTGCTGTGTTAGAGGAAATCATTAAGGGAGGGAATATCAGTAGAAAGAAATTACCTGCTTATTTCAATACACTGCTACCACCTGATCAGGTAAGAAATAATTACCTGGCTGTGTTAGAGGAAATCATTAAGGGAGGGAATATCAGTAGAAAGAAATTACCTGCTTATTTCAATACACTCTACCACCTGACCAGGTAAGAAATAATTACCTGGCTGTGTTAGAGGAAATCATTAAGGAGGGAATATCAGTAGAAAGAAATTACCTGCTTATTTCAATACACTGCTACCACCTGACAGGTAAGAAATAATTACCTGGCTTGTTAGAGGAAATCATTAAGGGAGGGAATTCAGTAGAAAGAAATTACTGCTTATTTCAATACACTGTTACCACCTGATCAGGTAAGAAATAATTACCTGGCTGTTAGAGGAAATCATTAAGGAGGGAATATCATAGAAAGAAATTACCTGCTTATTTCAATACACTTACCACCTGACCAGGTAAGAAATAATTACCTGGCTGTGTTAGAGGAAATCATTAAGGAGGGAATATCAGTAGAAAGAAATTACCTGCTTATTTCAATACACTGTTTCCACCTGACAGGTAAGAAATAATTACCTGGCTTGTTAGAGGAAATCATTAAGGGAGGGAATTCAGTAGAAAGAAATTACCTGCTTATTTCAATACACTGTACCACCTAATCAGGTAAGAAATAATTACCTGGCTTGTTAGAGGAAATCATTAAGGAGGGAATATCAGTAGAAAGAAATTACCTGCCTATTTCAATACACTGTACACCTGATCAGGTAAGAAATAATTACCTGGCTGTGTAGAGGAATCATCAAGGGAGGGAATATCAGTTGAAAGAAATTACCTGCTTATTTCAATACACTGCTACCACCTGATCAGGTAAAATAATTACCTGGCTGTGTTAGAGAAATCATTAAGGGAGGGAATATCAGTAGAAAGAAATTACCTGCTTATTTCAATACACTCTACCACCTATCAGGTAAGAAATAATTACCTGGCTGTGTTAGAGGAATCATTAAGGGAGGGAATATCAGTAGAAAGAAATTACCTGCTTATTTCAATACACTGTACACCTGATCAGGTAAGAAATAATTACCTGGCTGTGTTAGAGGAAATCATAAGGGAGGGAATATCAGTGAAAGAAATTACCTGCTTATTTCAATACACTGCTACCACCTGACAGGTAAGAAAAATAATTACCTGGCTGTGTTAGAGGAAATCATTAAGGGAGGGAATATCAGTAGAAAGAAATTACCTGCTTATTTCAATACACTACTACCACCTGATCAGGTAAGAATAATTACCTGGCTGTGTTAGAGGAGATCATTAAGGGAGGGAATATCAGTAGAAAGAATTACCTGCTTATTTCAATACACTGCTACCACTGATCAGGTAAGAAATAATTACCTGGCTGTGTTAGATGAATCATTAGGGAGGGAATATCAGTAGAAAGAAATTACCTGCTTATTTCAATACACTGCTACACTGACAGGTAAGAAATAATTACCTGGCTGTGTTAGAGGAAATCATTAAGGGAGGGAATATCAGTAAAAAAATTACCTGCTATTTCAATACACTGTTACACCTGATCAGGTAAGAATAATTACCTGGCTGTGTTAGAGGAAATCATCAAGGGAGGGAATATCAGTAGAAAGAAATTACCTGCTTATATCAATACACTCTACCACCTGACAGGTAAGAAATAATTACCTGGCTGTGTTAGAGGAATCATTAAGGAGGGAATATCAGTAGAAAGAAATTACCTGCTTATTTCAATACACTGTTACACCTGACAGGTAAGAAATAATTACCTGGCTGTGTTAGAGGAATCATTAAGGAGGGAATTCAGTAGAAAGAAATTACCTGCTTATTTCAATACACTGTTACCACCTGATCAGGTAAGAAATAATTACCTGGCTGTGTTAGAGGAAATCATTAAGGAGGGAATATCAGTAGAAAGAAATTACCTGCTTATTTCAATACACTGCTACCACCTGACCAGGTAAGAAATAATTACCTGGCTGTGTTAGAGGAAATCATTAAGGGAGGGAATATCAGTAGAAAGAAATTACCTGCTTATTTCAATACACTGTACCACCTGATCAGGTAAGAAATAATTACCTGGCTGTGTTAGAGGAAATCATTAAGGGAGGGAATATCAGTAGAAAGAAATTACCTGCTTATTTCAATACACTGCTACCACCTATCAGGTAAGAAATAATTACCTGGCTGTGTTAGAGGAAATCATTAAGGGAGGGAATATCAGTAGAAAGAAATTACCTGCTATTTCAATACACTTTACCCTGACAGGTAAGAAATAATTACCTGGCTGTGTTAGAGGAAATCATTAAGGAGGGAATATCAGTGAAAGAAATTACTGCTTATTTCATTACACTGCTACCACCTGACCAGGTAAGAAATAATTACCTGGCTTGTTAGAGGAAATCATTAAGGGAGGGAATTCAGTAGAAAGAAATTACCTGCTTATTTCAATACACTTACCACTGATCAGGTAAGAAATAATTACCGGCTTGTTAGAGGAAATCATTAAGGAAGGGAATATCAGTAGAAAGAAATTACTGCTTATTTCAATACACTGCTACCACCTGATCAGTAAGAAATAATTACCTGGCTGTGTTAGAGGAAATCATTAAGGGAGGGAATATCAGTAGAAAGAAATTACCTGCTTATTTCAATACACTGTTTCCACCTGACAGGTAAGAACTAATTACCTGGCTGTGTTAGAGGAAATCATTAAGGGAGGGAATATCAGTAGAAAGAAATTACCTGCTTATTTCATACACTCTACCACCTAATCAGGTAAGAAATAATTACCTGGCTGTGTTAGAGGAAATCATTAAGGAGGGAATATCAGTAGAAAGAATTACCTGCTATTTCAATACACTGTTACTACCTGATCAGGTAAGAAATAATTACCTGGCTGTGTAAGAGGACATCATAAGGGAGGGAATATCAGTTGAAAGAAATTACCTGCTTATTTCAATACACTGCTACACCTGATCAGGTAAGAAATAATTACCTGGCTGTGTAGAGGAAATCATTAAGGGAGGGAATATCAGTAGAAAGAAATTACCTGCTTATTTCAATACACTCTACCACCTATCAGGTAAGAATAATTACCTGGCTGTGTTAGAGGAATCATTAAGGGAGGGAATATCAGTAGAAAGAAATTACCTGCATTCATATGTCCGAGAAATACCTGCTGGAGAGCCTAGAGGGAATATCAGTGAAAGAAATTACTGCTATTTCAATACACTGCTACACCTGTCAGGTAGAAATAATTATGCTGTGTTAGAGGAATCATTAGGAGGGAATATCAGTAGAAAAAATTACCTGCTTATTTCAATACACTCTACCACCTGACAGGTAAGAAATAATTACCTGGCTGTGTTAGAGGAGATCATTAAGGAGGGAATATCAGTAGAAAGAAATTACCTGCTTATTTCAATACACTGCTACCACCTGATCAGGTAAGAAATAATTACCTGGCTGTGTTAGAGGAAATCATTAAGGGAGGGAAATCAGTAGAAAGAAATTACCTGCTTATTTCAATACACTGTTACACCTGATCAGGTAAGAAATAATTACCTGGCTGTGTAGAGGAAATCATTAAGGGAGGGAATATCAGTAGAAAGAAATTACCTGCTTATTTCAATACACTGCTACCACCTATCAGGTAAGAAATAATTACCTGGCTGTGTTAGAGGAAATCATTAAGGGAGGGAATATCAGTAGAAAGAAATTACCTGCTTATTTCAATACACTGTTACACCTGATCAGGTAAGAAATAATTACCTGGCTGTGTTAGAGGAATCATAAGGGAGGGAATATCAGTGAAAGAAATTACCTGCTTATTTCAATACACTGCTACCACCTGACAGGTAAGAAATAATTACCTGGCTGTGTTAGAGGAAATCATTAAGGAGGGAATATCAGTAGAAAGAAATTACCTGCTTATTTCAATACACTGCTACCACCTGATCAGGTAAAAATAATTACCTGGCTTGTTAGAGGAAATCATTAAGGGAGGGAATATCAGTAGAAAGAAATTACCTGCTTATTTCAATACACTGCTACCACCTGATCAGGTAAGAAATAATTACCTGGCTGTGTTAGAGGAAATCATTAAGGAGGGAATATCAGTAGAAAGAAATTACCTGCTATTTCAATACACTGTTACCACCTGATCAGGTAAGAAATAATTACCTGACTTGTTAGAGGAAATCATTAAGGGAGGGAATATCAGTAGAAAGAAATTACCTGCTTATTTCAATACACTGTTACCACCTGATCAGGTAAGAAATAATTACCTGGCTGTGTTAGAGGAATCATAAGGGAGGGAATATCAGTGAAAGAAATTACCTGCTTATTTCAATACACTGCTACCACCTGATCAGGTAAGAAATAATTACCTGGCTGTGTTAGAGGAAATCATTAAGGGAGGGAATATCAGTAGAAAGAAATTACCTGCTTATTTCAATACACTGTACACCTGATCAGGTAAGAAATAATTACCTGGCTGTGTTAGAGGAAATCATTAAGGAGGGAATATCAGTGAAAGAAATTACCTGCTTATTTCAATACACTGCTACCACCTGATCAGGTAAGAAATAATTACTGGCTGTGTTAGAGGAAATCATTAAGGAGGGAATATCAGTAGAAAGAAATTACCTGCTATTTCAATACACTGCTACCACCTATCAGGTAAGAAATAATACCAGTTAGAGGAAATCATTAAGGAGGGAATTCAAGAAAGAAATTACCTGTTATTTCAATACATGCTCCACTATCAGTAGAATATTACCTGGCTGTGTTAGGGAATCATTAAGGAGGAATATCGTAGAAAGAAATTACCTGCCTATTTCAATACACGTTACTACTGATCAGGTAAGAATAATTACCTGGCTGTGTAGGAGGAAATCATTAAGGGAGGGAATATCAGTAGAAGAAATTACCTGCTTATTTCAATACACTGCTACCACCTAATAGGTAAGAATAATTACCTGGCCGTGTTAGAGGAAATCATTAAGGGAGGGAATCAGTAGAAAGAAATTACCTGCCTATTTCAATACACTCTTACTACTGATCAGGTAAGAAATATACCTGGCTGTGTAAGAGGACATCATCAAGGGAGGGAATATCAGTTGAAAGAAATTACTGCTTATTTCATACACTGCTACCACTGATCAGGTAAGAAATAATTACCTGGCTGTGTTAGAGGAAATCATTAGGGAGGGAATATCAGTAGAAAGAATTACCTGCTTATTTCAATACACTACTACCACCTGATCAGGTAAGAAATAATTACCTGGCTGTGTTAGAGGAGATCATTAAGGGAGGGAATATCAGTAGAAAGAATTACCTGCTTATTTCAATACACTGCTACCACCTGATCAGGTAAGAAATAATTACCTGGCTGTGTTAGAGGAAATCATTAAGGGAGGGAATATCAGTAGAAAGAAATTACCTGCTTATTTCAATACACTGTACCACCTGATCAGGTAAGAAATAATTACCTGGCTGTGTAGAGGAAATCATTAAGGGAGGGAATATCAGTAGAAAGAAATTACCTGCTTATTTCAATACACTCTACCACCTGATCAGGTAAGAAATAATACCTGGCTGTGTTAGAGGAGATCATTAAGGGAGGGAATATCAGTAGAAAGAATTACCTGCTTATTTCAATACACTGCTACACCTGATCAGGTAAGAAATAATTACCTGGCTGTGTTAGATGGAATCATTAAGGGAGGGAATATCAGTAGAAAGAAATTACCTGCTATTTCAATACACTGCTACACTGATCAGGTAAGAAATAATTACCTGGCTGTGTTAGAGGAAATCATTAAGGGAGGGAATATCAGTAAAAAAATTACCTGCTATTTCAATACACTGTTATAACCTGATCAGGTAAAGAAATAATTACCTGGCTGTGTTAGAGGAATCATAAGGGAGGGAATATCAGTAGAAAGAAATTACCTGCTTATTCAATACACTGCTACCCCTGATCAGGTAAGAAATAATTACCTGGCTGTGTTAGAGGAATCATTAAGGGAGGGAATATCAGTAGAAAGAAATTACCTGCTTATTTCAATACACTGTTACCACCTGATCAGGTAAGAAATAATTACTGCTGTGTTAGAGGAATCATTAAGGGAGGGAATATCAGTAGAAAGAAATTACCTGCTTATTTCAATACACTGTTACCACCTGATCAGGTAAGAAATAATTACCTGGCTGTGTAGAGGAATCATTAAGGGAGGGAATATCAGTGAAAGAAATTACCTGCTTATTTCAATACACTGCTACCACCTGACCAGGTAAGAAATAATTACCTGGCTGTGTTAGAGGAATCATTAAGGGAGGGAATATCAGTAGAAAGAAATTACCTGCTTATTTCAATACACTGCTACCACTGATCAGGTAAGAAATAATTACCTGGCTGTGTTAGAGGAAATCATTAAGGGAGGGAATATCAGTGAAAGAAATTACCTGCTTATTTCAATACACTGCTACCACCTGATCAGGTAAGAAATAATTACCTGGCTGTGTTAGAGGAAATCATTAAGGGAGGGAATATCAGTAGAAAGAAATTACCTGCTTATTTCAATACACTTCTACCACCTGACAGGTAAGAAATAATTACCTGGCTGTGTTAGAGGAAATCATTAAGGAGGGAATATCAGTAGAAAGAAATTACCTGCTTATTTCAATACACTGCTACCACCTGACCAGGTAAGAAATAATTACCTGGCTTGTTAGAGGAAATCATTAAGGGAGGGAATTCAGTAGAAAGAAATTACCTGCTTATTTCAATACACTGTTACCACCTGATCAGGTAAGAAATAATTACTGGCTGTTAGAGGAAATCATTAAGGGAGGGAATATCAGTAGAAAGAAATTACCTGCTTATTTCAATACACTGCTACCACCTGATCAGGTAAGAAATAATTACTGGCGTGTTAGAGGAAATCATTAAGGGAGGGAATATCAGTAGAAAGAAATTACCTGCTTATTTCAATACACTTTCCACCTGATCAGGTAAGAATAATTACCTGGCTGTTAGAGGAATCATTAAGGGAGGGAATATCAGTAGAAAGAAATTACCTGCTTATTTCAATACACTGCTACCACCTATCAGGTAAGAAATAATTACCTGGCTGTGTTAGAGAAATCATTAAGGGAGGGAATATCAGTAGAAAGAAATTACCTGCCTATTTCAATACATGTACACCTGATCAGGTAAGAAATAATTACCTGGCTGTGTAGAGGAATCATAAGGGAGGGAATATCAGTGAAAGAAATTACCTGCTTATTTCAATACACTGCTACCACCTGATCAGGTAAGAAATAATTACCTGGCTGTGTTAGAGGAAATCATTAAGGGAGGGAATATCAGTAGAAAGAAATTACCTGCTTATTTCAATACACTCTACCACCTGATCAGGTAAGAATAATTACCTGGCTGTGTTAGAGGAATCATTAAGGGAGGGAATATCAGTAGAAAGAAATTACCTGCTTATTTCAATACACTGCTACCACCTGATCAGGTAAGAAATAATTACCTGGCTGTGTTAGAGGAAATCATTAAGGGAGGGAATATCAGTAGAAAGAAATTACCTGCTTATTTCAATACACTGCTACCACCTGACAGGTAAAGAAATAATTACCTGGCTGTGTTAGAGGAAATCATTAAGGGAGGGAATATCAGTAGAAAGAAATTACCTGCTTATTTCAATACACTCTACCACCTGATCAGGTAGAAATAATTACTGGCTGTGTTAGAGGAATCATTAAGGGAGGGAATATCAGTAAAAGAATTACCTGCTTATTTCAATACACTGCTACATGATCAGGTAAGAAATAATTACCTGCTGTGTTAGAGAGATCATTTAGGGAGGGAATATCAGTAGAAAGAAATTACCTGCTTATTTCAATACACTGCTACTACCTGATCAGGTAAGAAATAATTACTGGCTGTGTTAGAGGAATCATTAAAGGGAGGGAATATCAGTAAAAAAGAAATTACCTGCTTTTTCAATACACTGTTACACCTGATCAGGTAAGAAATAATTACCTGGCTGTGTTAGAGGAAATCATAAGGGAGGGAATATCAGTAGAAAGAAATTACCTGCTTATTCAATACACTGTTACCACTGATCAGGTAAGAAATAATTACCTGGCTGTGTTAGAGGAATCATTAAAGGAGGGAATATCAGTAGAAAGAAATTACCTGCTTATTTCAATACACTGTACACCTGATCAGGTAAGAAATAATTACCTGGCTGTGTTAGAGGAGATCATTAAGGGAGGGAATATCAGTAGAAAGAAATTACCTGCTTTTTCAATACACTGTTACACCTGATCAGGTAAGAAATAATTACCTGGCTGTGTTAGAGGAAATCATTAAGGGAGGGAATATCAGTAGAAAGAAATTACCTGCTTATTTCAATACACTGCTACCACCTGATCAGGTAAGAAATAATTACCTGGCTGTGTTAGAGGAAATCATTAAGGGAGGGAATATCAGTAGAAAGAAATTACCTGCTTATTTCAATACACTGCTACCACCTGACAGGTAAGAAATAATTACCTGGCTGTGTTAGAGGAAATCATTAAGGGAGGGAATATCAGTAGAAAGAAATTACCTGCTTATTTCAATACACTGCTACCACCTGATCAGGTAAGAAATAATTACTGCTTGGTTAGAGGAAATCATTAAGGGAGGGAATTCAGTAGAAAGAAATTACCTGCTTATTTCAATACACTTCTACCACCTGACAGGTAAGAAATAATTACCTGGCTGTGTTAGAGGAAATCATTAAGGAAGGGAATATCAGTAGAAAGAAATTACCTGCTTATTTCATTACACTGCTACCACCTGACCAGGTAAGAAATAATTACCTGGCTTGTTAGAGGAAATCATTAAGGGAGGGAATTCAGTAGAAAGAAATTACCTGCTTATTTCAATACACTGTTACCCTGATCAGGTAGAATAATTACCTGGCTTGTTAGAGGAAATCATTAAGGAAGGGAATATCAGTAGAAAGAAATTACCTGCTTATTTCAATACACTGCTACCACCTATCAGGTAAGAAATAATTACCTGGCTGTGTTAGAGGAAATCATTAAGGGAGGGAATATCAGTAGAAAGAAATTACCTGCTTATTTCAATACACTGTTTCCACCTGATCAGGTAAGAATAATTACTGGCTGTGTAAGGAAATCATTAAGGGAGGGAATATCAGTAGAAAGAAATTACCTGCTTATTTCAATACACTGCTACCACCTAATCAGGTAAGAAATAATTACCTGGCTGTGTTAGAGGAAATCATTAAGGGAGGGAATATCAGTAGAAAGAAATTACCTGCCTATTTCAATACACTGTACTACCTGATCAGGTAAGAATAATTACCTGGCTGTGTTAGAGGAATCATTAAGGGAGGGAATATCAGTTGAAAGAAATTACCTGCTTATTTCAATACACTGCTACCACCTGATCAGGTAAGAAATAATTACCTGGCTGTGTTAGAGGAAATCATTAAGGGAGGGAATATCAGTAGAAAGAAATTACCTGCTTATTTCAATACACTGCTACCACCTGATCAGGTAAGAAATAATTACCTGGCTGTGTTAGAGGAATCATTAAGGGAGGGAATATCAGTAGAAAGAAATACCTGCTTATTTCAATACACTCTACCACCTGATCAGGTAAGAAATAATTACCTGGCTGTGTTAGAGGAAATCATTAAGGGAGGGAATATCAGTAGAAAGAAATTACCTGCTTATTTCAATACACTGCTACCACCTGATCAGGTAAGAAATAATTACCTGGCTGTGTTAGATGAGATCATTTAGGGAGGGAATATCAGTAGAAAGAAATTACTGCTTATTTCAATACACTGCTACCACCTGATCAGGTAAGAAATAATTACCTGGCTGTGTTAGAGGAAATCATTAAGGGAGGGAATATCAGTAAAAGAAATTACCTGCCTATTTCAATACACTGTTACTACCTGATCAGGTAAGAAATAATTACCTGGCTGTGTTAGAGGAAATCATTAAGGGAAGGAATATCAGTAGAAAGAAATTACCTGCTTATTTCAATACACTTCTACCACCTGACCAGGTAAGAAATAATTACCTGGCTGTGTTAGAGGAAATCATTAAGGAAGGGAATATCAGTAGAAAGAAATTACCTGCTTATTTCATTACACTGCTACCACCTGACCAGGTAAGAAATAATTACCTGGCCTTGTTAGAGGAAATCATTAAGGGAGGGAATGTCAGTAGAAAGAAATTACCTGCTTATTTCAATACACTGTTACCACCTGATCAGGTAAGAAATAATTACCTGGCCTTGTTAGAGGAAATCATTAAGGAAGGGAATATCAGTAGAAAGAAATTACCTGCTTATTTCAATACACTGCTACCACCTGATCAGGTAAGAAATAATTACCTGGCTGTGTTAGAGGAAATCATTAAGGGAGGGAATATCAGTAGAAAGAAATTACCTGCTTATTTCAATACACTGTTTCCACCTGATCAGGTAAGAACTAATTACCTGGCTGTGTTAGAGGAAATCATTAAGGGAGGGAATATCAGTAGAAAGAAATTACCTGCTTATTTCAATACACTGCTACCACCTAATCAGGTAAGAAATAATTACCTGGCTGTGTTAGAGGAAATCATTAAGGGAGGGAATATCAGTAGAAAGAAATTACCTGCCTATTTCAATACACTGTTACTACCTGATCAGGTAAGAAATAATTACCTGGCTGTGTAAGAGGACATCATCAAGGGAGGGAATATCAGTTGAAAGAAATTACCTGCTTATTTCAATACACTGCTACCACCTGATCAGGTAAGAAATAATTACCTGGCTGTGTTAGAGGAAATCATTAAGGGAGGGAATATCAGTAGAAAGAAATTACCTGCTTATTTCAATACACTACTACCACCTGATCAGGTAAGACATAATTACCTGGCTGTGTTAGAGGAGATCATTAAGGGAGGGAATATCAGTAGAAAGAAATTACCTGCTTATTTCAATACACTGCTACCACCTGATCAGGTAAGAAATAATTACCTGGCTGTGTTAGAGGAAATCATTAAGGGAGGGAATATCAGTAGAAAGAAATTACCTGCTTATTTCAATACACTGCTACCACCTGATCAGGTAAGAAATAATTACCTGGCTGTGTTAGATGAGATCATTTAGGGAGGGAATATCAGTAGAAAGAAATTACGTGCTTATTTCAATACACTGCTACCACCTGATCAGGTAAGAAATAATTACCTGGCTGTGTTAGAGGAAATCATTAAGGGAGGGAATATCAGTAGAAAGAAATTACCTGCCTATTTCAATACACTGTTACTACCTGATCAGGTAAGAAATAATTACCTGGCTGTGTTAGAGGAAATCATTAAGGGAAGGAATATCAGTAGAAAGAAATTACCTGCTTATTTCAATACACTGCTACCACCTGATCAGGTAAGAAATAATTACCTGGCTGTGTTAGAGGAAATCATTAAGGGAGGGAATATCAGTAGAAAGAAATTACCTGCTTATTTCAATACACTGCTACCACCTGATCAGGTAAGAAATAATTACCTGGCTGTGTTAGAGGAAATCATTAAGGGAGGGAATATCAGTAGAAAGAAATTACCTGCTTATTTCAATACACTTCTACCACCTGACCAGGTAAGAAATAATTACCTGGCTGTGTTAGAGGAAATCATTAAGGAAGGGAATATCAGTAGAAAGAAATTACCTGCTTATTTCAATACACTGCTACCACCTGACCAGGTAAGAAATAATTACCTGGCCTTGATAGAGGAAATCATTAAGGGAGGGAATGTCAGTAGAAAGAAATTACCTGCTTATTTCAATACACTGTTACCACCTGATCAGGTAAGAAATAATTACCTGGCCTTGTTAGAGGAAATCATTAAGGAAGGGAATATCAGTAGAAAGAAATTACCTGCTTATTTCAATACACTGCTACCACCTGATCAGGTAAGAAATAATTACCTGGCTGTGTTAGAGGAAATCATTAAGGGAGGGAATATCAGTAGAAAGAAATTACCTGCTTATTTCAATACACTGTTTCCACCTGATCAGGTAAGAACTAATTACCTGGCTGTGTTAGAGGAAATCATTAAGGGAGGGAATATCAGTAGAAAGAAATTACCTGCTTATTTCAATACACTGCTACCACCTGATCAGGTAAGAAATAATTACCTGGCTGTGTTAGAGGAGATTATTAAGGGAGGGAATATCAGTAGAAAGAAATTACCTGCTTATTTGTATACACTGCTACCACCTGATCAGGTAAGAAATAATTACCTGGCTGTGTTAGAGGAAATCATTAAGGGAGGGAATATCAGTAGAAACAAAATTACCTGCTTATTTCAATACACTGTTACCACCTGATCAGGTAAGAAATAATTACCTGGCTGTGTTAGAGGAAATCATTAAGGGAGGGAATATCAGTAGAAAGAAATTACCTGCTTATTTCAATACACTGTTACCACCTGATCAGGTAAGAAAAGAAAATAACAAAGTAGAAAATCAAGACTAATGATAAGGAGGTTTCACAAATGATATTAAATATGTTTCTGATGTCTTAATTACAATCCGCATCCCTTTTCATGAATTTGACCTACCAAATTAGGGTATCTACCAGATTTGTAATACCACGAGCAACACAATGGGTGCCATTAGTTAAGCAGGATTTGTTTACCCTTCCAGAGAGCCTGATATCATCTTCAATTTTTGGTGGGGTTAGTGTTTCTTAGTCCTTACTTTTCTATGTTGCGTATTATTATTTGTCTTTTCCATTTTTAGCCATGGCGTTGTCAGTTTATTTTCAATTCATGAATTTGACTGTTGATCTAACATCTTTCACCCTTCTTTTACATTAATTGCAAAAAGCAATTTATCACAATTTTCACAATTTATAACCTTATATTATATAGTTTGTTTCCCATTTTTCAGGTGAAGCTGTTCTTATCTCTCCTTCATAAGAAGATTTTAGAAAGATTGCTTCCTATTTTTCAGGCGAAGCTGTTCTTATCTCTCCTTCATAAGAAGATTTTAGAAAGATTGCTTCCTATTTTTCAGGTGAAGCTGTTCTTATCTCTCCTTCATAAGAAGATTTTAGAAAGATTGTTCCCTATTTTTCAGGTGAAGCTGTTTTTATCTCTCCTTCATAAGAAGATTTTAGAAAGATTGCTTCCTATTTTTCAGGTGAAGCTGTTCTTATCTCTCCTTCATAAGAAGATTTTAAAGAAAGGTAAAGAGGTGACAGAGGGTGTATTGAAAGACATGCATCAGAAGAAAGTGTTGAACATTTGATGGATTTTGTATCCAAACATGTAAAATGACCATACTTTTTAGACATTTATAGTTTTCTAATTAAAAGTTAGTAATTTCTAATTAGTTATTGATGTCATACCCCTTACTTCAGTGCTTGTTGTGGGTTTGCTGTCTGTCATATAAAAAAGACGAAGTGGTATGAATGCTGATGAGTCAACTCTTCACAAAAGACCAAACGATGCATATTTCTTTTATTATATAAAAAAGAAGATGTGGTATGATTGCCAATGAGACAACTATCCACAAAAGACCAAAATGACACAGACATTAACAACTATAGGTCACCGTATGGCCTTCAACAATAAGCAAAACCCTAACCCCATAGTCAGCTATAAAAGGCACCAATGAGACAATGTAAAACAATTCAAACGAGAAAACTAACTGCTTATTTATGTAAAAAAAAGAAAGAAAAACAAATATGTAACACATTAACAAACAACAACAACTGATTTACAGCCGGCTCCTGACTTTGGACAGGCACATACATAAATAATGTGGCGGGGTTTAACATGTTTGCAGCATCCCAACCCTCCCTTAACCTTGGACAGTGGTATAACAGTACAACATAAGAACAAACTATAAAAATCAGTTGAAAAAGGCTTAAGTCATCAGATGGACAAGTGGATAATAATCAATACATGTATTGCTTCAACAGAACTCCTGACATATTTGAGAATTAAAAGATTGTTGCAATAGCAGGAACAACAGGAACAACCCGATGAAGTTTCCGTCTATGATAAAATTGAGAATGGAAATGGGGAATCTGTCAAAGAGACAACAACCCGACCAAATAAAAAAACCAACAGCAGAAGGTCACCAACAGGTCTACAATGTAGCGAGAAATTCCCGCACCCGGAGGCGTCCTTCTGCTGGCCCCTAAACAAATATATACTAGTTCAGTGATAATGAACGCCATACTAATTTCCAAATTGTAAACTAAACTGAAATTAAAATAATACAAGATCAACAAAGGCCAGAAGCTCCTGACTTGGGACAGGCGCAAAAATGCGGCGGGGTTAAACATGTTTGTGAGATCTCAACCCTCCCCCTATACCTCTAACCAATGTAGTAAAGTAAACGCATAACAATACGCACATTAAAATTCAGTTCAAGAGAAGTCCGAGTCTGATGTCAGAAGATGTAACTAAAGAAAATAAACAAAATGACAATAATACATAAATAACAACAGACTACTAGCAGTTAACTGACATGCCAGCTCCAGACTTCAATTAAACTGACTGAAAGATTATGATTTCATCATATGAACATCAGACACAATCCTTCCCGTTATGGGTTTAGTATCATACCATCATAACATATATGAGAAGAACATAACCCGTGTCATGCCAACAACTGTTTTTAGAATAAATGTGTTTAGTTCCGACGCAAAGACCTTATCAGTGACTCAATATTAACGCCAAACAAATATGCAATCTTTAATGACTTGACAACAGTATCGTAATTATATCCCTTCTAAATAAGTCTATTCAAAGGTTTGCAAGCCTGTTGCTAGTATTCAAGCAAGCAAGTATTCAAACCTGTTGAAAGGCAATTTTTCTCCTCTATCCAATCCACCATTATTTTGCAATGGCAGTCCTTATTTCATCTATTACATGGCCTTTATCCCGTTAAAATAAAATGTACCTATTGGTGTAATTGTTGAATTTTTTTCTCGTCCTGAAAATGAATGAAATATTTTCCACTGGAAATTAAACAAGCACCTATCAATGAACTTCTTGACATTTTTTGTGTGACATTTGTCTTACTTATGGAATGTTGGTTGTTACAATTAACTAGACAAAAAAATGTAAAAAACATATTCATTCATACAAAGAAAACCGGCAAAAGATACCAAAGGGACACATATAGGTCACTGTACGACCTACAACAATGAGCAAAGACCATACCGTATATTCAGACAATGTCATTATGGTTAAAACAAAAAGACCAACAGACAACAACAGCACTTAAAAAACAGCTAAACAGTTAAAAAAAAAGACCATCATATAAACAACAGAACATAAAAAAACCTAAAGACTTAGCAACACAAGTCCAACAAAAATCTGGGTCAAAATCAGGTGCTCCGAAGATCCTGCTCCACAATGTTATAAAAATATAATAGTGCTGCTATGAACAAACTGATGGTTATTCAATGTTAGAAAAAGGTAAAATAAACCAATATAATTGCATTACTTTTATGACGGGGTAAAACGAATCCCTGGAGGTATCATTTGTCCATAAATCAGTATATATTGATTGCACATGACACAATTTGCTACCGAATTCTTAGTGTGATTTTTTCTTTTAGCTACCAACGCTTTCTATGATGTAAATTTTTATATCCCTTTTTTAGCTCACCTGAAATGTCACTGTCGTTCGTAAAATTTTACAAAAATATTCTGCTCTGAAACTACTGGGCCAAATCTAACCAAACATGGTCAAAATCATTATTGAGGAGTCTTATTTAAAATCTGTGTCCGCCGACCCGAACAACCAACCAAAGGGGTTAACATGCAGTTTTTAATTAAAAAAACTTAAAAGCTTATAACTAAAAAACCAAAGCATTTAGAGCAAATCTGACCGGGTTAAATTGTTTATTTCGATCTTCTCTCTTTAAAGCCAATTCCTACCCCATTAACACATCTAGTGTAATGAACTGGCAAAAGTCCACTGCCATAAAATACATGACAAATCCTGTGATTGACCAAGAACTCATCATTCGGAAGGTAAGATGATGACGACCATACATAGGAATGTGATTTCTCCTTGGTACACATCAGTCTTACAGATGCTACATGTCCTTTCATAGTTCTTTTAAATACTTTTAGCTTTCCATTACACATACTGGTATGTGCCTCAAAGAGTTCTCCATATGTTTCCAAAGATTTTTCTGCAGTTACAAATAATCCTTGGTCTACATCCTGGCTTCTTGTTTGGAAATAGGTGGATGGAAATGAATGAAGTTCTTTCGAATTGTCACTTCCAAGTTGTTGTTTAATCCAAAAGTCTAAAAGTTTCTCTATAATTAAACTATTGTTAACTGGCTTATTCAAAGTTGAAGTCAAATAACCCTTTACTTTTTTGACGTTTTTCCAAAATTCTACTTTTGACAGTTTCGTCACCAGGAATTTCTCTTCTAAAATTGGGTGGACGTTTTCGTGAAGAATCTTGTTTTTCAGTAGCCATGACTGACCATGAAAGAAACTGAAGGAATGAGCAGATATTGGATATGAAATTATTAGGAGATTATGTTTCATGATATTCAGTATCAACTTAGAAAAATGTGTCTGAAGGTTTTATAATAATTGATTTTTGTATAAATAAAAGTGATCTATGCAAATTTCTTTGATCTTTACATGGCTTTTTCAATAAATTAATTTTTATTTTATTTTTTATAAATTTCTGTGATTTGTTGTACAAAATAGTATTTCATTTCTTGCTAAGTGAATAACTACATGTAATCCCCTAATTGCCTCTGGAATTGACATGCAATCCCCTATTTGCCTCTGGACTTGTTTATATCTATTGAACAAATTTATGAGGTCACCTGCAGAGTCAGCAACTTTCTGTACAAATAACCTGGGGATAAAATTAAGACCAAATTATCTTTGAAGTCAGTATAAATATTTTGTTTGTGTGCTTTCTAAATAATCCTAAAAATGAGTGATAAGAAAGTTACTATGGAATTAAGTGATCTTCAATTAGAAACTATAAAACATTTATTTGGGCATAATGATTGGGAAATTAAAATTCTTGATGACTCTACTGTTGCTATTGAAAATGGCGGGAATGCACAAAATCTACAAATGACCACAGAACAGAGTACTCAAACAGACAATAATGATGAAGATGAAGATGATGAAGACAATGACCAGCCTGAATTTGTAATACAGCAAGACCCGTACAAAGGAGAATGCAGATATTGCTTTTGTAAGCCATGCATTACTGATGATCAATACAGACAAATGTGGTGGCATGGTCAGTCAGAAGTAGCCCATCAAAGACACTCAAATTTGAGAAAGGAACACAACAAAAGATTTTGGACTATGCTTCTCCATCGTAGTGCCTGGAATGGTGATAGATATATGCTTATGAAAGCAGATGCCATGACCATGGACCACAGAAGCCAAATATTTGACTGGCACAAGAAAGACATTATGCCAAAATGTGTTGTGACACTTGAGTGTTGTTGGTTTCCTAATCCTGGTGGGTTTTCATATATGGGAAACATGTGGGAATAGTTTTTTTGTATTCTCCTGCAGGATGTTTTATTAATTATATCGAAATCCTTTGTTCTGTATATAACACAGTTTTGGAGGGAAAATGATTGTGACTGGATAAAATTCAATATTATGACTGTAAATGCATTTTTGGGCAAATTAGCTGCATATTTATTTGGTTCTTTGAATTATGAAAGAAATAAAAAATGGATATGAGGATTAAATAGGAATGGAATGAATTTATCACAACAGTTAAGGTCTTTGTTGATATTGTGCATGGAAGCATGGCTGCATGCATGGCAACATCTACTTCCTGTGTAAACAAAAACAATATGTATCCGCCCAGCTATCAATCAAGGTATATTTCAAATGAAAAGTTCCTCTGCTTCATGATTTGTTTTAGGAATATAACAAAAGAGAATTAGTTAATAATTTTTATTTTTCTTGCAACAGATAATATAGTTCAGTTCCAGGCTCTGTGACAATTTTTTTTTCTAAAAATCACTCTTTGAACAAGGTTATTCTTTAAAAAGATATGAATGTGGCAAAGAAATTTCAATTTACCACTATTTCGTTCATTGGCTGCTATTTATACTCTTTTCCTGGCCTTTAACAATACAACGTACTAAAAACGTGTAGCTGATTTTACAGAGTTATTTCCCTGTAGTGTTAGGTACCACCCTAAGGAAATTTTGGAGGTTTTGGTTATTATATTGAATAGTATTAATTGTAACGATAAGCAAATATGTTCAGCAAAGTAGGTTCTACAAATAGATTCGTATGACAAAAATTTTTAATTGACCCCTTAAAGGGTATTTGCCATTTAAGGACAATTTTACACAATTTGTTTATCATATTTTCTAACTTTAAAAAATCTTCTCTAAAACTACTGAACCAATTCAACCCAAATTTGAGCTGAATGGCCCTTGGGTTATCTAGAATAAAGTTTGTGTTTTATTTTCTGTTTCTTTAATAAAACATGGCTGCCATGGCTAAAACATGAGGTAAAATCCAGTTTTTGGCTAAAACCTCAAAAACCAAAGCAAAGCATTTAAAGCAAATCTGACAGGCAACAGTAGCAACATTCCAGCAGCACCTGCATACGGGGTATATATCTCCCAATTGATTCGATATTCCCGTGCTTGCATTTCCTATCACGATTTTCTTGATAGAGGGTTACTACTCACAAGGAAGCTATTAAACCAAGAGTTCCAAATGGTGAAATTGAAATCATTCCTTCGTAAATTTTACAGACACCATCACGAGTTGGTTGACTGTTATGGAATAACCGTTTCACAAATGATATCGGATATGTTCCTCATGAACGTGATCAACCGAATTATACTATTTACCGGATTTGTAATCCCATAAGCAACACGACGGGTGCCACATGTGGAGCAGAATCTGCTACCCTCCCGGAGCACCTGAGATCACCCTTAGGTTTGGTGGGGTTCGTGTTGTTTATTCTTAAGTTTTCTGTGTTGTGTCATGTGCACTATTGTTTTTCTGTTTGTATTTTTTTCATTTTTAGCCATGGCGTTGTCAGTTTGTTTTAGATTTATGAGTTTGACTGTCCCTGTTGGTATCTTTCGTCTTTCTTTTCTCTTTGCTTTAATATATCGTTTAAAAATGAGAATAAAAGAAAATTATGGGTGCAATTTAAGCAGTTATAGATCTTTAAGTGCAAATAATTTAGTTTATATATTTGGTTCATCATTTCAGATTAAAAGAATTCATTACAACACAGTTATGACGAACAGGTTTTATTTCTTAATTGCAAAGTCCTGAAAAGGAAAAAGCACATACTACAAAAATAAAGTAATAGTTTTACTCTCTACATTTTAAACCAAAATATGGCATAACGAGCTCCACTACTTGCAACGCTGAGTTAGAGAACGAAGAGCGAGAACTGAATGCGTTTACAGCTACAAACACATCATCATTCTTTGACGGTTTTGTCATCTGTTTTTCAACTTCCGGCCATATATATCCTGGCATTCATAGCTGCCACGCCCCACCATATGGATAATTCTGCCAATAACCGAAAATTCCATTTATTGGTGGTGGTATGTCTGAAAGTGGAAGTCGATATATGGCAGACAAATATTTGTTTGTAACTTTGACAATTTCTTTTCCAACGGAGAAGACCATATCCCTATTATTTATATTACCATGTTCCCTTTCAATTAGTTCGTTCCAGTATGACATTTCACTATCGGTGTACATGGGTAGTAGTATGGACTTTGTAGGATTAGCTTTTGATGTACCGAAATCGGAAGTTTGCTTTAATGGGGTATCTGATATAGCATATTTGGAGTAAACCGGAGAATTTCTCCACCAAGGGATATTATAAGCTAGAAAAAGTTTCCCAGCGCTGACATCTTTCACTGATTTGGTTATGTATTCTCTGATATGAGGTTGGTGCAAACCTTTCCAGTTCAGCCTTTCAAGTGATAATCTATTGACTGCAAGGATGATCTTTTTAGCACACTTCTTTATTAAAGGTTTATTCTGAAAACAAAACATTTATTTTAATGTATTTGCATATTGTTTAATATACTTTATAGTGAAAACAAGAGTATTGTATGTATAAGTAACCAATGGCAGTGGTTCTGTATCTGCCTTCCGTGTGAAAATCAATCACGGCTAATACAGGTTCAATTTATTTGAAATTCATAAGACCCGAACTTTAGATTATGGTAACACAACATTTGTACTCGCTTAACACAGGCGGTTTCTAGAGTGCATTCATTGCTAACCAAAATTTCTTAAACGTTATGTGGCGTTTGTTATATACACGCTACAAATGTAGAAACAAACACATCGTTTAATCACTGTTTACTGACCCTATTTGAACTTTCAATAACCATGATAACGCATCCACGTGTTGTTGGTAAACAGACTTTTCACAACCGTAAAAGTAAAAATAACGTTCAATCATGGTGAAGTTAGAAACAATGGTAGCGTTTGTTCTAACACAAGATGAAAAACAAACTGTAGGCGTTGACTTTCTAACACAAACTACACAAACGACTAAGCGCGCACATGTGTTGATTATTTGTTTCTAAAATACGTTTGTAAAGTTGACATACAATTTGACAAACTATGCAAACGCTACAAATGCGCCTTGTTGCTTGTCATTTGTTTGCTAAAACGCTACATTTGTTTCTATCTTCAAACTGATTAAACGAAGTATTTGTTTCTACGTTTGTAAAAAGTCTGATTACAAATAACATGTACACGCATTATTCAGTTATTGAAAGTTAAAAAAAAGGGTAAATAAAGTCTTATTAGACAATGTATTTTTCTACTTTTGTAGCGTTAAGAAAACAACAACAAACGCGACACAAAGTTTACAAATCAAGGCAACAGGAGTATACCACTTTTTTAAACTCGTAAATAGATGGACCAAAAAATCGGGATATAACCAACTAAAACTGAGGGAAACGCATTAAATATAAGAGGAGAACAACGACACAACATAAAAATGTAACACACACAGAAACGGACTATGCATAAGACAAAATTTACACATTTGTATTATAATGAGTTTATATAAATTAATATTGTTTTATAAGATGCCATTGCTAGTTGACATTTCACCAGCTCAGTAGTCAGCACTTCGTTGTTGACATGAATACCAATTATATGGTCATTTTGATAAATTTCCTGTTAAATTTTTTTCCCCTTCTAAACACCTATTGATTTTCTTATCCAAGAAATAGATTACCTTAGTCGTATTTGGGACATCTTTTGGGAATTTGGGTCCTTAATGCTCTTAAAGTTTTAACTTGTACATGTTTTATGGCTTTTAAACCTTTTTGATATGAGCGTCACCAATGAATCGTATATAGACGAAATGCGCGTCTCGCGTATTAAATTATAATCCTGATACCTTTGAAAACCAATATAGTTTTTCCATTATACATTTAAATAGTATTTTATACATCAATTACCTTTATAATGCTTGTCCGTCCATTTCTTGTAATCGTACGTTCGAAGTACAAGTTGTAATAACCATTTCTCATTTTCTTAATTGCTTTTAAGTGGTGATTCAGCTTAACATTGTGCCTGTTGTTTAAATATATATTTTTAATTTAGTTCAGATGCAATGAATTTTGAGAATTGATTTTTTCTTGTTGGCTTTTGTCTTATATTTGCTTCCTTTCATGGAACGAAAATATAAGTTGTTTCATCAATTTAGTAAAATAAAATGAAATATCTGCATTCGCTCAGTTGTACACTTGATCGTTACATTGATATTACAAAAACACATGATAAGTTATTATTGTGTTATTCACGCGATGTTTTACTTAAATTTACGATATTTTCCAAACACAATGTTTTATCTACAGCTAAACTGACAAATGAAAACGTGTGAGATAATGATGTGTGAAGGAGAAATTTACATTATAAAGTTAATTAACTAATAAGGGTATCGGCCAAGATGTTGCTTATCTTCTGCATAAAAGATTTGAACGAGTGCCATGAGTAAAGCATGATCTAACTTCTACATATAAGATTTGAACGAAGGCCATGAGTGAAGCATGATCTTAACTTCTACATATAAGATTTGAACGAAGGCCATGAGTGAAGCATGATCTTAACTTCTACATATAAGATTTGAACGGGTGTCATAAGTAAAGCAGGATCTTAACTTCTACATATAAGATTTGAACGAGTGCCATGAGTGAAGCAGGATCTTAACTTCTACATATAAGATTTGGACGAGTTCCATGAGTGAAGCATGATCTTAACTTCTACATATAAGATTTGAACGAGTGCCATAAGTGAAGCATGATCTTAACTTCTACATATACGATTTGAACGAGTGCTATAAGTAAAGCAGGATCTTAACTTCTACATATACGATTTGAACGAGTGCTATAAGTAAAGCAGGATCTTAACTTCTACATATAAGATTTGAACGAATGCCATGAGTGAAGCATGATCTTAACTTCTACATATAAGATTTGAACGAGTGCTATGAGTGAAGCATGATGTTAACTTCTACATATAAGATTTGAACGAGTGCCATGAGTGGAGCAGGATCTTAACTTCTACATATAAGATTTGAACGAGTGCTATGAGTGAAGCAGGATCTTAACTTCTACATATAAGATTTGAACGAGTGCCATGAGTGAAGCAGGATCTTAACTTATACATATAAGATTTGAACGAGTGCCATGAGTGAAGCATGATCTTAACTTCTACATATAAGATTTGAACGAGTGCTATGAGTGAAGCAGGATCTTAACTTCTACATATAAGATTTGAACGAGTGCCATGAGTGAAGCATGATCTAACTTCTACATATAAGATTTGAACGAGTGCCATGAGTGAAGCAGGATCTTAACTTATACATATAAGATTTGAACGAGTGCCATGAGTGAAGCATGATCTAACTTCTACATATAAGATTTGAACGAGTGCCATGAGTGAAGCATGATCTTAACTTCTACAAATAAGATTTGAACGAGTGCCATGAGTGAAGCATGATCTTAACTTCTACATATAAGATTTGAACGAGTTCCATGAGTGGAGCAGGATCTTAACTTATACATATAAGATTTGAACGAGTGCTATGAGTGAAGAAGGATGTTAACTTCTACATATAAGATTTGAACGAGTGCCATGAGTGGAGCAGGATCTTAACTTCTACATATAAGATTTGAACGAGCGCCGTGATTGAAGCATGATCTTAACTTTTACATATAAGATTTGAACGAGTGCTATGAGTGAAGCATGATCTTAACTTTTACATATAAGATTTGAACGAGTGCTATAAGTGAAGCATGATCTTAACTTCTACATATAAGATTTGAACGAGTGCTATAAGTGAAGCAGGATCTTAACTTCTACATATAAGATTTGAGCGAATGCCATGAGTGAAGCAGGATCTGTTTGCAACTATAGAGAAACATGATAGTTCACCTTAGAATTTTATTTGTGTTCGTTTTGCTCATTCGCTAGTTCTACGTGTGATGATTTTAGACATTTGTTGTTTTATTGTTTTTATATTTGATCATGATTTCGTCGGTTTTAATTTGACATTGCTATCACCTTTCTCATTTTGAACTCACCTTCGACTCCCCCAAAGGAACTCTTCTAGTAGCTTTTCAGGTATAGAATTAAATCCTGGTGTCACTGTTAAAACTTCATTCTCTGAATGAGACGGACGCGATGTAATAACCTTTGCCGATGCACTTAAACCTAAGCTTATGAAGGAAGCTGTGTCTCTGATATAATTCTGTGCTTCTGAGCTAAGGAATTTATGGTACAACGAATTGATAATACAAAAAATAGAACAAAAAATATGAAATGCATTTTAATGATATTTTTGACTAACGTGTGTTCGACTGTTATTTTCGTTTTAATTGTGGTCCGGTTTTTCCCTGACATACTGATATACTTATTAAAGCTTTTAAAATAAATGATTTTTCCTTTGGCAAAAACATTCTAATATTATAAATTAAGATTAACAGATGGAGGATAAAACGTAAAATTACACAAATACCGAAGAATATTCAAAACGGATAGTCCCTAGGACAGTTAAATTTTATTTTCTCTTCAATTACAAACAAAATTGAGTATAGAAATGGGGAATGTGTCAAAGAGACAACAACCCGACCAAAGAGTAGATGAAACCTTTTTGGGCAGAAATTAGTTCTTCTTCTCTAATATATTCATCGAAATGAAATGCCGACGATTCCATCTGTCAGTCAAGGCAGGGATTATGACAATTCACATCCCCATCAAATTATTGTTTTAAGACTAAAAAATCAGATCTTTGAGAAATATATTGAGATAGGCGTTTACTCGTGTTCCTATACATTTTCTCTCTTTGTGTTTGCTCTATTAATATATTGTTTAACGGAAGTTGAAATAGGTGTTTATTAGACCTCATAACACATCAAATGAAGAAATCACAGTTGTCAACAATATATCGTCGTCTTTAAAACTTGTCACACTCAAACTCGCCCTGGGTCCACACAATTGCTAACATAGTATTTATCTATTACAAATACTATTTGATATTACAAAGAATATTACATATCATAAATATACATGGGATTGTTAAATATTGTTTGCTGATCTTTGTGTAGACACGTCTTTAAGTTGATTCTATAGTTAAGCTGCTGTTTCACTGACGTATACACTATAGATTCTTTTAAGTCGGATCTTTAATATTTTTTTTTATCTAACATTCTTAATTTATTAAATTGATGCTTAACTTTCTTTGATTTTGACACTTTTGAACTATTATATTTCAGACATTTTGTTTTATTCATCATCAATTAGGCATTAATTTTGAATAATTGATATGAATAAAACAAAATTAGATATTACCTTTGCTTGTACATTGGAAGTCCATCAACATCTTTCATTTGAAATCGTTTAACATCTTCAGGGACATTAGTCGTTAGTACGTCGGTATAATTCGTGAGAATTTCCCTGAAATTATATTACAACAGATTGTGATAAAGAAATAACCAACCATTTTTTATCATCAAAGTTTTTATACAAAATATAAAGTATAATTGAATTACATTTATGATGGGGTACTTTGAATCTCTGAAGGTATCATTTATTCATAAATTAGTATAATTATTATATGTAATGGGCATGATATAATTTTAAATTAAGATCATCAATCAAAAAATATTACGGTCGTCATCATGAGCTGATTGGCCATTATGATAAAAGTGTGTCAGAAACAAAATATGATTTTCTTCCGCAGTCATAATAACTTTCCATCATTACCGAACTGAACAAAGAAGTAACACGAAGGGTGCTGTATATGGTACGGGACAGGCTTACCCCTTCCGGAGCACTTGATTTCACTACCTGATTTTAGTGGAGTTCGTGCTGTTTTCTAATTATATGGCATTTCTTTAAGTTTTCTAATTAATGGCGTATTTCTGCAAAGGTCGGACAAGTGTTCTATTTCAATTGTTTATGATTACATTTGATAGTAAAAATTTATTCAGGGATACAGATCTGATAAATGTAAGCAACAACTTAGGTAAAATGTACCATTGAAGTTGACTAACTGGTTTCTGCTCATTCGGAAGAAGTTTGTAAGGAGTACTGGTACCCCCTAAATCTTTGTATCGTATCGGAAATATACATATTATGTAAAAATATGTAATAAGTAGTTAGATCAGTTTAAATCATATCAATGCATTATTTTGATAACTAAGTTTCAATATTTAATTAGATAATGCAATGTTATAGTGATGATTCATTCAAATGTAACAACTGTTAATCACCCCTTGCAGATCAAAAAATTTCTATTTTATTTTTGTTATTCCCTACTCAATAAAAAAAATAAAAAACTTTTCAACGATTAACGAACAATAACAAGGTGAACTATCCTTTTTATTATATAATTGTAAAGAGCAGTGTAAATTTTCATTTTTAGCAAAGTTTAAGAAAATGTTGCTCGGGAAAACATATACCGATGATCTATTAGAAAAAAAATGAATTGTTCTTTACGAATATAAAGAAGCTGAAATTTAGAATTATAATTTAAGTTGATGATTTTTTTTTAAATTTGACTTTATACTTTTTTTAATCTTACATGTTGCAAAGAATCGCATAGCGCCGAGCTCAATATTGATGTCAGGAATGTCTGGAAATTTCATCGTGTAACATCTTCCCCCTACTCTGTTAGAGTATTCTTACACAGTTATTTGTTTATTTAGGTTTCTGAGTCTCCATCCAGCGTATGTTCCAGCTATACCGGCTCCTATTATAGCTACATCATCACATGATCTCGCTTTAAAATATACATCAGAAAATACTGAGTTTAGTAAACATTTAAATATGACATCTTTATATTACTTGATTGCCCCAATATGAAATAAAACCATTAGATTGTGCGTACTAATTCCAGGATACAACTTTCTGTCTGAAGGATAATCATGTATGTTATTTTAAGATTATGTTTAAGGTGTCCTGTCCCTGAAAAAAACTGACTCTATATAGTATCAATAGTTATTTTTATAATATGGATTGAACGTCATATATTAATGGTTTCTGCAAAGAATTTCGTTATTCTAGGACATTTGTGAGTTCTGGTACAAATGAATAAAGGAAGGCGAAAGTATTGTTTGTCCTTTTTTATATCTTCTTTTGCTTTTCCGACCTTATCCACTCGGTTTCCATTCCTTTTTTGTCCTTTAATTTTACTCCTAGGTTTTCATGAAATAATTATTTTCTCTATCGGTATGTATGGTTTGTATAATTCCTCCTTTCACTAGAAACATACATAAAAGAACAATGAACAAACTTTTGGAAACATATGAATGTGGCATTACTGGTTAAGTTCAAAATGTATTTGTTTTTAAAGCTGACCAACAATATTATTCATTAAACACTAGTACAACTTTATGACAAATGCAGATATGGTCCTTATAATATACCATATGCAAAGTAGCCAGTTGTAGATATAAACAGAAGGGGTGTGGGATTGACATGTCAAACCATTTTTTAAATATTTACACGTTACGCCGATTTAAATGTCATCGCTTGTAAACATGAAAAATGTCTTACTGGAATAATTATTATGTAACACCTTGTTGAAAAGAAGTGTAGCATGTATAAATTATCAATATATTTCTGTATTATGTATTGTAAAATTTCGTTTAAGTATATACTTTTCTTATATAAGTTAAGTTACTTATACAATAGATATTATATCTTTGTTTATTTACACAGCTACGTTTGCACAGGCACTATTTCTGTACCAAAAATCAGTAGTACTAGAATTCCACTTTTGATATTCAGTATATCAGCGACCTAATATTTGAACCGACGGTGATAAGTTTGATCCGAACTTGTCAAGTCATCTTCTGGTTGCTGGTTAAAATAAGAAAACACTCCCATCAGATGCAAATACAGTCAAATACGTCTTATATCAGGTTATCTGCATATTAGTATTATAAATATTAGCTGTTCGACACAATATGAAGACTTTTGGTTCTCGTTCGCTGCGATCACTCTACAAAACACGTCATTTTGTGACTCACAGCTGATATTAACATCATCAACATGCTGACAACCTGATAATCGGTACTTACAAAAGTTATTATGCGAAAAAGCTTAATAAAAGAAGAAGATATTTTAGGATTCAAACTAGAACCAAAGGTTTCAAGTGGAAAAACAAAAGCAAAGATGTTATTAACTGCAACCAACGACACACATTGCATCACTGGATACAAGCGAGGGATTTAGCTAGCTATAAAACCAGATCTAATCAACCATTCTTTACATGAGAAAATGCCAGTTCCAAGTCAGGAATATGACAGTTGTTTTCCATTTGTGTTATGTGTTTGAGATTTGATCTTGCCATTCGATAAGGAACTTTTCGTTTTTCATTCTTTTTCCGAAGTTCAGTGTGTTTGTGATCCTACTTTTAACAGGCTCCTCGCTATCATTTTTCAACTCTCGTTGGTGCATTTTCTTTTAAATGTTATACATACAAATAGTTATAAAAGAAATGAACCAGTGACTCTTCTTATATGATTTTGTCTTTGTAAATAAAATATAAAAATATGTTTTTGTTTAATACTTATGTGTCAATTTATATTGAAAACTGCAGTTGATATTGAAAACTGAAATAAGATAAGAAATGACTTACAGGAATAACGACGTCTTTTATGATATCTAGCCTCTATAGCAAAAACAAATATGATGAAAATTATACCAACAGATTTCCATGCAGACATATTGTAATTCTGGAACATGACTGTATGTACATATGTAGCTCAGTAAAACACATCAATTTATATTAACATAATATGCTGATCAAGTTTTTTTTCGATCACGTGTCAATTTAAGAAGTCTCATTTGGAACACATTTACACAACAACTAAAAAAATACAAATGACGGGACTAATTTAATGTATGCAAATGATACGCAACATATATTTTAAGAGGCACTTTAATGATGGATTTCATATTTTGAAGAAATAATTAAAGGACCGGTTTGACAAGATGTTTTTAAACAACTGTATTTTTTTTGCAGTTATTCGGGTATTTTAATTAAAAAAGGAAAATAACAAAAATTCCGAACTCCAAGCGGAATTAAAAAACGGAAAGTTCTTTGTAAAATTGTAAAATCCATCGAACGAATATAAAATAATAGTCACAATTATTACTTGGTACAGGCATTTCGTTAGGCAAGAAATATTGTATTAGACCTGTTTATGAATAGAAAAACCTCTCAATTGTGTGCCATTAATTGTAATCATAATCTTATCGTATGTCGAAGGATTTGCAATGAAAACTATCGAACATGCTTGGATTCTTGAAAAAAAAATAAAAACATTTTAAAATCTTGGTAAAAGTTTTTTATTTAAATTAGGATGCATTTCCCCTGTTTTTAAGATTAATACAATGTTCAGCCATATATTTTGAGATTACAAAATGTGTATTGAGCATTCGATATGTAAAGTTTATTCTTGTTATTTTATTTGATAACTTGTGCATAAACCCGATTGCTTTTTTCAAATCAATTTTTTGGTAGTTTTCATTTTAAATTGAGCCAAAAGGAATAGCAGAGTTACATTGAACTCATAGAAAAATTCATAACGGAAAGTCCTTGATCAGATGTCAAAATCAAAAGCTCAAAAACATCAAAGTTACTGGATACAAGTGATGGCCGAAAAATCAGTGATGGTAGAGAAAATGACGGACTTTTCTTAAATGACCTTTCCCAAGCAAGTCTGTAAGCACTTTACGAACTCTCATTTAGTACTGGACTCTTACATATTTCGGATTGTTTTCATTATACTAGTTTAAATTACAGGATTGGAAGGGGGTGTATCAGAATGCAGTCACGTTCAATTATTTAACTTCACTCAATATTTATTACTAATTTTTCTAATCAGTATATATCAAACCGCTACTTATTTGGGATGTTTGAATACGCAGTATTACCGTTGTACAAATTAATAAATTATACCAGCTCAGATCGGTCAGGGCTGTTTATTCGACTGTATTTCCACGCAGTTGTAACGTCTTAACTGTCGTCAAATTTGAAGTCCTAGAATGATATCAGTTCATATCGCAAATTACTATTTTAAATTTTGACATATCTTTGTTATTCTCATCGGATTTTGTCTAATGCTTCGCTTCTGTGTGTTTCACATTTTAATTTTGTGTCGTTGTTCTACTCTTATATTTAATGCGTTTCCCTCAGATTTAGTTTGTAACACCGATTTTGTTTTTGTCCATGGATTTATGAGTTTTAGACAGCGGTATACTATTGTCTTCATTTTGCAGTCTTTGTGTCGTGTTTGAAATTATTACGTGAGGAAAGACCTTATTGTTTTTCTAATGTTTTTTCTTTTTCTTTTTTTTCTTCCAACATTTTTTTTACATGCCCACCTCTTGTTTCTGTTGAAGATATTGAGACCAAATATTGACCATCGCTAGATCTCACCAAGATGAATTACCAAATGCCCTTGTTAAGGATTTCATCATTCCCTTTAGGAGTTATCTTCCTTTTATGGATTGTTTTCAACATGGCCCCCCTCGTTGGTTTTAAGGATTTCATGACCTTAATTAGACAAAATGTAGATCTCATCATGATGTATTGCCATGTGAGTCTGAATAGGATTTATCGTCCCCTATGAGAGTTATATCCCCTTGAAACATTTTTTTTCATTTGCATTTTTCTCAAAAAGTATAAGAGATAGAATCGATTTGAAAACAGCAACCTGTACAGGAACAGATGGCAATGTTAATGAACACATACAATCATTTTGTTATTAACCCTTATAAGGAGTTATTCCCCTTGAAAAAATGCACTCAGTTTTAGAAAATGGTTATTTCGAGAACCAGACGTCGTAGAGTCTTGGGACCTTCACCAATAATCATTAATTCATGTGACCTTAAATATGTAGTCAAGGTCAAAGGTCACTGAGTGTAAAAAAAAATACGCTGCAATTTCAAGCTTACATATTAGGAAAACGATAAGACTTTGCTGCATACATACAGCGTATAAAATGTTCCTCTCGACGAGCTCTACATATTTTTTGATAAGTCCAACAATGTCCGACCGTCTGTTCAAAAGTTACAACGGGATGATTCTTAAAAGTTTGGTATTATGTGTATATATTTTTAAAGGTAACAGATATCAACCTACTATACACAGCAAAGATGATCAGTAGATAAAGACCTTCAATTTGAGGTCAATGTCAGGTCATGATGAAATTTCACCTTGACCTTCACAGTATACTATGACCTTGACCTTGAAATATTTGAAAGGTCAAGTGGTCCTGAGGTGAATGGTGGTAGTCCCATGTCTCTACGACTTCCAGTTCTCAAGTTTGGTATTGCATCATATATTTGATGATTAATTGTGACCTTGGTGAACTTTAAAATTGACCCAATTTTTGTTCTATAATGTAGTCATTCAACTGTAGATCATTTATCATTCAACAGATTTGAGATATCTATTGTTGTAATAAAGATAATGCAGTTTGAACTTTTGCGAGCGGAGGCATTATTTCTGAATCAACAAGAGCTTACCACTTAAAATGTTTTAGAACTTGAAGAAGTTAACATAGTTATATGTTTGACCAAATACCAAAAAAACAATCCATGGAAAAAACACCAAAAATTCAAATTGAAATTTTCAAGTTTTGCATTAACTTTGTAAGTTTCATAACTTCTATTTATATAGTTGATATTGCATCATTATTTGCACTTTGTCAAATGGGGTCATCTGATATATTTAATAGAAGGTCTTAATAACTCTACATACAGATGAAAATTTTGAACCTCCTTTTCATCCCAGGAGGACAGGTGGGGTCGTTTAGTGCAAACACTAAAATTTCTCAGATGGTAAGTTTGTCGCATATCAAATGAAAGATCATAAAGCGTACATTTCAATTTTAAAATTGACGTCTCTCGAAAATGGGTTATATGGGGTTATTGAGTGCAAAATTAAATTGTCTTGTTAGATAGGGTTGTTGTATGTCAAATGAAAGGTCATGATATGTACATTTGAACTCCAAAAATTAGTTGAATAGGGTTATTAAGTGCAAAAATCAAACTTTCTAGAACATGGCGTTGTCGCATATCAAATGAAAGCTCATCTACTCTATTTTACATATATCATACTTCCTATCTCAAAAATGTAGGCGGATGAGGTCATTAAGTGTAAAAAAGCGAAAAGTTTGAGAAGGTAAGCTTGTCGTATATCAAACGAAAGTTCGTACAAAGTACATTACAAAAACATCACTTTTACAGGAAAGACCTTTCAATTGTTTTACAAACAATTGAGATACTAGTTTGTATTTTGTATTATTAAATTTCGTGAAAGTATATACTTCTCTTATTTCAGCTTCGTTTGCAGAGGAACTATTTCTGTACCAAAAATCAGTAATACTGGAATTCTACTTTTGATATTCAGTATATCAGCGACATAATACTTGAACCGACATTGAGAAGCTTTACCCGAATTCATCAAGTCATCTCCCGGTTGCTGGATAAACTAAGAAATCACTCCCCCAAAATTTGCAAATATAACCCGATAAGTCTTTTATCTGGTTATCTGTATATTTGTATTATAAAATATTAGCTGTTTGACAAAATTTTAAGGCCTTTTTTACTTAAGTACTTAATTTTTATAGCCGATCAACAGTATTGTTAATTAAACACGAGTTATATCCCAAAGATTTTGAACTTTTGAGGATATAATAATATTGACTTCACAAGTCTTTCTGATATATTTGCGTATGAAAAATGCAGTTAGTATAGCCTGTATTAGATACCATATGTTAAGTATCTATCGAAATGGGATCCTGGGACAATTAGTGTCATAATTAGTAATGCAAGCTATAAGGTCATATCATTAACTTTAAGAAATACACAACAAATTGCAACAAAAATGATAATTTAATGAATTATTTGTCACAAAACCACAAGTCTAGTTTCAACACTAAAACGGGTCTATTATAAGTATGGATCATTTAAGTTCGTTATGCATGATACTGTTCTCATTTAGAAAACGTTCATAACAAGTCTGTTTACGTTCTCCATAGTTCAGTATTCAAAATCGGGAGAAACAACCAGGTGAACGGATGCAGGCCTGTGTCTAATCCCCCCCAGTTAGTCGTCGGATGTCCTACTGTGGTATTTGTAGCCATTCCAGGTGCAACGCTACTTCCAAGTGACGTAAATTTTGTACAGGTGGTTGGGTTGCCTGTACCTGACGGCCTAACGTGTCCCAAATATGCTCTATCGGATTTAAATCCGGGCTCATTGCAGGCCATATAAGAGCAGTTACTGCTTCGCTTTGCAGAAATACAGTAACTACCCTTGAACTATGCGGCCTAGCGTTGTCATCCATAAACACCGGTAATGGGTGGTTATCAAAATGAGGCACACGAGGAACGTCTCTGATGTTTTGATCACATTAAGGTTTCATCGTATAGTGACCAAGTCCAATTTGCAGTCATGAGATATGCATCCCCATAACATCACAGAGCCTCTACGGTAAGGGAAAGTCTTGGGTATATGCTGTATTTCTATGTCTCCAAACTCTAAATCTTCCATCGGTTACACGGCTCTCGTCTGACTGATGGATCTCGCGCCAGTTCCTTAAGTTCCAACCACGACGAGCTAAGCACCATACAAAACGCAGTTGTTGATGTTGGTCAGCTAGCATGGGACGTCTTGCTACCCTTCTTGACCTCAGTCCTGCTGATTTCAACCGGTTCCTCAATGTTCTGGTTGATAGCTGTCTATGAGGAACCATTCTCTTTTTAGAAGAGAACATGTTGCAAATTGCATTTGTCTAACCAGGCGTTGCAGTACCCTGTGTTCGCGCTGTGATTTTAAGTCTTTAGTGTTATTAGTTTGAATGTATTTCCGCACAAGCCTGGTGACTACAATATAATGGAGGCCCATCTGACGTCCAGTAGCTTTATAAGATAACCCTGATGACCGCATGTCAATAATCTGCCATCTTTGAGCCTTCGATATTCGTCTCCGTACCATGTTCACAGACTGAATAAAATGTTGAAATCGCCGGACTTAAAAACTAAAATATGAAACGCGGGGAAACTGTATTTTGTAATTTGCATGAGAGGCATGGTTCACGTGTATGATACGTGGATATCTTAATAATCGACCAAAACCTGTATTGTCACATCTTTTTAAAGAAACATTAATCACTTGAACAATTTATATTCAAATTAACATTTTGGAAAAAAATCTCATGCAATATATCAAGGGGTGCTTAACTTTTTTCTTTGTGTATATTTAAACTGACATTGATAAGCTTAACCCGAACTCTTCAAATCATCCTCGGTTGCTGGTTAAACCAAGAAAACACTTCCAAAAAATTGCAAATACATCCTGATAAGTCTTTAATCCGGCTACCAGCATATTTGTATTTTGAAATATAAGCTGTTCGACACAATTTGAAGGACTTTTTTACTTAAGTAATTTAATTTTTTATAGCCGACCAACAATATTGTTAATAAAACACGAATTATCTACCGAAGATTTTGAACTTTTTAGGATTTAATAATACTGACTTCACAAGCTTTTCTGATAAATTTGAAACTTTATTAAAAATGCAGTTAGTAAAGCCGTCATAAGACATGTTAGATACCATACATGTATGTAATTAGCCAGTAGTAGATATACACAAAAGGAGAGTCTGATTAAAATGTCACGTCATTTTTTTAAAAAGAACTTGTTACTCCGATGCCAAATCATCGCTTGTTAACATGAATTGTGTCTTACTGGAATAATCATTATGTAACATCTTGTTAAAAAGGAGTGTAACATGTATGAATTATCAATATATTTCTGTATTATGTAATCTGTTAAATTTTGTATAAGTATAATTTGATGTTGTATTACATATAGCATGATATTTATATCATATATATTATATATATGTTTACATACACAGCTACTGTTTGCATTGTCACTATTTCTGAAGCAAAAATAGTGTTCAATGTTACATATGGTTTGATTTTTTCTTGTTTCTCATTGGTTTATTTAGTCACATGTTTTCCAGTATATATTTTATATTTTTCAGTATTTTGTCAAATTAACTCGACGTTATTATATTAAGAAATGATATTGACGCCAGGGTACTAAAAATATTAACATAGCGTCAATATAATTTAAAAAAAAAAAGAAAGTAAAAGCGAGTCAATTTTTTATCCAATAAAGGCACCAGTAGTATTCTGCTGTTTGAAATTCATCAATCGATTCAAAAAGAACAAAATACAGTTTACAAACTAAAACTGAGAGAAACGCATCAAATATAAGAGGAGAACTACGACACAACAGAAACACATAATCTAAGAAGAAACAAATTTACGCTATGTTCTTCATATGTAATATAAAAACAATAAGGACATTAAATCAGTCAACACGTTATATTTGGACCTGTTAGATTATATTGAACTCTGGTCATTGTTCAATATAATCTAAACAGGTCCAAATATAACGGATTGACGTCGTTAAAAGTCCATAATTGATAAATATTAAAAGTATAAATGTACATTATTTTTGGAACAGAAATAGTACATTAAATTTTGCAACTGTGTAAGCGATATTGTTTTTATTTATTGGTAACATTATAACTTTAAATCTTCATTAGTGCTTTTCCTCAACATATTGATCGATATATTACAAAAGAATGGCGAAAGATACCAGAGGGACGTTTCAACTCATGAGTCTGAAAAAAATGACAATGTCAAGGTTAAAAAAAGTTGACCAACAGACAAACTACGGTACACAAAACGCAACACAAAAAACTTAAGACTGCACAACACAAATCTCAACAAAAGTTCGGATGATAGGCAGATCCATATCCACAACTGTCAATCGTCGTGTTGCTTATGTACAAATGATGTATGTACAAACACAGTTTTGTGAGAATTATCGGTCATCCCACTGTGTATATCATTCTGCTCGGCTTTTAATAATTGCCCCTCACGGCTTTGTGACGTTAGATACGCTGACTTGGCCGTCATAACATTGACCTGGATGTCAGAATGTTTGAACCGACGTTGATAATAGTTATCAAAAGTACCAGGATTATAATTTTATACGCCAGACGCGCGTTTCGTCTACATAAGACTCATTAGTGACGCTCAGATCAACAAAGTTAAAAAGCCAAACAAATACAAAGTTGAAGCGCATTGAGGACCCAAAATTCCAAAATGTTGTGCCAAATACGTCTAAGGTAATCTACTCCTGGGGTAAGAAAATCCTTAGTATTTCGTAGAATTCAAAGTTTTGTAAATAGAAAATTTATAAAAATGACCATATAATTGATATTCATGTCAACACCGAAGTGCTGACTACTGGGCTGGTGATACCCTCGGGGACGAAACGTCCACCAGCAGTGGCATCGACCCAGTGGTGTAAAGAGTTATCAAAAGTTTGACCAAAACTTATCAAGTCATCTGCTGGTTGCTGGTTATACTAAGAAAACACTTCCAAAAGATGCAAATACAGTTGGATAAGTCTTATATCAGGTTATCTGCATTTTGGTTTTATATAATATTAGCTGTTTGACACAATATGAAGGCTTTTTGATCTTGTTCGCTGCACTCATTTTACAAGACTCTTCCATTTGTGACTCATAGCTGATATCTACCTCATAACCAGTACTAGCTATAAAACCAGATCTAATCAACCATTGTTTACATAAGAAAATGCCAGTTCCAAGTCAGGAATATGACAGTTGTTTTCCATTTGTGTTATGTGTTTGAGCTTTTGATTTTGCCATTCGATAAGGAACCACCTAGGGTTTTTTTTTTGCGAAATTCAGTATGTTTGTGATTCCTCTTTTTACAAGATCCTTGCTATCATTTTGCTACGCTCGTTTGTGCATTTTTTTAAATTATTTAATGTTTTACAAACACATTACTATAAAATGAATGAACCAGTCACTGTTCTTATATGATTTTGTCTTTGTAAATAAAATATAGATTTTTTTTAAATACATGCAGCTATGTTTACATTTATATTGAAAACTGCAATTTACAGTTAGTTATCAAAAGTACCCTGATAATAATTTTATACGCCAGACGCGCGTTTAGTCAACATAAAACTCATCAGTGACGCTCAGATCAAAACAGTTAAAATGCCAAGCAAATACAAAGTTGAAGAGCATTTGAGGACCAAAAATTGCAAAAAATTGTGCCAAATACGGCTAAGGTAATCTACTTCTGGGGTAAGAAAATCCTTAGTTTTTCGAAAAATTCAAAGTTTTGTAAACAGAAAATTAATAAAAATGACCATATAATTGATATTCATGTCAACACCGAGAAGAAAACTGAAATAAGATAAGAAATGAACCTACAGGAGTAACGACGTCTTTTATAATATCTAGCCCTTATCGCCACAGCAAATATGATGAAAATTTCCATCGGGCATATTGTAAATCTGGAACATGACTGTATCTACATATGTAACTCAGTGAAAAAACATCAATTTCTATTAACATTATTATGCTGATCAAGTTTTTTTTTCGATCACTACGGCCGACATCGGCTAACCGAGAGATTGGTTGGTTAATCTATATTGAGTATGCGGCTTTAAGGGCGATTGGTCTGTTAATCGGGTTGGTTATACGTCTGTTAAGAGTAAAACGCTCACTTTTATGTACTGTTAAATAAACACATGTTTGCCATTTTATAAGAACCAAATCAAAAAAGAAAAGTGTCTGACAAAATGATATCTATCATAGAACATTTTCCACCAGTAAAAACATTTTGGAATCTGCTCAATTTTCAGTAAAAGTAAATGCGTCGCGCAAGTATGTGGCTTTATGCTTATACGCATAGCATTTATTTTAATAAAAGGCGAAACAAACAATTTTAGATATCATTTAAAGGACGAAAAATAATACTTTTTGCCTAAAAAATAAATTGACATTGGTAAATATTTCTTAATTGTAATATAAATTGAATAATACCACGTTTAAATAGTGTAAATAATGAAAATAAAGTCTGTTAATGGGTTGGACAATTCAAATGTTGTCAGTTGGGAGTTTTTTAGCCACAACAATAGTTTTGCTACCTTTATATTTTCTCATTGAATAAGTTAGAGTCATATGAAACGAGTGACTGGTGAAACATAATGTTTATCCAATTCTTGACCCAATGCATGTATATATCATAAACTTAGTCTTCTGTGCACGATTTTGTCATATTTTACGCAACTATATCGTATAATTGGTATTTTGTTTTCTCTTTGTTATTAGGTGAAAGATGGCAGCTATTTAATTGTCGTGTTTTAAAGTCGTAGTTAACCGATATTCGCATTATAGTAAACAATCAACAAAGAAGCATGGATATTGAACACGTGTTTTACATGTATAATCATATCTTTTTTTTAGATTAATGACAGATTCGTGCGTTTTGCGATAACCGGATTTTTACGAGAAAGCAAGCCATTAAGCAAGTCTTCTAGATGTGGACAAACTCAAATATGACTTTAAGAATGAAATGTTGTTGTGTAAAAAATGACAATACGGTGCAACAGTATCCTTCTTGTAAAAGCAGTTTTATTTTGATTTCTTTTGCATTTTATTGGAGGGTGTGTCACTTCAATATAGCGTGATATGGTTGGCCGTCAGAATATACATAAAAGTTTTCAATCAGCCTTAATTTTTGTGTTCTGTTCAGAGTAGCACGCTCTAAAATCCGACTGGAAGTGTCTTTCTAATACAACACAAAGTACATATAACGTATTGTCGTTCTCATATGCACATGACATTTGTCACTGGACGTTAAACCCTAATTCGTCAGCATCATTCAATTGGTTCTTTTCTTCTATTACTTAATCATATGTTGTTTAGAAATCATTCTAAATAAATGAAGTAAATGTAAAGGAGCGAATGCAACTACATTCGATTATTTTAAGTTTTAATTAATTTTATTCCGTTTAGTTCCTTTCTACATAAGCGCAGAGACGAACTGCAATTGTCCGCAAGTAAACTTCTAGCATTTGTCACCAATTGAGTACATCGCAATCCGTTACTGTTTCAACACCCAGAGGTGTTTCATTTTAGTATTCTTAAACAATTATTATTTTTCTCTCTCTGTTTTAGCATTGCGTCACTCTCTACTGTCCTTATCTATTATTCGATATTCTGCGTCTCAATCCAGATTCTCGTGTATACCATGAGAGTCCGGATTTTAGGTGTTGTTTATTTTAATCTGTATTTTTTTAATTTTATATGACTTTTCTCTTCATTTAATTAGTCTTACTCATTATTCTTTCTCTATTCTTCATATTTAAGCATCCCAATATATTTTACTTACTGATGTTTAGTTACATCACGACGTGTATCTCTGATTTATACACTGGTTACCAATGTAGATGACAAATTGGTGTCATTCATGACAATTAAAGAAAGACCAAATGCTATTTGCGACCATTCTTGGATGAAATTAATATTACTTTAATATTACAAATTTTGAAACCATTTTTATCACTTTTCAATTTCCTTTGTCTAAATTGTTCATTGTTCCTGTGGTGTTTCCGTATTTTTTGTATGTTTCATTGTTCATGTGTTGTTTCCGTATATTTTAGCCGCTCGTCTTGAGCCTACCCATTTGATCCGATAACACCCCATATAGCAAACAAATTATACTTTTTTGCCATCCATAACTCATAACAGACCAACTAACAGACCGGGTTTCATACATCCGACCCATTAGCAGACCAGGTTTTAAATAAAAATTGATTAATGTCACCAAAATACAGATTTTCGCATAGATATTTCACCCAATGATATTAATATGGTGAACAAACATAATGCGATGTTCAAAATATTGCATGCAAGTAAATTCAACCAACGTGTCATTTTGTGTACATTTTGTGTGTGTAAAATGTGTATACATTTATTGATGAGTAACCCGCCTTTTCATTTTAAAGATCGTTTATCGAAGCTAGAAAAACAAATCATTTCACCACTGGATTCAGTACATTGAATTGTTTTGTCAGACATGATTTTTTTTTTATATAAATATAATTAAAAAGTTATTCAATGAAACATACTGAACTTCCAATGATTTTTCTCGATAACACCTGATTAACAGACTTTAGCCAACCCGATTAACAGACCAACCGCCGATATAGCCGCATACTCAATATAGATTATCCGACCAATCTCTCAGTTAGCCGAGTGTCGGCCGTGATCACGTGTCATTCCAATAAGTCTAAAGTACAAATGTTTCAACTACGACATGATGTGATTCAGGTTTTTTTTTTAAGAAGAAAGTTTATTTAAAGGTTTAATGTTAAAATCAATTCGTTTTGTGGTTTGCTCTTAACTTTCTTGCTAATTCTCCATGTAATTAATGGTAGTAGCGATGAACCGCTGCTGGAATAGAGAACTTGTCCAAACATCATGATTACATAAAAAAGGGCACAGAGCGGCACTTGAGGAAGGGTGACGGACCGCCCTGTGAAAACGACTAAGCTGAAACACTGATATGTGATTATGTCGAGAAATTAATATGAAATTTATGACTTGAATACTGGTTAATTTATAAGTATCTGCAACTAATCATAGAACGAAATATGACGTATCTCTAAGTAAACAATTAACCCAAGGTGATGAGTGAGCATACATTTAAAAGGAACGCTTACGGAGAACGCGCTTATTATCTTGTTCAGTGCTTGAGTACTAGTAACTAAGTGTCAAGTCATGTTCGAAACTATTATCAGGTTGCGCAATCGGCTCGTCCTGATTTTTATCATCGTCGATATTTTCGCAAATAAGAAAAGGCGGGGGCTCCACGCGATCTGGTGGTAGGTCACGGATAGGCCCAGGAAGGCTATCTTTGTCATGGTCATCTGAATCCGACTACGGATTTTTCGGGACACTTATAGTGTTTTAAACTTAATAACATTCCGAAAGTTTTACTTTGTAGGACGAGGCGCGGAGATGATTGCCTGCGAATATTTTGATGAACGACCGTTCACCATAACGCGCTACAACAAGGAACCGATCTCGCGATTGGGTCTTTGACATATCGGTATTTTAAGGTAAACCAAATCCCCTATAGTAATATCAGGGTCTGACGACCGGGTCGACTGCATTAAGAAATTTCGCTAAATCCGTGATTTTTATTTCGAGCCTCGTGCTGTGCGCGAATAAGGTTCATGTCAGAAATTGCCAATTGATCATGCGTAGTACATGTAGTAGCAATAACTAGTGTATTTTCAGATCGAGAATGATCGCGTTCCTCACGAAGTAACTCGTGTTCGAGCACAGCGATGGCATTATCGGCAACTGGATTTTTGCTCCGATTTTTAACACGGCCAATTTCAATTGATATGTTGAGTTGCTTTAAATATGAATCGTCACATAAGGGGTGAAAACCCGGGGCCTGGTCAACTCGAACTACAACACTGGGACCGTTTAAAGGCTTTAAAGGTATCAATAAGTGTATTAGCCCATCTCTCAAGCTTCCCATTTTTTCGTCTTTGATAAAGCATGTATTGGTGTACGACATTACAGTATGAGGGAACCATTTTGAAGACGCGCATGTCACGTGAATCTAATGATGTATTTAGATTTTTAATATTTGGGCCCGGTTATCAAATTGGTCCACATTGACGTCTAAAGGTTCTAAAATTGAGCATTATTTGATTTTATCAAAAATTGAATGCTTGGGGTTCTATGCTATGCTGAATCTTACCATGTATTAAGAATTTGGATATTTGACCATAATAGGTAAATGTCCAATTCAAAATTTTCAATTTTTTAAGTTTAAGGTCTTAGACCACATTCATTTTGTAACAGAAACTTATGTTGTGTCAACTATTTAGTCACAATCCAAATTTAGAGCTGTATCAAGCTTGTGTCCATACTTACCCCAACTGTTCAAGGTTCGACCTCTGTGGTCGTATAAAGCTGCGCCATGCGGAGCATCTGGTTGTAGATTTGTGTCGTTATGTTACTGTCTCAAGGACGAATATGCAACATCATATTGTTTGTCTTTAATGTGACCAGGTGGAATAAGGCTCAGATAAATTGAACACAGAACGTTCATTTATTTTAATAAATATAACATAGAATAGAAGGCAATGATATATCTGAAATATAGATAATGACAAATAAATACAACTTTACATATAAATACATATGAATATATCATGTTGTAGCAAATAATGTATATAATGTTTAATTACACAATTGCAAATATAAAAAAATAATGCAAAATACAGTTAAATGACCACTCTGAATGTAAACAATTTGTTAATCAATGCTAATGAAAACTGTTCACTAAAGTAAGTTGACCATACTACTATACAAAATACTATATAACATTGAAAGTTAATTATAGGTAAATAAGAAATTATAAGTTTAAAATATAATTAGCAAAGAAAATGAAACTAAATCAAATATTTAAGTCAAAAACATTTAACCGTAAACTAATTTGAAAAACCCTTAAATGTAAATACCTTATAATGCTGGCTACGGCACTTAATGTTGTTAGTGTTGTTTCTTATTCTGCATTGACAATATTTGTCCAATAGCCAGTGGTGTGTTAATATCAAAGAGCTCAAATAGAGTATTTTGGATTCATTGAACCATATAATACAAAATATGTTCAATATAGAAAGATATTTATAGTATAGCGTAAAATAGTTATTAACTAAGTACACAGTTGGGAATAATATCAAAAAGATAATATGTATATAAAACTTGTCCACACTAGGATTCTGTGTCATTGACGAATATGTCATATATAACGGCAACATTGATACAGTACCCAATGAGACAGTATCCTATCTTTCCTTCATTATTTGTGTCGATAAGGTACAGAATGGTCTGGTATATGTCGTATTTCTTTTATTTGTGTCAATTGGGTACTCTGTCATTGATATATACGACACATCCTATTTAAGTAAATGCTACAAAAACCTTTATGCCACGTTTTTTTTGTGTGGTTCAAGTATTGTCTGGTTGACATATTAGTGCAACATTGTTTATTTGTGTTGTTAGTATTGTTTTTGTTTATGAAGGATATGCCACATTGACAAATAATAGAGTTAGTATTACTTAGTTTTATTAAAAAAACATGGCGAATGTAGGTACGCGTATCTAGTTTTGGGAAGGGATACATCCTACTTTATGAAGAATCATTTTGATTCAGACAAAAAAACACCTCTGAAACTGATATTATCAAGATGCTTGATTTCTTGATTGATAATTTATTTGTTACGTCCAATTGGAGAACATGTTTTTGTTTTCAAAATGACGGAATTCCAATGGGGACCAATTGTGCCCCTCTTCTTGTCGACTTGTTATGAGACTAACTTCATATAGGAACTTCTTAGGAAAAAAATATAAGAAGTTAGCAATACCCTTTAACATTTCGTTCCGCTATATAGAAGATGTTCTTTCATTTAATAATACAAAATTTGGTGACTATGTTGAACGAATTTTTCCCATCGAACATAACATAAAGGATACCGCAGTATTACAGATACAGATAAGTCTGCCTCATATCTTAACTTACATCTAGAAATCGACAATAACAGCTGGTTGAAAACAAAACCTCACGACAAAAGAGGTATCTTTCGCTGCTCTTTGTTCAATTGACTCGTTTGGTTACTGTTTCATTGACGAATATACCCAGTTAACACCATGCGTACATCGCACATGTAGGTGTCATGTTGCAAATCAAAATTATGTCCTAATCCGTTTTTACTCTTTTTTTAGAGACAGTCAGTACACTTCGACTGCTTCTTTTTTATGACCTACCTTTTGTCTATACTGTAAATTTGTTTACGTCTGAAAATGTAATAGTGTACCACTGGTCCTTTAGCTACAACCAATCAACCATTGGCGTAAATGCCACATTTTGATTTATGTGTGTCAATGATTACATGACACATCTGTGATATGATTTCTTTCGTTAGAGTACTATGCCATTGATTTATGATACATCATATTCTAGGTTATATCTCGTTTACTTTTTTCACATAAAAAAAATAAAATTGGAGCTGTTTCACTGCTAGTACTTGTGTCGTCAATGTTGTATTTCATTTACCCTTTTATTTTTTGCGTCGTAAGGCTATAGTCTTATTGACGTATATTCCACATCTTTTTATTACGTGTGTCATAAGGGTATAGTTTCATAGACGTATATTCCCCATCTTTTTTATTATCTGTTACAGGAAATAGTCTCATTGACGTATATTCAACATCTTTTTATCACCTGAATCGTAAGGGTAAAGTCTCAGTGATATACATTCCACATATTTTTGTATTATCTGCGTGGTAGGGGCATAGTCTCAGTTACGTATATTCCATATCGGGTTTTTATCTATATCGTCAGGGTAAAGTCTCAGTGATATATATTCCACACCTTTTTTTTTGTCTGTGTCTTAAGAAAAAGTCTCATTGACGTATGTTCCATATCTTTTTATTATCTGCGTCTTGATGGCATAGTCTCATTGACGCATATCACACATCTTGGTGATATCTGCGTTGATAGAGTATAGTCTGATCATCGTCTCATTTACGTATATCACACATCTTTTTATTCCTAGTATCTGCATCGGAAGGGAAAAGTCATTGACGTATGTTCTATATCTTTTTATTATCTGCGTCATGAGGGTATAGTCTCATTGACGTATATCACACATCTTTTTATTATATGTGTCCCGAGGGTATAGTCTCATTGACGTATATTACACATTATTTTATTATCTGCGTCGTAAGAGTGTAGTCCCTCTGACGTATATTCCACATCTTTTTATCATCTGCGTCGTAAGAGTATAGTTTCATTGACATATACTACACATCGTTTTATTATCTGCTTCGAAAGTGTATAGTCTCATCGACGTATATTCCAAAAAAAATATTATCTGCGATGTAAGGGTATAGTCTCATTGACGTATATACCACATAGTTTTATTATTTGCGTCGTAAGGTATAGTCTCATTGATGTATATTCAACATCTTTTTTATTATCTGTGTCGTAAGGGAATAAATAGTCTCATTGACGTATATTCCAAATCTGTTATTGTCTGCGTCGTAAGGGTATAGTCTGATTGACGTATATCACACATATTTTTATTATCTGCGGTGTAAGGGTATAGTCTGATCATAGTCTCATTGACGTTTATCACACATCTTTTCATCATCTGCGTCGTAAGGAAAAAGACATTGACGTGTTTTCTATATCTTTTTATTATCTGTATCGTAGGTGTATAGTCTCATTGACGTATATCACACATTTTTTTTATTATCTGTGTCCCGAGGATATAGTCTCATTGACGTATATCACACATCTTTCCATTATCTTTATCGTAAGAGTATAGTCTAATTGACGTATATTCCACATCTTTTTTATTATCTGCGTCGTAAGGGTATAGTCTAAGTGATATATATTCCACATCTTTTTATTATCTGCATCGTAAGGGCACAGTCTCAGTGACGTATACTACACATCGTTTTATTATCTGCGTCGTAAGGTATAGTCTCATTGACGTATATTACATATGTTTTAATCATCTGCGTTGTAAGGGTATAGTCTCATTGAAGATGTGGTATGAGTGCCAATTTGCCAAATCTCAATCAAAGCCAGAATTTATAAAAGTAAACCTTTATAGGTTTAAGTACGGTCTTCAACACGGAGCTTTGCCTCACATAGAACAGCAAGCTATGAAGTGTCTCATATATTACTTGTTTAAAATCATTTAAATGAAAAATAACAACGGTCTAATCTTAAGAAAAAAAAAACGAGAAACGAGTATGAACCACGACAACAATCGACAAATACTGAATATTAGATGATTCCTGACTAAGGAGAGGTGAAAACAATTGCACACTATAACATATGAATTGACAAACTTAACTCAATCAAAAGACATATTAACTCAATCAAAAGACATATTAACTCAAGTGAACATACACTGAACGAATACATTTGATCGATGACAAACCTTGTTTTCCCTTTTTTGTCGTTTTGTTTCTGTCTCCTTCACATATATCACATCTTTTTCTTATGTTTTGTGGTCATGATGTACTATATCACTGACGTATATTTCACAGATCATTTTTCGTTTGTGTATTATGTCATTGGCGTTTACCACTTTGGCTTTCTTTCTCTTGCCTTCGTTTTCACAAGGACGTGAAATATTAAAGGTGGTTTCTACAACGTTTAGTAGCAATATAGGAAATTTGAGGTTCTTCGTACATTTATGTCTCCCAAAACAGATATGAGGTTGTGTATGGTTGTTGTTAATGATATAAGGGACAATGAACTGAAGAATAATAATGACAAACTTAAATTTTAAAGTTTTTATATTGAGGACAGTTTAAGATTAAAGACATACACACATATGATTAAACTTTCCATAATAATCTTTATTGCAAACGCAAAACACTCGCTGTTGGTTAAAATCCAAACATTACACATTGTGTAACATGAACGAAAAACATACAACTTTTCAAAAATTTCAAATTAATAATATGTACATAAAACAATAGTTGCAGGTTCTTAAATGTTTCACGAAAATGAGTCATGAACAACACGTCCTTGACGTATGCAAAATTTTCAACAAATTGCATGTATGGCTGTTTCTTTAAGCGGCAAGCATGCATTACAAACATGAACAACTACATGCATTTAGTTAAAAACAAATTTTGAACCTTTAAGATACTATTGTATTAATTCTGTGATATAAATCATAATAGATTAAGTTGAATTTGTATTCGGTTGATAACACAAACCCCTAAATTCATTTCGAATGACTCTATGTACACAAATCTGAATCAAATAAACAAATTACAGCCGATTGCATTGAGGGTGTAGGTAAAGGTAATATCTTTGGTTAGCTTGCTTGCTAGCTGAACCTTGAGGTCATTCTTAAGTAAGGTTTACATATACACATTCATGGATCTATAATCTGTTGATACCTGTATCTTGGCATTGCACAAGGTCGTTTTTCTCTGACTGTTTATGACGTTTTTACACTAAATCCATTGGATGCTGGATGTGTACAGATTGATAATTTTGTCTTAGATGCATGATTTTTTTTTATTAGTTGTTAGCGGCTTTGAACTAGCTGTCACTTAACTGCAAGTACTCTCAGATCTGTTCAGTGTTTTTTTGTTGTTGGGATGTCCAAGTACCCGGCCACGTCCATTTGTATTTTGGTCAATCTAATGAGTTAAGCCCTTTTCAATTGATTTTTTTCAGTTTTTATATTGTACTGTTATACCACTGTCCCAGGTTAGGGGAGGGTTGGGATGCCGCTAACATGTTTGACCCCGCCACCTTATGTTTTTATGTGCATGTTCCAAGTCAGGAGCCTGTAATTCAGTGGTTGTCGTTTGTGTATGTGTTACATAATTGTGTTTGGTTCATTTTTTTTTATACATAATGAGGCCATTAGTTTTTTCGATTGAATTCTTTTACACTGTCATTTCGGGTCCTTTTATAGCTGGCTATGCGGTATGGGTTTTGCTCATTGTTGAAGGCTTTACGGTGACCTATATTTGTTAATTTCTTTGACATTTTGGTTCTTGTGGAGAGTTGTCTCATTAGCAATCATACATCATCCTCTTTTTTATATATACTTCCCTATTTTCTAAATATGAACACTCGAATTCACTCAAAACATGTCATACAGTTTAATATAAATAGAACTTCGAATAGCGTATATAATAGTGGCAAATATGTCAGGCCTATTCAGTACCTGAACAAATGGGCAGTCTATATTGAATGTAAGTCTTCCAGGATAAAAACCGATAACCAGTCAATGAGACAGCAACCCAACAACCCAATTTAATCATTAATCCGTTTCGATTTTATTCAAAACCAACACATTCGTATAGAATAGTTGTTTCCATTACCAAAAATAATGCTGAGGACATACTTATGACTTCAATAAAAATGTCCTCTTAAACAATGTTTATATGGTTTTAAAAGATATCATGCAATATAATTTCAATTTTGTTTTCTTCTTCAAACATCAAACAGTTAGTGGATGTGTATCAAAACAACACATCTTTACAGCATAACTTTACATTCCCATATAAAGTTGATTTGTTGTCACACATGAAATAAAAGCGTTGAGCACACCAAACATCTACATAACACATGTATTAATATTGTCTCTAACCTGAACACGGACTACAACTGTACAGATCACGACAATCAGTTTAAAAAGGTAGATAGTAAATAAACAAAAATAAACAGAAGGTTTTTTTTGGAATGACGAAATACACAAACATATCCGAGTCCATATAAACTCATTGTCTGAAAGAATTATTCATGTTTATTTCTAGTGTTGTTTGACGTCAAAAAGAAAAACATCACAATCATTACAAACAAGCAGACTACTTTTTTTTTTGTCAAAATAAATTCCCCACGGCCTGTTCAATCCATCTGATTTAGTAAGAAGTTCTCTATGATGTTTACCATCATCTGATACAACTATTACAGTGTCTGTCTCCTTATCCGTCACATATACATTCCCCTCATTATCTGTTGTCACACGACGTAAATCTTGAAATTTATCCATTTTAAACTTCCACATTAACTTTCCATCTAACGAGCAGCAGTATATTGATGTATAGTGTATACAGACCAACCTGTCTCTGTCTACTGTAATGTCGTGGATACCGTGTGAAGGTGTCGGTATAGTACGTATTACTTTACCTGTCAGGTCCATCACATCTATTATACTATAACCAATAACAACGTACAGGTTATTATCATTATATGATATTCCCCAGCAGTGACCACTGATATTGATTTTACTGGTGATAGAACGTGTAGATATATTTATTATCAGTATGATCCAGTCACTACCACAGGAGACTGCTACAGTGTTACTATCTATCTCTGTTATAAAACTTGGTTTATAGGACAGAGGAATGTGATGTATATCAGTACCGTCTGAATTACAAATAATAAGTCGGTTATTCATGTATTCGGTAAACACTAATGTATTGTCTGTTTGTATACAACTATGAATGATCTGACTTTCATTCTTTGACATCTTTATATTTATCTGTTTACGTAAAGTGACAGAAACAGGAAGGTTGTTTTTGACAGATACTTGATCATGGGTAAATGTTTCTTCTTTAGTTGGTTCATTTTCTGAAATAAATAATGAAGTATTGAATTGATTATAACAACAATCGATTGCTTAATCTATAATGTAGTTTATCGCTAAAAGTGATTGAATGTTGAACTATTTCTTGTGTTTTGCTACCTGTATAATGCTTTAAAAAAATAAATTTTTCACGACCTCAAATTTTCTCTCAGATGTTTACGATTTAATAGAGGTTTTTTTTTCTCCACTTATACAAATCGAGCTTGATTCGACAACAGCATATGATTCACTGAAAATAGAAAAATATATAAAAAGTAAAATCACATAAAATACTGAACTTAGAGAAAAATCAATTCGGAAAAAAAATGAGAATGGAAATGGGGAATGTGCCAAAGAGACAACAACCCAACCATAGAGCAGACAGCAGCGGAAAGTCCATATAAATGACAGATTGAAAAACTTGTATGTGTAGAGCATACATGTAGTAATGTACTGGACATACCAATGCAGATATTTGTTTGATCTTCCGATCTAAAATCATTTGCAAGATAAAAAAAAAATATCTAGGGACTTTTTTCTGTATGAAGGTATACAATTATATGTCAAATATATCAGCGAGTTGCCATTTCACATAGGTAAAATGTTAATGGATCAATATTTTTTTATCTTTCGATTGAAAATCTGTATACATGTTTTACTGCTTTTTAAATAAAGTATGAGATACCAAAAAATCCACTGATAACTAAGAAATATATAAAGGGGTTTAAATTTGTCCTGAAATATATTCATTGGCCGTGTTTTTCACAATGCCTTTATACCAGCTAAAGACTATTATTATTTTTCCTAAATTGTGGTCTTTTTTTTTATTTAAACCACTCTATCGTTGTCGCCGATTGTAATGTTATTTGGTAACTCATAGATGAAATGCAATATACCAAGAGTTTAAGATGGAAATTTTTTCTATTGGTTTATATTCGAATTTTGGTTTAACCTGGAAATCATATATCCTAAATCCACAAAAATTGGTACCAACGTTAATAAATAATCCACAGTATTCAGTATGACTCTCCCAAAAGGGTGACTGGGAAATAGAAATATGGTCTTCATTGGTCTTTCTCCGACCGTCACTAAAACTCTCGTCAAAGTGGGGCGTTAGTTTAGCTATGCGGGATGTATAAAGTACGCAGCCACGTTCGGTCAGAATGGGGAAGTTAAATCCGATGCCTTGGTGAAAGAGAGTTGCACGTTAAGAACACATGCAGCAACTCTTTGAATAGTCCGTAGGTGGCCTGTGGAAAGGCTAAATGTCTGCCCCTTTCAATGTACACTCATTTTTAAATGGCAGTCCAAATGTACCTGACCTTCATCCCGGACAACCTCTATCAGTTGTACAGGATCTACCCATTTGTTATCGTGAACATGCATGAAATATTTGCCACTGGACGTTCAGAAATAAACAATCAATCACCATGACTCCTTCTTAAATGTTCAGGATTAAATTTATTTGAGGTACAAATTACATAACATATAAAAGAAATAACATGAATTTCACGGTTTTTAGCAAGTTTTATTTGTGACCATTTAAACAAATAACATGTTCTTGGATTAATTTGCACTTCTCATAAGTGCAAATTGGAACCACACTTTTTTTTGTCGTAGAATCATCAAATTTGGCAATAATGTACCTCTGGGGATAAATAACACAATACAAAAATAAATTTGATATGGCTCGCCCGGTTCGGCAACTGGAGCGAAAACAGTGACAAAATCCTGTAGGATATTTTTTTCTCCCATAGGATTTTTAAAAATCCTACAGGATTTTGAGAAATCCTATAGGATAAAGCCATAATCCCGTAGGATATTTTAAATATCCTATGGGATATATAAATCCTATCGGATTTATTTATCCTATAGGAAAATTTATCTCCTATGGGATTAAATTAATATCCTATGGGATTTAAAATCCTGTAGGATTTTCAAAAAAAGTGTTAAATCCGATAGGATTTTTTTATGCCCCACCTACGATAGTAGAGGGGCATTATGTTTTCTGGTCTGTGCGTCCGTTCGTTCGTCCGTTCGTTCGTCCGTCTGTCCCGCTTCAGGTTAAAGTTTTTGGTCAAGGTAGTTTTTGATGAAGTTGAAGATCAATCGACTTCAAACTTGGTACACATGTTCCCTATGATATGATCTTTCTCATTTTAATGCCAAATTAGAGATTTTACCCCAATTTCACGGTCCACTGAACATAGAAAATGATAGTGCGAGTGGGGCATTCGTGTACTGAGGACACATTCTTGTTTATCCAATAGGATTATCATGAAAGACTTTTTGACAGAAACTAATGTCCCTTAGGATATTTTTTTCTCCTAAGGGATTTATTTTGTCCTGTGGGATGTTTTTTCTCCCATGGGATATTTTTTTCTCCTACCGGATTTTTTTCTCTCCCTTAGGATAAATTTTGTCCTGTAAGATATTTTGTTTTCCCTTAGGATTAACTTTGTCCTATAGGATTATTTTTTCTCCCATAGGATTAAATTTTGATACGTTTTGTCATCTAAGATGGATTCGTCAGTTTTGTTGGTATCTTACAAACGTTAACAATTGTTGCTACATAGATATTGATCACTACGTAGCTACTACGATATTGAACTCAACCTTTGTATTTAGCCTAGCTGCTACATAGATATTGATACCAGGGATCAGTTCAATATCGTAGCAGCTACGTAGCGACTATGTAGCTGCTATCAGAATCTAAGTAATAACTAGTCTATAGCTACACGTTCAATAGTCAATATCTACGTAGCACTACGTAGCTGCTACGATATTGAACGCGTCCCAGGGTTGGGTTCAATATCGTAGCAGCTACGTAGCGGCTACGTAGCTGCTATCAATATTTATGTAACAACTAGTCTATAGCTACACATTCAATAGTCAAAATCTACGTAGCACTTCGTAGCTGCTACGATATTGAACTCGACCCATCTACGTAACCGCTACGATATTGAACACGACCTTGGGTTGTGTTCAATATCTTATCGGCTATATAGGGCTATGTAGATTTATGACTTTTGAACGGGTGGCTAGCCTAGCTGCTACATAGATATTAATAGCAGCTAAGCTAGCTTTTCGTTCAATAGTCATAAATTTACGTCGCACTACGTAGCTGCTACGATATTGAACGCAACCCTGAAAAGGGTCGTTATAGTTTCAATAATTATCGAAACGGATACATGGAAATATTACTTTATAGGATTGTGCAAATCTTGCCTTCGTATATGGTTTTCATGATATTAATTATTAATGAGTCTGTTTAATAAATGTTGTTTGTTTTACGTCCTGTCGCAAATATTACATGTATGTTCATAACGAGAACACAATAGGTAGGCTTTTCATAGCAAATATAAAAGGTCGACTGAGAGAATGGACATGGAACTTGGAATTATAATGCAAAATGAGGATATATTGAATAAAAAACAGAGCTGCCTCAATTAATTGTGCAAGAGTACCAAATGTGCAGAAGTCTTCCGTGCATGAAATCTATGCTTAAATCGACCATCGTTTTTCAAGTACAGTTTTTAATAATATCAACTGGTTAAATGCATTTTGATGGCTTAAATAAAAGGGAGAGTTCTTTTAGATTGGATTATTTATAGCACTTTAGTTTTTTTGGTATGATACTATATTTCAGATTTCTCTTGGTTATGTTTTTGCACTTAGTGCGGGAAATCGTGGGTTCAAATCCCGGCCTGGTCAACCCAAATACGTCAACATTTAAAATTGCTGTTCCTCCGCTAAGCAAGTGGAATTAATAATTTAATTACACCTCTCCTCCATTACATGATATATCTGTAAAAAAAGACTGGTATGCTCGAGTGGCTAAATGATGTCCAAATGCGGAGTGTTACCTTGTGAACTAGCACGTTAAAAATCTTTCTCGACACTATCAGTCTAGAACAGGGTTCATATTCAGTATAACATTTGGAACTTGAATTTGTCTCTGGACAGGTCTGGATATAAGGCATATTCAACGTTCATTATATATCTACTAAATCGTTAATAAATAGAGAAGTATTTTCCTTGTACTGATTTTTATTTCATGTACTTGGTTTGATTTCCACGAATTGATATTATAAAAATGGTATGGTTAAACTTTTCACAAAATATGTATGTGCCTTTTGTGATATTTTTAATAGCAGGTAATATGAAATTAGCTCCTTACTTTATTTATACATGGAACGTTTTTGTTTGGCTTGATAAGGTGTATAGGGATCTCTCTATAATAAAAAAAAAAACCAAAAGACTGTGGAAATATAAGATTTTAAGATTTGGAAATAAATGAAATTGGTGTCACAAATGGTATGTCTGCTTGTATTTGATTTTTTTTTATAAATATATATGATGCTCTTATACACAATTATTAATGGTTGTTTTACTTCGCTTAGTTATAGCATTTAACAAATAACTCTTCGTATTCTTATTTTCGGCATCAAATAAAATTTATAATGGAATATTTTTTAAAAGACAAGGAAAATGAAAAAAAAACAAAAATAAGCAAAAGAAGATGTGGTATGGCTGTCAATGAAACACCTATCCACAAACGTTGAAATTGAAGTAGCTGTAAGAAATAAATAAGTCATATTTACAGTCTAAAAATGTGTTTAGCCGGGGCCTGAACATCAAATTACACATATCTATACTTGTAATGCATTTGTAAACAAGTTCGTACCCTAAATATGTTCCTCTCCTAAACATGTCGAGGAAAGTGTTTAACCCTATATGTATTTAACCTGACCACATGTTAAAGATAAACATGTTTGGTACTGCCTCTTATAAATAAGTGAAACATTCTCAGTAAATCACATCAGAACTTAGATCAGACTAAAACCTCACTTAAACTGAATATATTTGTTTTTGTAGAACAGGAGTTTAGTATCCCATAAAACATAAATCATTATAAGAGACCTAGGCAGCAAAGATAGTCATTAGAATCTTTTTGCATTTGCCTGTGTTCTATCCTTTTAAAAACCTTGCGGTGAGGCATGGTTTCTGACATCAGAAAAAAAAGTGAAGTATAGGCCACTGGACGTTAAGCAACCAAGTATTAAACCTCACCTTTCCGTGAAGTGTTTACAATTATTTGTATTTTTAAAATAAAAAAAAAAGGATAAACATTTCCAAAAACTGAAAATATTTGAGAAGACGCTATTACCTTAGAAGTAAAAAATTTACCAGACAGAATAAACACGGCAGAAACAAACAAACGAAAAAAACCAAGAGAACAATTTGAAATACCATATACATGTTAAAATCGGTATATATGTTAGCGGCAATAAGTAAAATTAGGCATTAAGCTTAAATCCTAGGCAATAAGCTAACGCCTAGGCATTAAGTTATTGCCTGAAATTTTCAGGCATTAAGCTTATTGCCTGAAATCTGATGATGATTATTCATCCTATTGCCGAAGATAATTTTAGGCAATAAGTAAACTCTGGAATTTATGCATATTGGGTGATTTATTCTTGATAAAGAGTCGTTTTTTTATTATATTTCTAATTCTACATTTATAAATATACATTCATTTGACAGATCTTCAAAATTAGTAAGTTTATTTAGTAATTTTGAAAAACAGAATAAACTCATACTTTTTTCGTGTTTGTGTGGTATAAATAAGTACCAAAAAGACTTAAAAAAAAGTAATTTTATCCAATTGAAAAAGGGGGAGATTCTATAGAATAATTATAATTATATTTATTTGAAAATTTGTACACTTCATTAGTCGAGCTGGTTTGAACTTGTCAAAAGTAGACCAAATTAAGATTGGATTTTTTTTTATCACACCATTTTCTATTTTTTTTATTGGATAAGTAAATTGTCTTTGTTAATAGTTCGACAATTTGTGATAACAAAATGATTTCTTAACACAAATTTCTATCAAGTTTTTATATTTCTAAATTATTATTTGATGCATTTTAATATAAATAACATATTTTATTTGTTAATTTATTTCTGGTCTCTTGTGGAGATTTGTCATATTGGTAATCATGCCACATCTTCTTTTTTATATTTAGGATGACACTGGGTCCTGTACTTTTGCATTGTTAAAATCGGTGAAATTTGATTTTTTTTTTCTTCTTTTCATTCTCAAACGTATGTTATTTGCAGTAATAAAATAAAATAGTTGAAGTATTCAGTATTTATATGAAGATGCACGAGATTTTCCTATGAACTTTTAAGTATGAAACCGTGACGCTTCGAATTCAGGTCCCTCAAAGCATAACATGATTTTACCGATTATATATTTAATTTTTACTATTTACAATTATTTTGTTCAATTCTAATATAAAACGTAGTTATATTTTTTACTTTTATTTTGTTTCAAAGAGTTTAGATCTACAATTATAATATAAAAAATATTTATAACCTTTCATTTAAAACTAGTAATTATTTTCTAATAATTAATCGGTGTGTGAATTAATGTTTTTGGTCGAATTTGATACAATATTTCATTTTTTTCATTTGCTATTTTCTTTTACGCCAATACTTAGGACATCCCAGCTAATGAAAACCTCAGATAGCTTTCGATGTGCAGAATGCGAAGAAATGTCGTAAGTCGATCCTAACTATATCATATTTTCTGTCCTAAGAATATCTTATAGGACTAATCTTAGGACAGTGTCGATAAACAGGCCACAGTTATCATAATATTATTATGTAACAAAAATATTTTAATTTAAATGAATAAATGTCTTTTATTTACTCGCATTTACATTTTAGGCATTAAGCTTAATGCCTGCTCACATTTTTCAGGATTTAAGCTTAAATCCTAGGATTTAAGACTAATGCCTAACATCATTTAGGCAATAGACTTACTGCTTAGGCGTTAGCTTATTGCCTAGGATTTAAGCTTAATGCCTAATTTCACTTATTGCCGCTAACATATACAAGCGGATTATAAACGGGACAGGGTTGAGCGAACATGAATTTCTACTGATTACACTAAAGGTGGCAATCAACCGATTGAAGCACGTGTCGAGAAAATATTAGATAACTTTCTAATTAAAAATGACATAATTATAAAATTTGATTTTATGATTTTTTACAAAGTCTTTTTCTAGATGCCATATCCGTTGTGATAGTATCTTTCCATCAGGTCATTAGTGTACAATTTTGTTCTTAGTGCACTAAGGAGGTTCTTTGTAGTATTTCTGCGAATCCCATGATTTACATGTATGCTGAGGGAAAAGTCGCACATGTTTTTATAAGTAGGACGAAAGTCACAAAAATGTAATCAAATGTGTACACGTTGGGAAAAAGTCTGTGAGAAAAGTTTAAATAATTTTATTTAACATCTTCATATTTTTTTCTGCGAAATCATAACTTTGCTAGCCGTTAAGACTGAACGATATTCCATACCGCAGATACCATTTAATGATAGACTTTGTAAATTTTGTAGTTCGAACTGTGTGGAAAACGAAATACATGTTTTAATGGTCTGTCTTTTATATACAGACTTCCGATATGAACTTTTTAAAACATCACGTGAACATATTAACTTTGACAGAATGAACACAGAGAAAAGATGTATTGCTCATATGAACTGTAAATACAAACAAAAGTTTTTAGCTCGTACAATAAATAGTTTTTTTATTAGAAGAAAAAAGTTTTTATGAAATTATGATTTACAAACAATATATCTTCAGTATTATTTTTGTCTTTCTTTGTGCATATTTGTTTCTTACATAAAGGTTACTGTGATGTGTTTCAAATAAAATCCCAAGTTTATATACCTTTATTTTCTTTTGCAAAGATAATTCCAATTGACAATTTTATTATAATATCCATCATCAGAATATTAGCATTTTAATAAAGATTTTATTCGTTTATTTTGTTACTTATATCAGGGACATATGTATTATATGTCTCTGCTTATATCAAATGTGGATATTATTTTAATTTCATCAAAGATTTACTAAACAAATCCTGGATTTCATTGATAAAGATGTGTGTGTAACTATACAAATCCTTGTTGTAACTAATTCATAATTGTATATATTTAATTAATTTTATTGTAAATTTAGTGTCTCGTAATTTTATGAAGGCTGGCTATCGATCTTTGTTTTAACTGTAAGACCAATGTGCCACACTATAATGAAATAATCATTATATTCATCTTTTATATTTAATCTCAATTACCAGATTAAAATTTCACACCTAATTGAACATTGCAGATGTACGCTGACCACTATGTGTATATATATACCAAGAAACTGCTAGGTGTGAAAATAAGATGTGTCAATTGTATGAGGACCTGTACGGGGTCCTTAATTCTATAATTGTTCAGTCTTTTTCTGTGTTCTTTATATATATAAGCACTTCGTCATTCTCTATTCCTTATCTTTTTCTCTATGTTTCTGTAGTCATTATTTATTTTCCTTTATTCGGCACTTTTAACCCATTATTCACTATTCATCGACCCCATCCTGACCCTCTTTTTTAATGAACCGTTAGCATATACGTCTCGAAGGTGGCAGCATACATCACAGTCCACGACATTATAAACTAGTAAGGCACACATACTGCTGGTGATCAACCTTTGATTTATAAACTAGAATACATATACTAAAAAATTTTAAAGATAATATATATTTTTACAATTTCGTTCGTCCGTTTTTTATCGACAAATGGTTCAGTTTTTTTTTCTCGCAGTTTTAAGTAACGTTATAATATATATATTTTATAGAATAGCTTAAAAGCAGATACATATCTTTATTTCGTGTCAAACCATTTCTTGGAACTTGTGAAGCTTTTTATGATAAATGGAATATTTTTTTTCCCGATTGACCTATTGATATCCATAATTTGTTTTATAAACCAATTGAAATACCAAACACATGACGAAAACAGTCGCCGAAAAAACATATTCATAGTCAAACTGTTTGTACACACGTGCGTGATTAGCGGTCCATGGTTGAATGATCATGAATTTCAATCGATTACACAGATTGCAATCAATATTGAACGTGTGTCGATAAAACATTAAATTTTGTAATTCTTAAAGATGTTATTAATATAAAATATTGAATATTTATTTTGAAATAGTTTACTTCTATAATTCATTCCCTAGTGCCAATTATATCATATCGTCTGGTCCCTTGTACTTGCATCACTTTTTATTAAAATTGTCATAAGAATCTTTCGACAATTTCGATCACACAGATGAAGCTTTAAAAAGTTGAAAAATATTTTCACGAGTCCAACAGTTGACGTGCTTTCTTTATCATGTTTAAGCATGCGAAAATGTATTCTTAAAAAATCTAAGAGACACAAAAAACGTAATACTACTAGTATACGAAATCATTCAATTTTGCATAAAGATGATAACTCTAACTTTAAAAAAAAACGTTCAGAAATATGAAAAGGAAATCTTGACCAAAATACAAAACTAGTAAACGGTGAATGTATATGTACTACTGTAGACTTTGTTATGATGACCTTTAACTTAATAAATATTTATTTTTTATTATTTCAATCAACAGGTATACCTTAATTAAATTTTTTCCGGAATAGTAATTTCTTTTTCTGGAAAAGTAATACCAATTTGCGGAAACGTAAAAACGCCGCTACTTATTTCGGAAAAGTAATGCACGAAAATGCGGAAACGTGAAATTGGACTTTTGGAAAAAAAATAACTACTAAAGGACATGTTAGCGCCGACATGAGTTGTAAGAAAAGATTTCCAAAACAACCACATCATTAAGAAGGAATGTTTACATGCTATACTCTCGTACTAGTATTACAGGGTTCTTGTGGCGTTCACCTTAGACACACATCTTTTTAACGATGTTTAACAAGAAAATCCCTATTTAGCGGACAAGCAATTTTTTTTTTCTGTTATTGAATATCGAGAAAGAAAATAAATCCCGAAATTAATTTGGAACTTTGATACTCAATAGTTTCCCATCAAAATATTCACAATTAGTGTTCGTCCAGTGGCATACATAACAATCTTATTTCTATATGCAATCAACAATGAGCAAAACCCTAACCTTGTAGTCATTTATAAAAGACCCGAAATGATAAATGTAAAAACAATTCAAACGAGAAAACTAACGGCCTGATTTATGTACAAAATGTGAAAATTCCTTGATAACCTGAATTTTCTTAATTATTTGCCTACAATATATAAGTCACTGTTTAAGAAAAATAAAAAATAAAATTCTGGGACTATTATATTAACGTTAGTATAATAGTCCAAGAATTAAAGTGTTGATAAAATCAGAGCCTCACATTTGAAAGTTTTAAAACATTTCGAAGATAAAAAAAAAAAAAAGTAAAAAAATATACAAAACAGACTTTTTCGTTCATTTTGTAACATGAATGAGGCAGTTAGTTTTCTCGACTGAATTGTTTTACATTGTCATTTCGGGGCCTTGTAAAACAGACTATGCGGTATGGACTTTGCTCATTGTTGAAGGCCGTACAGTGACCTATAGTTGTTTATTTTTGTGACAATTTGGTCTCTTGTGAAATGTGGTCTCATTGGCAATCATACCACATCTTTTTTATATATTTAAATCATTTTTCAAGACATCAAATTGTTATTTTGTGTTACTGTTGCAGACAATTCTTTTCAAATATTAAAAATTATTTTAATTAAATGGAATTTTGCATTTGCACCCGCTTGAAAAAAATAAAAACATATAAAGAAGCAACATCGAAATTCTCTGTACTTTAAGCGGCATTTTCACATGAGTAAAATATAAGGTCAACGTTTGAAACTTTTTCAGTCTTGTTCCGTCTTGTTCCATAACTTTCAGTCTTGTTCCGTATTTTTCAGTCTTGTTCCGTAACTTTCTACCCAGTCGTATAAACGAATCGTCGACAAGTGCGTACATTTTTTGGAACAACGTCAAAATCGTTGTTTTATTAGGAACGTCGTGTAACGCTAAGTGGCACCAATACCGTGCGTAACGTCAATATAAATCTTTGATTTTACTATGTCCACAACTTCGATGAACCAAAGCAAGTTAAACATCGACCTGTATCTAAATCAAATTGGTTCTCTTCTTCTTCTTCGTCTTCTTCTTTTGGTATACAATAGTCTATCGACATTCGATGATTACATACTGTTGGCATACGTGGACTAGTCTATTTACCAAACTTTTACCCCAATTTATTCAAAATATATGTTTTTTTCTTATGTTTAATGTATACATGTATATATTTTAAATTGCGCTATAGTTCCGTAACTTTCTACCCAGTCGTATAGACGAATCATCGACAAGTGCGTACATTTTTTAAAATCAATATTTCTGGTATGTTCCAATCTGTCCTTCACTATTGACATCGAGTATATATTACATTTTCCCAAAGTCAACCTTGGAAAAAATATTTAAATAGATTGTAATTTCATCAAATCTTATTTTTTGGGTATTATTTTTATTTTTATTTAACACCAGAAATGTTATTTTATAAACAAGCGTATGAGTTTAGTTATGACAAGTAAGACAGAGTTGTATATTATACATCTGATAGTTCAAAATGGAAAGTTATAAGTTATCGGCCGTGTACACTGAATATTACCTGCAGAAGTGAAACGATGCATGAACTTGCAAGTCCGACAGGAAATCGCTTGAATACCTGGAAGTGTTACCTCACACCCCTTACAATACCTTTGGAAGTAATACCTTAAGCCATGCTGGTGATCAGATGAGGGAAGATCAGAATTTATTTGAAAAAAGTTTATTACTTTAAAGAATTATGAACAAATTATATTTTCGAAAACAATTTTCACGGAACACTTATTCATGATTTCAACTTTGACTCTTTACTTAATTCCAACATTAACAGTTTAAAAACAACAGACCATGGTAATTTAAAAAAAATGCAAAAATTTTCCGTATAAAGTTAGTTAGTCGAATAAAACAACAGTACGATTGACAAGATATCGACACGCAATTACGACTACATCCTTATTCTTTCAAAAAGAGATTCCCAGGCAACCTCAGTTTCAGGTTTTGTAAATATTAGTAGACCTGTTACTATTCTTGCGGCCTCTAATTGCAAATTTTCTAATTTTCAAGGATCCGTGTTGAAGGCTGTTCTTTGACCTATTCAATTTTTAAATAAAATATGTTTAAACTAAACGCAGCCTTGGCTATAAAAAGCCTCAAATGTTGAAGGCTATTCTTTGACCTATTAAATTTTTAATAGTCTTCAAATTTCAACAAAATTCCGCGTAAGGGACCACAACTTGGAAATGGAGATAGGTTTTTATAAAAAAAAAAAAAAAAAATCAAAGAGAACACAGAGTGTGTAAAGTTTTAAATTTTTGATGGATACGAACATTTTTCTCCATTGCCAAATCAACTGTAATATTAGCACTCATACCACTAATTATATTTATATCTATTTTCAGCATAGAATATCTCAGTTTGTTATTGTCGACATTTCTATTACATTTTCTTGATAAAACTTTTTAATAAATGTATAAACATTTTAACAAGCTCACCATATTCTAATTTAAGAGTTGGCGCCCATCAAAGCCATGCACACGAAAATATTTATAGGAAGAGAAATAAAACAAAAGCAAAATGATTTGTCCTTTTAATCTCTGAAATTATCAGCAATAATGATTTTTTTTTAAAGTTTTAGTTACGAATGATATTCTGGGTGTGTCTAAACACTGCTAAGGAGTCCTTAGTGCACTAAGGACTGATAACAATCCACTAAGAACTAGATGGAGAGCTGTTACATGCAATTTCTTTTCATATTACGGTAGAAATTGATATTTAATGCATAAATTTCAAATTTTATAGAAAAATAATAATAAATTAAGGAGATATTCAACATTATTTAGACACGTGCCTGTTTTTCTTTGATATGCCGAAAATCCATGAACCGTTTGACACGTGTCAAATTACATATTAATTGATTACACGGGAATCCTTTTGGTAAAGTTGGATACTAATAAATGAATTGTTGTTGAAATTTTATTAACAAAAAAATCTGAATGAAGAAGTATTTTCTCAAGTATATATTTCTTGTAAATAATAAATTTGAGAGAAATATATCTAATGTCGGATTTTTATTTGATGTTCATATTAATAAGTGACTGAAATACAAATTTTTATAGATATTTAATTCACATTTATATATATTTTTTTTAAAGTACGTGTTGAAGTTTGGATAACCGGCAGATGCTTGTTGCGTTTTCATTAAATTCATCTTGTTATTAGGCTGTGATAAGCCCGGTAGTACCGAAAAATTAATCTAATATTTCGTAGCGTTCTTTGTCTCTTGAACCAATTTTATTTTTCAGGTGGTCGGACACATTATCTATAATGTGTTTTGTACCCGTATCTCTATTCTGTTTATTTTTTCTTGCAAGCGTGCTTTAATGTGGTGACAGGCGACGACGGACATGCGTTTGAACAATAGACTGGTTTGGAGCTGGAACACTTTAGTTTGTTTCTTATGGTGCACTGTTCAAAATTTATTTTCATATATGAAGACATTTTAAGAAATGTATAACTGGACAAAACGAAACCAATAAGATAATGCATTTTTACTACATGCAACACACTAAGTTCATATATGACCCGTTTGAGTAATATATTTCGGGCCTTCAACAGTGAGTAAAGCGCATAGCACATAGTCATTATTTCATAAATTATTTCGTACGATATGTTAAGCAGACAATTTGTTAAAAATAATACAAATCGGATTTCCTTCTGACATACTTGCCACAGGCATTTGTCTCAGAAAAAAAATTCCTATATACCTTTTCTGAGACAAGTGCCTGTGATACTTGTTCTTCTTTAAGAAAAGTAGATTTAAAGAAATTATAGTTGAAAATATTTCTGTCGGCTTTTTCTATTTTTTCGCGTGATATATTTAGGTTTAAATATTCTGATTATATTGCATTACAAAAAATAATTATTTACACATCATGTGGTAAAGGCATATTTTCAAGGCATTCATACGAAGCATTCTCTTTCTCTGTCAGAATTATATCTTTAGCTCTAAATTTACACATACTGAAAAAAATTCGTGAATACTGTACTAAAAACTGTGGAACATTTTTAAAACATTTGTCTCTTTTATATACTTAAAATCGGGAAATGATTTTTTTAACTTCTTTTACTTTTAGAAGAATAATAAAATGTCGAAATATACAAACAAATAAGTACCGTATGAAGCCTTTGTAAACAAATATCAAGCTGGTTGAAAACTAGTGGTTTGGATAAACCCCAAGAACGACACATAATTTTCTCTCTCTCAATTCCATCGTATTGTTTTAGTGAAACCATTTGTATATATACACGCATCTTTGTCGAAATTAAAATAAAAACAAAACACTTATCAATATATATATTTATTTTGTCTTCATATCTCTTACATAACAAGCTGACCACACTCTAACTTATTAGTCATTTAATAGAGCTTTCTTACAAATTGACGAAAGGTACGAACGAACGTAAAGGGAGCACGTATTTTATTTCCACAATAACAGTTAAAAGAGTCTTTGTTTTATCATGTAAAACAGCATTCTTTTCTAAATCAAGTTTATTTTCAAAAATAATAATATCGCAAATAATACACGATTTTAATATAATTAAACAGAGAAAAATAGTGTCAAATACACTTACGTTACGATACGTTACTTACGTAAACTACGAGTACACACATATCCGCGGGAATTTTTTAAGCACGAGTTTCACGATTGACTTTTCAATGGCATTATTGAAGTACGTTAGTTTAAATTTAACGACAAGATTCACTTTTATTTTTATTTTTTATAGTACACTTTCAGCAAATTGTCAAAGTGGAATATCGAGATTTGCTAAAAAAAATGATGCTACCATGATTTTAAAAAGTAATGATGATTAAATCTAGAAAAACAGATTTTGTATTTCTAGGAAATAAATCTACAATTTTGCACCATATACATTGTGGATTTTATACCGACGTTTAAACAGTATACATGTTTGAAAGATAGACACGAAGTTGTCACTTATCGTCCAGTGGCTAATATTTCATGAATGTTCAGGACTATTGGCAAAACGCAATTATACGCTAAAATATTTGTTCCATTGCTCCGGTGTATCATTTATACACATTAAGGGGGGGGGGGGGCAATAAATATTACCAGAGGAGAGGCGATGATTCAAAAGTTGTTAAACGAGCACCAGCATATGGCAAAGTATGAAGATCATCTTTTTTCTTCATTTTCATTTTGTTATTTTTGAGCGTTGCAAATTTTGAATCAAGGAAGTATTATTGTTTTGATTTTTTTCTTATTTTTCTGTAAGGCCGGAAGAAGACAATGTATTTGATTTGACATTTTCTTAGGTTAAACAGTGCAACATTATAATATTGAAGAGTAGGGGAGGGATCGGTTTTTAGTCTTTTAGGGGCATTTTTTTCGTCTGACTACTCTATATTTAGGATATTTTGTAGTGTTATCTCCTCCGACCTTGTGGTATCATATCTTAACCTATCGTACGTCCCGAAATCCTAAATATATCTCAAGAAAAGTCCAATTTAATAAGTGTCGTTGAATGTAGGATAATTGTCCGAAGTTCCACGACTATTATTTAAATATGTCAAAATAAAGGATCCCTAAAACGTGTCTTACGTATGATTCGTCAAGCATACGTACCTTTCGTCAATTTGTAAGAAAGCTCTAGTAGGCGCACATCAAAGTCGTGCACCTGTGGCAAATAACTTTGTCGGGAAAGAAGTAAAACAAAAACAAAATTATTTGTTCTGTAATCATTTTTCATAAGAACAACACATTTAATTATAAATATTAAGCATACATTTTTTTAGATACAATTGTTTATTACCTTAAATAAAAAGATTATGATTGTTTAATGAATTGTTTTGTCATTTGACACGTGTCAAACGGTTCATTGATTTTCGGCATATCAAAGAAAAACGGGCACGTGCCTAAATAATGTTGAATATCTTGTTTATTTATGATTATTTTTCTATAAAATTTGAAATTTATGCATGAAATATCAATCTCTAACATAATATGTAAAAATAATACTGTTGTATCTTTACCCTAAGCCCGGGTTCTCCCTATTAGGAGTAGACAACTGATACCATTCTCCCTGCCAGGAGTAGACGATGGACACCAATGGGCCTCTGGTTGGATACAGCGGATGTCAGAGCCTGCGCACGCCTGCAGCGCCCTCTTCAGCCAATGGTCAACTACAAGCTAGACGCATACGAAGATACAGTTTACAACGCCCGAGTAATAGGTAATTACACAGTACTTAAGCCTAAGTCCTTCTTATATGCATACAGTCCAGGTCGGGTCCTTTCAAGGGAAATAGTCTTTCCCCAAGACGAACACCACATTATTGGTAGTGCGGGTGGGGTGAACACACATGGTGTGACCTAGTTAGCCATTTTGGTCAGGGGATTCTGACCAGGTGCAATCAAGCGTGATTGGCAGAATTAATTTGGCTATTCTGAGACTTTGCAATTGGGATTAGGCTTAAAAGAAGAGCTTTAGAAGCGGTACCAAGCGTTGTATGATAAGTTTTTCACTGTCTGTGAAAGTTTTCAAACTTTGTTCAAGTCATTGATTTTTTCAGATTGAGTCTCGCGTGATTTCGTGTTACCAGGTAACAGCGATACTTGAGATCAATACCGGAAGTGATTTCCGTGATTTGTTTACATATGCAATACACATCTTTGCTATTTGTAAACGGGATTTAAATCAATAAAGACTTGTTTATTATTTTGTTATTGTTTTGTCATTTATTTATAGTGAAAGTATCACTGAATATAGGTTAATATTCAGCACAATGAGTGGGTTTAAAATCAAAATAAACTCCAGTCCGGAGTCTGTTCTCCTACATGTACCTGGCATTGGTACGGCTACTGCTCGTAGAATTATAGTAATGAGAAATAATGGCATAACAATTACACCAGAAATATTGGCCCAAATACCATATATGAAAAATAAAATGTCCCTTGTGTCCGATATGATTGATTTTTCTCCTTGTGAATTCAATGACATGGACAATGTTGATGTCAGGTATCAAGGTCAGCCACATGAGTCACAAGACTATGAGACAGATACACATGTAAAATCACACGAGGGAGGGGCAGCAAATTTTGTGTCCACACCCTTCACCCCGGGTACTATTAGACGGGAAATTGCTCATTTGCAAGAATTTAACACCGATACACAGAGGTGGATAGACCAACACGGTTCCACACAGGCACCTGTCCAGGGGGGTGAAATTTATCAAAAACCTTATTTAAATCAACCGGTTTTTTCTGACTCGGAGATTGCCATGGATACAGTGTGGAATTCGCAGGTTGATCGCACGTCAATGAGATCCATGCCCTCATGCATCGAGGAAAATGAATATCCAACCCAAGAGATGGACCGTTGCAGAATTTTTGACGATAATCTGTCCTGTAGTGAGGAATCGTTACTTCCCAGCCGAACTTTACAACCAGAAGTAATTGACCCAGCATACGGACCACATTATGTAGAATATGAACCGTCAGATAAGCCAGATTTGCCAAGTCTAGATCGGTCTATGAGTATTCAGCATGATAGCACCACTATGATAGAGGTTCAGCTGAATCAACAACCAAGGTTAGTGGGTGAACATTGTACAGAGCACGAGTCGTCAACCGCTATGAAAGAGCAACATTTCGAGAACACCCACCTCAACGACAGGTTCCAACAGAGCCAGACTAGGGAACCAATCAATCAGCGCAGTAGGTTGTTAGAAAATTCTGTCAACTATATTCAACCGCCACAACCAACAGTTCAACTGCCTGTTGAACATACAGTCAACTTCAACCAACAGCCTCAACCAGTTGTTCAACTGCCTGTTGAACATACCGTCAACTTCAACCAACAACCTCAACCAGTTGTTCAACTACCTGTTGAACGTATCAACCAGCGTCAACAAGCTGTTCAACTACCTGTTGAACAGGTCATCAACCACAACCAACAAAGACAGCAAGCTGTTCAACTCCCTGTTGAACATAATGACAACTACCCGCGATCCAATACTAGAGCCATTCATCTACTTGGTGGTCATACAGTCACCAACACACAACCAATTCAACAATCAATTCAACAATCAACCCGGCATACCATTAGCAACGTACCACATCAATCACACGGCACATCCGTGCTTACCGGACAATTGCCTACTCAACAAGGTTTCAACAGGTCACCTCCGACTGTTGCCAACCAACCAATCAACCACAGGGCTACAGGTCAACAACCACCTCAACCCAACATCAACAGGTCAAACCCTTTACCTGCACTTAGGTCTACTCCACCCGTCAGGGAAAGGGAACTTTATCAACAACTTCCACCGACCGCCAACAGGGCCAATCAACCACCCTGTCCCAGGTCAACAGGTCAACTACAGTCAACTAGACAACAAAACTATACCTTTCCAGTCGGTACAGCCGGACAACAAAACAGAGTGATTGACAATCAACAACATCAACCACCGATCAGCCATCCAGTTAATATACCACATATCAACAGCCATGTTCCACCGACACAACAATTTAACAGAACAGGTCTATACCAACCTAACACCAACCAGTCAGGTTTTCAACAACCACTCAACAACACAATGGGTCAGCAGGGGCAACCGCCTCAGGCCATACATAACCAACAGGAAGTTTACAGGCAACAACCGGTGCAACATCTCCAAAATGTTACTGCACCTATACATCAGACTCAACAGCCATTTGGAAATATACCATATCAGCAAGGGAGGCCCTATCAGCCTTCAACAGCACCAAATCTTGTACAAGGAATGACTCAATCAGGGTATTATGACACAGCTCCACACTTGCCAGTGTACCCACAACAACAGCTGTACAATAACCGTCCACACACTCAGTTTCAGGATCAACGCAGTATGTCTAGTATTACGAGCTGCTCAAATAGTGATTCTGATTCATCTAGTTCTACATCAGGGGTAGTGTATCGTCGGAGTCGTCATAAGAGTAGAAGCAACAAAACACACTCTAGACTCAGTATATCAAGCAGACATGTTTCACCAGTGGAGGAGGAGGCTAGTGAACACTCATCGCCACACCGAAAGAATTCAGGCAAGAAGCATGACAAAAGGAGGTCAGACAGACATGGTCAGTCGGAAACGGATGGTCACCATTCCTCAAGCAACCGTCATAGAGCGAAGCCAGCTCCAATGAAACAGGACAAGAAATTTTTCTTTTCGGTGCCCAAGAACCTTAAGTACACAGGGAAAGGCAACTGGAAGGCATTTTACACAAAGTTCACCGGGTACGCTGAGGCTGCCGGTTGGACGGACAAACAAAAACGAGAACAGCTTTGTTGGTGCTTGGAGGACAAAGCTAGTGATTTTTATACAGTGCTACTGGAATCCAACAAAGACATTGCTTTTAGTACAGTAGTGACTAAAATGGTGAAACGCTTTGGTTTTCAAGAACCACAAGAAACTTCACAGATACAGTTTCAGACTATTACCCAAAAGACAGAGGAATCCCTGGCGGATTGGGCGGATCGTGTATTATCTCTGGCAACACAATCCTTCAAAGACCTTTCTGAAGAGTACATGACAAAACAAGCAGTAATGAAATTTTGTCAAGGTTGCAACGACCCAGAGGCTGGACAACACGCATGTGGATTTAAACCAGTATCGGTTGAAAATGCAATTGATATAATAAAGTGGTATCAGCATTCAAGAAAGGCGGTGCAAGCCCACATTGCTCAAGGAAAAACACATGAAGTCAACCAGGCGTCAGCTCCAACACCAACTGCACAAGTTAGTGACACACCATCAGTGCACGGGGTAGGCTCGTCTAAATCAAACATAGACACACGAGTATCTCAAATGGAGCAACAGCTTCGTCAACAACGAGAAGAGCAACAACAGAGCATGCAACAGATGCAAAGCCTACTGTCCTCAATGGCTACACTTACAGAGGAAATGCGACATTCAAACAGATCTAGTGGTACTTCGCCCAGTCGGGACTATAGATCAGATAATACCTCACGTGGACGTGGTCAAGGTAGAAGAGGTGGTTATAATAATCGTGCTGGTAACCGAAGGTCACAAACCCAGACGGGGCATGTTTTTATTGTCATGAACTAGGACATTTCAAAAGAGATTGCCCAAAGTTAAATAACTCATCTGGCAGCAAACCGCCAACTCAGAACAAGCAAACAGAACGCAAATCAGTTACAATGAAATTGCCAGAGGACCAAGCTACAGAGGGACCATCTAATGGGTTTACAGTGGTAGGAACAATTGGGACTGCTCAACTGTTGAGAGTACAGGTCAAAATCCAGGACAAGCTAGTAACTGCATTGATTGATACGGGCTCAGAGGTTACCATAATGCAGGACAAAGTTTTTGATTCTCTGAAAGAAAAACCTTATGTCATTAGAGAGACACTTATGCATGGAGCAGGCCGAGAAATGCAGATGACCTGCAGAATTACTAATCCTACTCTGTTTAGTATACAGGACCTACTTTTCAATCACAACTTATATATCGCTCCAATTGACTGTGAGATGCTACTGGGCCATGACTTCCTAGCTAGTAATAATGTTATACTCAACATTGGTCAAGGATACATGTCCATCAACGACAAGACAGTTAAGCTAGTCTTAGGAGGAGAGACACCATCTGCTCAACCCTCAGTCAGCAGAATTACGATACCAAGCTCGGTAATAGTCCCACCTAATTCAGTAATGCGAATGAATTGTACAGTACCAGTACAGGATAATGATTTTGTGATAGAACCAAACTCGAAGACTACATCTTTGATTCCCAGATCAGTTTGTGCTAAAGGACAAAGTCCAGTTGTTTGTTTTATGAATGTGACGGACAACCCTGTCAGACTCCAGGGTGGAATAGAAGTAGCTGAGGCACATGCTGTGACAGTAATTGAATCTATGGATGATCCTCAGGAGCTCAGTGTTGGCACTTGTTCAACCAGTAAAAAAGGTAACAGTCAAAAAGGTACACCGCCCCCACAGGAGGATCTACCAGATCACCTTCAAGAACTATTTACAACATCCAGTCAGGATTTGACAACAGACGAGAAATCAAAATTGAGAACTTTGCTTTACACGTACAGTGATGTCTTTGCAAAGACAGAGTTTGACCTTGGTAATTTTAGTCATGTAGAACATGAAATTGATACTGGTGATGCCAGGCCTATTCAGCTCCGTATGCGGAGAACACCAGCTTGTTTTGTTCAGGAGGAGGAGGCACACCTCAAGAAAATGTTAGATGCTGGAGTTATACAACCTTCAACATCAGAATGGGCTTCAGCACCAGTGCTTATCAGGAAGAAAGATGGCGGGGTACGCTGGTGCATAGACTTCAGAAGGCTCAACTCAGTCACATCACGTGATTTATTTCCGTTGCCCCTGATAGACGAATGTCTGGACACTTTGGCTGGAAACATATGGTATTCCAAACTGGACGCTAATAGCGCATATTGGCAAATAAAGATCAAGCCAGAGGACCGTAAGAAGACCGCATTTGTCACCAAATATGGATTGTTTGAGTGCGTCAAGATGGCTTTTGGACTTTGCAACGCACCAGGTACTTATGCCAGAGTGATGAACCTTGTCCTCAGAGGTTTAACGTGGAAAACTGTTTTGGCCTTCCTTGATGACATACTGGTTTTAGGACCATCTTTTGGTGAACATCTCACTAACCTACAAAATGTATTTGCTAGATTTCGAGAGTATGGACTTAGATTAAAGCCTAAAAAGTGTGCTCTGTTCAGAACAAGTGTAGAATTTTTAGGCAGGAGTGTCAGTAACCAGGGCCTCCAAATAGGCCAGCAACATTTGCAACCAGTTAGTGGTTGGGTGGTGCCTACTTGCACAAAGGAAGTTGAACAATTCCTGGGATTTGTGAACTACCACCGTTCATTTATCAAGGACTATGCCAAAATATCTGCTCCACTGTATGAAGTGACAGGAAAAAATTTGTTTTCATGGAACCATGAACGTCAACTTGCATTTCAGACGTTAAAAGACAACTTGCTATCTGCACCAGTACTTACTTTGCCTAACAACAAGGATTATTTCATCCTGGATACGGACGCCTCCCAAAATGCAATAGGCGCAGAACTCATTCAGGTGCAAGATGGAGAGGAACGGACCATAGCATATGGTAGCTTTGTACTTACAGCAGAACAAAAACGATATTGCACAACTAGGAAGGAGTTGTTGGCAGTAATTAGATTTACTAGACAGTTCAGACACTACCTTCTGGGAAGACAATTCACTGTGAGGACAGACCATAGCAGTTTGACATGGCTTGTTAATTTCAAAGAGCCCCAGGGGCAATTAGCTAGATGGTTGGAAGAGCTCAGCCAATATGACCTGGTAATAAAGCATAGGCCAGGTAAACAACACATTGATGCAGATGTCTTGTCTCGTCTCCCGGATAGGTTAAAAGAATGTCCACATTATACTGCAGACACCATACTGGCAAGTTTACCTTGCAAGGGCTGTAATTACTGCCAGCGAGCACATCAAAGTTGGGCACAGTTCTTATGTGATGTAGATGAAGCAGTACCACTGGCTAGAAAAAGAAAGCAAAAGCCAAGATTACTTAAAAGAGTAGCAACAGCAATGATGATGTTATTTGAAACTCCAGAAAAGGTTTCAACCTTGGAACAACCTGCAGTACCAGTTGAATCTGCGGTTACGGAAGACTGCTGTCACACTAGCAGCTTAAACTCAATTGAGCCAAAAGCAAGCCAGTCGTCTGAGGAATGTGATTTACCACCATTCAGTACAGGTATGGAATTGATATGTACTCCATCAACGGCAAGAATTGTAATAGACGACTATTCTGATTGTGTCGTGGCAGCAATCGCACAAGAAGAGGGCATAACTATCTCAGGTTTCAGTGAAGAGGATATAAAAACAGGCCAAGAGAGTGATCTAGACTTGATGTTTATCCTCCCGTATTTAAAAGATGGCTGTGAACCACTATCCAATGATTTGTTCCTGGCACCACCAGCAGCCAAGAGTCACTGGATTAATAAAGAAAGATTTTTCTTAGACGACAATGGTATTTTAAAGAGTCAACCCAAAACAGAGGGAGCCAATACAAGACTTGTTGTACCCACTTCTTTAAGACAAACAGTAATGGAGCTCTGTCATGAACTGCCTAGTGCAGGACATCAAGGTGTATCAAGGACCATGTCCAAGATAAAGGACAAATATCACTGGTATAACATGACCAAAGACATTAACTTGTTTGTACTTAGTTGTGATACTTGTAACAAGAACAAGAAAGCCAGCAGACATAGTAAATGTCCTCTGACCAAGTACCATGCTGGGTACCCTATGGAAAGAGTCCACATAGATTTTATGGGCCCTTTGCCAAAGACGAAACAAAACAATGAACATATTTTAATGATGACAGACCAATTCACCAAGTGGACGGAATGTATACCACTACCGTCACAAACGGCTGAAGTAACTGCTCAGGCGGCTATTAATGAGTTTTTTACAAGATTTGGCTATCCATTCCAGCTATTCTCAGATCAGGGACGTAACTTTGAGAGCGCACTCTTTAAAGCAGTATGTGATTTGCTGCAAATTCATAAGGCAAGAACGACCCCATATCGTCCTCAGTCAAATGGACAGGTTGAGAGACAGAACCGCAGTCTCATGGATGCAGTCAGATGCTTTGTTGATTCACAACAAGAAAACTGGGATCAACATATTGCTCAACTAGGGGGAGCCATGAGATCTAGTGTCAACAGGAGCACAGGGTATACACCAAACAAGCTAATGCTGGGCAGGGAAACCAATCAGCCAGCAGACCTTATGTTCGGCAGTCAGAGCGAAAGGAAGTATGAGGGTGCTGATAGCTATATCATAGACCTTGAAAAAGCTATTAAAAGTGCGCATGCCATTGCTCGGGATAAGCTCAAGACCTCCCAGGAGAGAATGAAGAGAGACTATGACCTTAGGGTCTTAGAAAAATCGTACCAGCCGGGGGATCTTGTGTATGTTTTAGACACTGCCCAAATTAAGGGTAAATGTAAAAAATTAGGGTCACCATGGAAAGGGCCAGGCATTGTAATTAGTAAGGTTACCGGGTACGTGTACAAGGTGAAACTCCAAAGAGTGGTTTTTAACACTAATCATGACCGACTCAAGCCGTGTGGGGATAGGAAAATTCCTGCTTGGTTAGAGGCGTGTAGGGACAAATTTAAACAAGGTATTGACGTCTTGGCAGGCAATAAGACCAAGCCTACTTCCCTCAGTACTGTGTGTGTCGGGGCCCAGACACGGGTGAGACAATGGTCCAATGTGATAACTGTAGGGAATGGTTCCATTTAACCTGCATAGGTATGTCAATCCAAGAGGCCAATGAGATAGATCCCTACATTTGCCCAAACTGCCAACTTGTCCGTCCTACTCCACCCTCAAAAGATAAAAGAGGGGGAGAAAATGAGTAGGTAACCATATTGTGTAAATAGTCAGTTTAATTATTGTGTATTAGATACGTAAATTGTCAGTTTAACTAATGTTTGTTTATTTTTTTTCATATTTTTTAGAATGTCGGATTCTGAGTCATTCAGATCATGCTCCAGCGTGGGTAGTGAGGAGGAGAGAAGTGGTGATGGTGACTCCCAGCCGGGAGTGGGCATCCAGCCCTTTGATTTGAGGTTACTGGACACGGCCACCAACAGGAGAAGGGACAGGAGGGAGGAACCTGCCCAGGATGGACCTGTTGAGGTAACGCCTACAGTATTGCTGGAGGTACCAGCAATACCAGAAGTAAGTGTGTCAGGGGGACAGGAGGTACCTGTTCGAGTACAGGGTACTCCAGAGGAGACACAGGATGAGGTGCCACGGGAACTGGTGGTCGAGGCTGTGGAGCAGTCAGCTCCAGTAGCAGCCAAGGTAAGTGTCTCAGGAGAACAGGAGGTACCTGTTCTGGTTGATAGCCTGCAGACACTTGTCATCTCAGAAGAGACTCTTAACACTCCAGAGGAGACAGAAGAGCCAGAGGTGCAGGGGGAAGTGCCTACAACACACAGTAGGGAGCAGTCTGCTTCAGTGCCTGCCAGCACGGACCCCATGGCTTTCAAGAGAGAAATACCGGACGCATGGAGGGGCAGGGAGGCACAAGTTTGGACAGGCCCCATAAGTGGTTACAGGGAGAGGACCTGGAGGGTGAGTGTCAGGGACGTCGCTTGTCCAGTCCCTGGATGCCCAGTAATGACGAGGCACTTGCGGGAGCACGCATTGGGGGATCATGTGTCCCCAATGTTTGAGTCCAACTTCAACAGGGAAGTGATGTCCAATCAAGGCTTCCACCAGTTCAGGGGCCATATGGTAATCCTGTTGGCCAGGTGGCTCACTGGCCGAGAAGACGTAACCTCTTCAGAGTTTGTCTCCTGGTTGCAGGAGAGAGCAGCCATCCCAAGCGGTTGTAAGATCCAAGGAGTGGACATGCCACCACTGAGAGCCGTTTGTCTGGAGATGAACTGGCAGAAACGCAGTGTGTATTCCCTGCATCCCATCACCAGCCCGGTAGTGATATTATATTGGAGGGTGATCCTAGGTGTGCTTCGGTACCTAAGCCCAGCACACAGAGCCTGCGTCGCTCTTGATGAGTTCCAGGGAGTTAACGGTCCGACATATGACCTTCTATGTCAGGCCAATGCCAGATTCTGCCAGGTGGCAGAGCCCGTCGTGGCTCAGTCCACAACCAGTGTGTCAGTGCCGGAGACTACTGTTCAGGCAAGCTCTAGCTCTGTGGATGCCCCACCAGTGACACAGACAGTGCAGTCGGTACCCCAGAAGAAGGAGGAAGAGAGGGTCACTCCACCAGTGGAGGAGCCAGCAGCCGTGGCCACCAAGCCAGACGAATCCTTGGTGGTTCTAGTGTACCACAACACTAGAAAGTTAGTGGCAGTAACATCTGTTGCCAGCGCTGTGGCTCAGGCCAGGGAACTGTTCGATCTGGAAGACCAGGAGGTCGTGCTGACCTACCTGGGAGCCGAGTTAACCAGATCCGTCAGGATGGAGTTGCTGCCAGCCATGGCAGAACTCACGGTAACAGTCAAATGAGCTACCCAGAAGTGACAATAACGTGAATGTAATTCTGGACTCTTTTTGGTTTTGGCTTAGCCTCCGTTTCCTGTCTGGAAGCTGTACTCCCCAGGATTTGAAAACCAGGCCAGTGTAAAAATTGTAAATAGTAGACTAGTGTTAGACATTTTTAAATATCGCCATATTGAAGAACGGTATTGGTGTATACATTTTTTTATGGTCATGGTTTTCACTTTTTGTTCCATGCTGGAACTGGTGCTTAATTTAAAGGGGGATTTAGTAGAATAGCAGGTAGTTTAGATTAATTGGAAATTCAAGGGGAGCTTAATGAACTGACAGAAATAGAGATCTTTGTAAATTTTTGATTATTTGTAGTAGATTTAGTTTTTGTGTATTTTAGAGATATGTGATTCAGAATTAGGACAATTCTGAGTTGTGGCTCCGAGTAACGGATGTGAAAATTTTTTTTTTTCATTGTCTTAGGCAAATAGTTCAGTGATTTATTTTTTTTTAAAATGCCATGTTTTTAGGGAAAAGATAAAATTTAGATAGAGACCCAATAGCCAGGGAACAGGGGGGTGGATTTTAGAAATAACCCATTCGTTGGTTAGGTAAATTAACTAGTATTTTGAATTTAAGGCATAAGGGGCGTCTTCAGTTGTCAGGCCTTTGTCGGAACTTATAGTTCCTCCTTTTTAGGAAGGAGGGGGGTGTTGTATCTTTACCCTAAGCCCGGGTTCTCCCTATTAGGAGTAGACAACTGATACCATTCTCCCTGCCAGGAGTAGACGATGGACACCAATGGGCCTCTGGTTGGATACAGCGGATGTCAGAGCCTGCGCACGCCTGCAGCGCCCTCTTCAGCCAATGGTCAACTACAAGCTAGACGCATACGAAGATACAGTTTACAACGCCCGAGTAATAGGTAATTACACAGTACTTAAGCCTAAGTCCTTCTTATATGCATACAGTCCAGGTCGGGTCCTTTCAAGGGAAATAGTCTTTCCCCAAGACGAACACCACATTAATACACACAACAGCACTCCTTCTAGTCCTTAGTGGCATTGTATAGTCCTAAGTGCACTAAGGAGTCCTTAGCAGTGTTTAGACGTACCGGGATATTCTAGCCTAACGTGTTGATGTGTCTGTTGTCAGAGATGCACATAGACCTAGGTGAACAATACTGTCTTTAGTTACATCTAGTGTTTAGTTCCATAAAATTTCAGTTATTATCAAATTTTGTTGAAGAATTTATTGGTGAAAGTTAATGTAAATGTTCAGTTGCAAATACTACATGCATATTGAGGACACAATAGAAGAAGTATGGTTACTGGCAAATCTATCCAGGCATCTCCACAATAAAAATATCTTCACGGAAAGCAAGCTATACTAAATAAAAAAATAAAAAACACTTATGTACGATTTTCAAAGTTGTTTAAGTAATTGTAGTGTATTGGATATACCCGTTGGACGCATGTTTCTGTCTTGTCATTACTTTCAATGAAAAGCTGGTGATATTCTTAGCCCCAACACCATGTGTTGTTTTAAAATTGCTTCTGATTTTATTCACAGTTTTTGTTCAGATGGTGTCACAGTCATGTCTCAGTACCCAACAAGTCGGTTGAGTACAGGAACCCTGATGAGTTCAAAATGATGAGTCCTCTATGCAGAAAGAAAATTCCGCACATAGAGGCGGGCCTCTTTTGGTCACTAAACAATAATGAATAATAGTTCAGAGAAATGGTTGCTACACTAAACGCTAAAATGCACTTTTGAACTTAAATTGAAACTAGAGGCTCTAAAGAGCCTGTGTCGCTCACCTTGGTCTATGTGCATATTAAACAAAGGACACAAATGGATTCATGACAAAATTGTATTTTGGTGATGGTGATGTGTTTGAAGTTCTTACTTTACTGAACGTTCTTGCTTCTTACAATTATATCTATAATGAACTTTGTCCATTAGTAACAGAGAAATATATTTGGTAAAAATTTACATAAATTTACAAAATTAATGAAAATTGTTAAAATTTGACTATAAAGGGCAATAACTCCTTAAGGGGTCAATTGACCATTTAGGTCATGTTGACTTATTTGTAGATCTTACTTTGATGAAAATTATCGCTGTTTACAGTTTATTGCTATCTATAATAGTATTCAAGATAATAACCAAAAACAGCAAAATTTCTTTAAAAATTACCAATTGGAGGGCAGCAACCCAACAACCGGTTGTCCAATTCATTTGAATATTTCAGGGCAGATATATATTGACTTGATTAACAATTTAACTCCTTGTCAGATTTGCTCTAAATGATTTGGTTTCAGAGTTATAAGCCAAAAACTACATTTTACCCCTGTTCTATTTTTAGCCGTGGTGGCCATCTTGGTTGGATGGCCAGGTCATCGGACACATTTTTCAAACAAGGTACCTCAAAGATGATTGTGGCCAAGTTTCAATTAATTTGGCCCAGTAGTTTCAGAGGAGAAGATTTTTGTAAAAGATAACTAAGATTTACGAAAAGTGGTTAAAAATTGACTATAAAGGGCAATAACTCCTAAAGGGGTCAACTGACTATTTCGGTCATGTTGACTTATTTGTAAATCTTACTTTGATGAACTTTTTTGCTGTTTACAGTTTATCTCTATCTATAACAATATTCAAGATAATAACCAAAAACAGGAAAATTTCTTCAAAATTACCAATTCAGGGGCAGCAACCCAACAACAGATTGACCGATTCATTTGAAAATTTCAGGGCAGATAAATCTTGACCTAATAAACATTTTTACCCCATGTCAGATTTCCTCTAAATGTTTTGGTTTTTGAGTTATAAGCCAAAAACTGCATTTTACCCCTATGTTCCATTTTTAACCGTGGCGGCCATCTTGGTTGGTTGACCGGGTCACGCCACACATTTTTTAAATTAGATACCCCAAAGATGATTGTGGCCAACTTTGGATTAATTTGGCCCAGTAATTTCAGAGGAGAAGATTTTTGTAAAAGATAACTTAGATTTATGAAAAATGGTTAAAAATTGACTATAAAGGGCAATAACTCCTTAAGGGGTGAACTGACCGTTTCTGTCATGTTGACTTATTTGTAAATCTAACTTTGCTGAACATTATTGCCGTTTACAGTTTATCTCTATCTATAATAATATTCAAGATAATAACCAAAAACGGCAAAATTTCCTCAAAATTACCAATTCAGGGGCAGCAACCCAACAACGGGTTGACCGATTCATCTGAAAATTTCAGGGCAGATAGATCTTGACCTGATTGACATTTTTACCTCTCATCAGATTTCCTCTAAATGCTTTGGTTTTTGAGTTATAAGCCAAAAACTGCATTTTACCCCTATGTTCTATTTTTAGCCGTGGCGGCCATCTTGTTTGGTTGACCGGGTCACGCCACACATTTTTAAAACTAGATACCCCAAAGATGATTGTGGCCAAGTTTGGTTCAATTTGGCCCAGTAGTTTCAGAGGAGAAGATTTTTGTAAAAGTTAACGACGACGGACGACGACGACGACGACGACGACGACGGACGACGGACGACGGACGCCGGACGCCAAGTGATGAGAAAAGCTCACTTGGCCCTTCGGGCCAGGTGAGCTAAAAAAAGCACATGAGATTACCAAAGGATAAAGGTTTCTGCTTTGAGACAGGCGATGGATGTATACTCATGACTTTTGATATCTCAACCGGCCCCTATTCCTTTAGCAAATGAGGAATAAACAACCACAATGCATTAAACAAGAGAAAACTCGATTTAAAAGAAGCCAGAGTCAAATGTAGAAATAGGTAACAGAAGAAACTACGCAAATGGCAATAATAAACATAAAATAACAAACGGACCAGTAGCAGTAACTCAATGCAAGCTCCATGTTTGAAGTACACTTATCGGTAATTTGTGTCATTGGTAGAAAAATTAACAATTCTTAAACAATAATATCTGGGAATATTTGGTCTGCTCCAATAAAATAATATCCTTACCTACTACAAAAACATATAAAACTATTCTCTGTTCTTTGGTTGAGTTCACAAATAGATTTTTCTCTAAGATATTTCATTCTCCCATAGGATATTTGTTTCTCCTATAGGATATTTATTTCTCCTATAGGATATTTCTTTCTCCCATAGGATTTTTTTCTCTTATGAGTTGCTTTGATCTCCCATAGGATTTTTAATCTCCCTTAGGATTTTTAATCTCCCTTAGGATTTATTTATTACCCTTAGGATTTATTTATTACCCTTAGGATTCTTTTTTATCCCACAGGATATTTTTTCTGTTATGAAATCCCTTAGGATATTTATTAATCCTATCGGATATTTTTAATCCCATGGGATTATTTTATTAGACTAATATCCTGTAGGATAAAAAAATATCCTATAGGTAATGCTTTTATTTTTCCTAAGGGATTTTTTTAATCCTAAGGGCGAAACTATATCATATAGGATATTTTTATTGTCCTAAGGGATTATAAATCCCTTAGGATTTAAATATCCTGTAGGATATAAAAAATATCCAATGGGATTATGACTTTATCCTATAGGATTTCTCAAAATCCTGTAGGATTTTTAAAAATCCTATGGGAGAAAAAAATATCCTACAGGATTTTGTCACTATTTTCACTCCAGTTGCCGAACCGGGCGAGCCACACCAATTTTTTTTTGTATTGTGTTATTTATCCCCAGAGGTACATTATTGCCAAATTTGATGATTCTACGACAAAAAAAAGTGTGGTTCCAATTTGCACTTATGAGAAGTGCAAATTAATCCAAGAACATGTTAAATAATAAGCTTTCCTGAATAATGGTACACCGGTACTAGTATGTATTATACATTGTAGGTCTAAAACAAAATATTAATCTAAACACGTGTCTTTTTGTCTGTCTGAGGTCACGAGCCTTAGCATGTCAGTCGTTGTTTTTTTGTTTTTGTGTCAAATCTCCTTGTATTTATTCATTTGTTGAATTTAGTATAGGTTGCTGATCTTTAAAAATCTTTGATGAATTGTTGAAATTCAGGGACTTTATTCAGTCAAATTTTGGGCTTCTGAAAGTGTAAATTGATGAAATCCGTACGCATATTATTACCAAGTAATATTTGTTTGTCATTTGGTCACATCTACTTTATTCTTACTCATATTAATCATATTAATCATTTTAAATAGAGGTAAAGAGAAAGTAATAAATTATATACATAACATTTAGGTCTGCTGCCTTCGTCTTAACAAGAACCCCAAGGATTACTGGAGAATAGAGATATGGTCAATAAGGTCTTCTTTTTACCGGCAGAACAACCCTTGTCAAGGTGGAGCGTCATGTTGGCTATGCGGGATGGACAAGTACGCAGCCACGTCCACTCAGAATTGGGACATTTAATTCTAAGCTTCATGTAGAGTGACTGCCATGCTGTCTGCACACTGATAACCCTTGCAAAAACTCGTTGAGAAGTCCGAAGGTGTCCTGTTGTAAGGCAAAATGTCAGTATCCAATTAACACTCAATTCACAGTGGCAGTCAATTTTTCTCCTACTTTCATCCCAAATGGTCTCTATTACAGGACCTACCTTTTGCATTTGTTATTAAATAGTCCTCAACATGCACGAAATATTTGCCAATGGATATTAAGCAATAAAGGCAACAGTAGTATACCGCTGTTCAAAACTCAAAAATAAAATCTATGGACAAAAAACAAAATGGGGGTAACAAACTAAAACTGACGGAAACGCATTAAATATAAGAGAACAACGACTTAACACTAAAATGTAACACACACAGAAACGGACAAATTAGACAAATGCAACCAACAATTAATCAAACAACCATGCCCGAGAAAGTTGGAATCCTTGTAATTTAAGAACAAAATGTTGTATAAATCATCTCGATACCGAAACACCTCCTCCTCAGCTGAGGAATTACACAGTACTCTCTGCAACACTGGTATCAACCCAGTTTTATAATTATGCACATCTTAGTACATGATGTCTCACGACAGAGAAATTGGTTAAAATCCTTTCCTTTAAAGGACTAAGGTCTCGTCTCATGGTGTTTCACGTTGTTCTACTGGATGTTTAATCCCCGTCAGATCAGAATTGGGACGTTGAATATGATGTAGGGTACTGATGACACGCTTTCTACATCTTTACATTACAGTGTTTTTGGGGTTGCCTATCCGAGGCAAAATTGTTGTATAATCCTGGTACCTTTGATAACTATTGACCCTATGTAACATGTCATCGATTTTAAGTCTGTCAAAATTCCCAATTCCCCTTAGTTCAAAGCAGTCGAATATAAAAAAAAAGAAGATGTGGTAAAAAAAAGAAGATGTGGTATGATTGCCAATGAGACAACTATCCACAAAAGACCAAAATGACACAGAAATTAACAACTATAGGTCACCGTACGGCCTTCAACAATGAGCAAAGCCCATACCACATAGTCAGCTATAAAAGGCCCCGATAAGACAATGTAAAACAATTCAAACGAGAAAACTAACGCCCTTATTTATGTAAAAAAATGAACGAAAAACAAATATGTACCACACAAACAAACGACAACCACTGAATTACAGGCTCCTGACTTGGGACAGGCACATACATAAATAATATGGCGGGGTTTAACATGTTAGGGGGGTCCCAACCCTCTTCCTAACCTGGGACCGTGGTATAAGAAAACAACATAAGAACGAACTATAAAAATCAGTTGAAAAAGGCTTAACTTCAGAAGAACAAAAATACAAGTGGGCGTGGCCCGGTACTTATACATTCCGAAGACTGTTTAATTTGTTCCGAAAGTGTGCTCTTTGAGGTCTTCTTTAATTTAAACCAATCAATCGTTGTTGCCGACTGTTATGTTATTTGGTAACTCATTACTCATAGATGAAATGCAATATAACAAGACTTTCAGATGAAGATGATTTTTATTGGTTTATATGTAAATTTTGGTTCAACCACGAAATCAAATATCCTCAATCCACGAAAATAAATGATCGATAGTAATCATTATGACTCCCCCCTAGGGTGACAAGGGAATAGAAATATGGTCACCAAGTAATATTTGTTTGTCATTGGGTCGCTGTTTCATTGACAGATACGCCACATCTACTTAATTTTCACTTTATATAAATCATTTTGAATAGGGATAATCACAAAATTATTTACTGTACAAACTTATCATGTAAGTCAGCAGCCTTTATCCAAACTAGAATCCCAAGGGTGACTGGGGAATAGAGATATGTTCACTAAGGTCTTCTACCTACCGTTAGTACGACCCTTAACAAAGTGGAGCGTGGTGTTGGTTTTGCGGGATGTACAAGTACGTAGCAACGTCCAGTCAAGAAGAGGACTTTTTGATGCTTCGTGTAGAGAGACTGTCAAGCTCTCTGTATGTTAAGAAACCATGCAAACACTCTTGGAAGGTTCATAAGATGGCCTGTTGTAAGCCAAAATTCCTGTCAGTCTCTTACATACACTCATTCCCCAGTGATAGTCAAAATTCCCTCCACCTTCATCCCAAACAATATTTATTACAATATCAACGTATTGTATTTATTGTTATATTGTTGTCGTCCTGAATATGCATGACCTGTTTGACACCGAAACACTGCCTACTGAGCAGTACTCCCTGCAATACTTGTATCCGCCCTGTGCTGGTAAATAAGCATAACACTTTCTTGTGTCTACAGTGCCTATCTTGATTTCCTTTCACGAGGAGCTCTCAAACTGGTTAAGGATTTACTTTTGATTCCCATTCGTTTTGTCAACTCTTTAACGTTTTGTATTAGGATTAGGCAGGATAAACACGGACGAAACCTGAATCACCGAAATTCGCACGTGATGCAATAAAATTGGTACCGTTAATGGTGTTGATAACCAGGGATGTAAAAATAAGTTGCAACGTTAGGAGATTATCACCGAAAGAGACATAAAAATAGCAAAATTATTTTAATTTCAACTTTGTCTGGGGTAGTAGGAACCTTAGATTATAATTTAGTACGCCAGTATTTGGCTATACTTTTTGGACCTTTTGGATTATATCTCTTCGTCTTTTATATCAGCTTTGGATTTCAAATATTTGTGCCACGAGCATCACTGAAGAGACATTTATTGTCGAAATGCGCATCTGGAGCAAGACATTTGGTACCGTTAATTTTATTATAAAGCCAAACAAGTACAAAGTTGAAGAGCATTGAGTATCAAAAATTCCAAAAAGTTGTACCAAATACGGCTTAGGTAATCTATGCCTGGGATAAAAACATCCTTTGTTTTCGAAAAAATCTAAGTTTTGTAAACAGGAAATTTATAAAATGACCACATTATTGATATTCACGGTCAAAACCGAAGTGTTGACTACTGGGCTGGTGATTACTTAATTCATTACAAATCATGAAATCATAAACAAATATATAAATCAAAATTCACATCTGAATTTTTAAACCAGTTTACTGTTCTATAACGGAAAATATATAAGATCACCGTTCCACCTTTAACATGCTTTATACGAAAATCAAAAAAAGTATTATAAATATGACAAATACACGAAACAACATTAAGATGTGCATAAGACATATGTCTGTTGGAAATCATTTTTTGTTGAGTCTTCTGTATGGCATTTTGACTTTAAACTTTTTTACTTGAAGTGCAAGACCAATAAAACTGAAAATAATAGCCTACATGTATTCTAGATCTTGTCATTAATATATTTATATCAGCCGCGATATTGTGGGTCCGTGACTGAATTGAGACATCTGATTATGATTTTTATGTAAACCTTATTTTAGCCTGCACTTTTAGTATTGCTATTGGCATCTGATAAAGTCATGCTGAGTATAAGAGTTTTCTCTGCCTTCAAAATCTTTCTGTTTGAACCCGTCGACCTGGAACTTATTAATTATTGGTAATATTAATTATTTGGAAAACAAAAGGGACCTGGAATGGAATAATCTTCAATCAACAGCATTGTCCTATCTGCTGACAATGATTGAATTTAGTAGTATCAACCCTGTGATTATGACCCGTGTATATAGCAAATCCCAAATACCAGTACACCGTTTGGTGGTGCGCCTGACAGATGCGGAACGTACAGATAAGGTAATAGGTAACCCGTGACATATAATGACATGCCTCAACGAAAATCGCATCGGATAGTTCCGGAACTTATTAATTTGTCTAATTGCTTATTGATTGAAAAAGTAATCGATGTAAAAGGGTAACATTTTCAGTATACCCTACATGTATCAAGTATATATCCCCTTATATAAGTTTGACTTGAAGCTTTCTCCGGTATACGTTGATTAGGTGAACAAAAAACGGTCTTTAGATTTAGTAGTATAGATTTTTCTTGCTTAATCGGTTGCTAAGATATGGCCAAAAGCCTTAAAGACTTGCAGGTGAGAGCTGATTTATCCTCTAAATCATGTTCTTCGTCTGTGGGCTCTTGCAAGGGATGCGGAAACAAACGATGCCTTACTTGCAAGCAAATACTGAATACCCAGACTTTTAACAGTCACTCCACTGATACGGAATACACCATATTTTGCAATGTTAATTTCAAGACTTCACATAGTGTGTATCTTCTACAGTGTTAATGTGGTAAGCAGACTTGTGAGTCAGAACAACCATTTCATAAACGTATGAACAGCCATCGTAGTGACTATGAATGCAAGCCAGACCTTTTTTTCAGATGACATTTGAGATCCTCTGACAACACTAAGGCAGATCTCAATCGACTGACCATTACAATCATTGTCCACAACACTGCTTGGTCAAGAGAGGATATACTTGTTCGACAAAGATTTTGGATAAGAAATTAAAAAGAAAAATTGCCATCAAATGGGATCAATGAAATATGTAATTCTTATTCGTACGGTGCATTTAATTTGTCTATATAACATACCTACACATTCTTTGTTGCTATTCCTTTACCTTTGTCTACTATAACATTATTACGGGTTGAATCGCAGGGTACTAAAGGGATACATCATTGGGGATGTATAGGTGTAATACCACCATTGATTTTCCTCTATTAGTCTTTGTTAAATTGGCACTTTTCAAAAAAATGTGCAGAATTTATCTTTGTTTCAAATAAAGAAATACTTGGCATGAGTAAAGTTTTATCCTGTCCTGTTCTATAGAACAAATTCATAACATTTCATTGCACATATAGACAATAACTGTTTAGTGTCTTTAAATATCAGCTGTATTTGTACGAGGCTAGGAAACAAGGTGTATGCGAGCTTTTAGCGAGCTATTACACCTGTTTCGAGCCGAGTACAAATACAGCTGATATTTAAAGACACTAAACAGTTATTGTCTTTATCCTGCAATTAATTTCTATTTTTTTTTTTGCTTTCAAAGTCTGAAAAACTCACATTTGTTGTATTTATTTTCGATTTTAAATGCATTAGTTTTTGTTTATTTTACCTGTTTGGGGCCCCCAAGCGTAGTAATATTAGATAAATCACACAAATGTTACGCTGAAAGAATCTCGCATTGTCAACAAAAATACATCGCTCAAAGTTAATAATTATTTATTATAACATAACAGCAAAATTCAACAGTAAAATATAATAAAAAAAAACAGTGTCTAATTTGGGACAATAACGTATAGTTTGTCCTACGCTTCACACTCCGTGACCTTCACTGATCATCGATCGTTGCTGCATGATTGATTTCTTGTGTGTCACACATGTACACATTTAAGTTTTGAACTTGGAGATTTGCGCCATAAAAGATGGAGTTTACCCGGCTATTCATGTTTGTCTGTGAACTGAACGTTGGTTGTGGATCTGAGAGCGGAACATTTAGAGACGGAACATGTAATTCAGGTAAGGTAGAGACAGTAGAACTAGTAGGGTCAGCTACATTTTGTACATTTTCAGATGGGTTGCTCAAAATGTTTGAAATTTTTCTATGTTTATCTTCATCCATTGAGCTGTAATTATTAACCGATGAAACACTTTTGTGGCCAGAAATTTGCATAATATCTGTATTTTGTATGTCATTCTTGCGCAACTTCTGCACCAAATATTTTCTTGCACTATGGTTTGTCAGTCTTTTGTCCTTGTCCAAATCACCCTTCTCTTTCATTATTTTCATTATATTAGACAGTTTTCTTTCCCCAATTTTCTGTCTGATGTACCATTTGTCTGATCTTTTATCATCTAACGGAATTGTCCTGGGCGCAATGTAAAAGGGACTATCTGGTGCGCTATATTCTGAAGGTCGCTTTGATGCATACAGATCATAAAAAGCTAGAGGATTTCGGTCCCCCGGATATTCGTACATTTTTGGAGCAACTTCACGAACATCTGCAATATTATCCCCTGTACGCGTTTTAGTTTGTCTTTCGTTTAACTGTAAATATCTTGTCCCATTAGATGAAGTGTGTTCAGTGATATCCCCCAATCTGAAAAAAAAACAATAGTTTTATTTCATGAAATACTATTCATACATGTATGTAAAATGTATTAAAATAATATGAAATCTTTGTTTTGCAGGTTGGTACTGATTGGCGTATCCTGATAAATTCCGTGACAGTCAGACAAGAGTTTTCAGCGTCAGGCATGGGAACGAATATGAAGGGGAAGGAAAATGTGTGTTTTGGAATCTCATTGCATTATTGGATTCAAATAAGTGTTTTGTGTCTGTTAAAAAAGCAAAGGAATATAATGTGAATGCTCAGTTTGAAATATGTCTATCTTTGGATGTAATAAGATACATTTTAATATATAGCGTGCGAATGATATTTCGAAGAACGTGAACGTGGTGAAGTGTATTTGAAATGAACAGAACAGTGCATTATGGGTTGATATAGAGGACGTAAATATGTATATTACACATGAAATTTCAGTGAAATGTAAGCAGAATATTATTGATGCAACACACAAGTTGTTAAGTATGCAGAATTTGTTGGCAACACTTTTGATATTGATTACATTTACATGTAATATATAAAGATGGATAAAAATACATTATAATCGCTTTTATATTTTTTTGTCTTGTTTTAAAAGGCTCACCTGAGTGTATAATGCTCTGTGACTCCTCGTAATCCAAAATGAATTGAATTGTTAAGCCATATGATATTCAATAATGCGTGTGGGTTGGAACTTCCAAGAAGATTTTTCTCAAATAGTAGATTTATCTCATCGTCAGTTAATGGATCTGCACGCTGTGGTTTATTTCCTTTTCCTTCTTTTTTCAATGCTTTTTGTTTGGCTTTTAATGCATTCCTAGTTAGGTTGAATGTTGTATCATTATGGTCTTCTGTAATTATTGTGTGTCCATATTTATGATATTTAAGAGTTCTGTCAATGCTGCCAACCATACCTCTCAGTGATGATGGCTCGTATTCGTTACCATCTTTTTTTCGGACTGTTAATAGGAAATTTGCCAGCACGACATCCAATTCTGCGGTTGGAATTTGGTGAAGTTCTCGGTTTTCTTTGATTAATTTAAGGAATCCTGTAACCAGACCCAAGTCACAGGCAGTTTTTTTCGATGTGTTTTTATTTTGCTGGCCATCTATGAAATTCCTGACATAACTTTCATCCATTTCAATAAAAGACTGATTGAAGTGTGGGTTAGTAGCTTGGACATTTGATGTTTGGTCACTGACTATCTCATTCTGAGTTTCTGTGTTTTGTACATTTTGTATTTCATTGTTGTTTGGTGCCAATGTCACAGCAATATTTTCTGTGGTGGGTGCAGAAATTGTGTGCTCTGTTATTTCTGTGTCAATAACAGGTTGTATTATGTTGAGCAAAGCCTCCGTTAACCCATCATCATAGAGGTCACCCTCAATTTCATTATTATCATCCAAATCAGACCACGGATCCTCAAGGCGAAAATTTGGAACCTCCTCCATTTTCGAAAGCAAAATTGAAGCAGACGACAATAATGCATTTTTGAGATTTTAAATATAATAATTAAAATAATGGAAGACAAAAATATTTCATTTTTATTTCATAATGCTCTAAAGAAACGATTGAAAACACAAACAGAACGTAAATACATAGTTCACACAAAGGTCAAACCGATACGTCATTGGAATGTGATTGCAATACACATTCTGAGGTCACGAACGAAAGTTCATACAATAGCATTACACAAAAGTAGTCCGGCAGTAGGCGGAGCTTAAAGCGATATCTGTATAGTATACAGATACAGCATAGCGATATCTGTAGGGCTGTATCTGTATAGTAGGACACCCAATTGCAGGATAAAAGAAAATAATCACTCATTGGAAGTTAACCAATCAAATGTCTCCCCTTATTTTATCTGTGTACAAGGTTTAGTCACCATGTAACCTCAAGATTACAAAATTTTCTATAGATATCACAAATAAAAAATAATGGTGTTTTGAAATACTCAAGACATATGTTTATGACACAGAAATGGTTTCACCGCAATAAAATGTAGGAATAATTACCTACAACTGTCAAATTCAAGGGGATATTTTTTTCGACCTACTTTCGTATAGAAACGGATGTGACGTACCATGATTTGGTGGTATTACACCTGTATAAGTACGCAGCCACGTTCAATTCCTTAACCTTGGTCAACATTATATTGTATTTAATCATTATCAAACTGCTATTTATTTGAGGTGTGTAAATACGCAGCCTCTGTTGAAACTACTTTACCGTCGTCAAATTTGAAATATTATTTCAGCTCAAATCGGTCAGTGCTGTTCATTGGGAATTTGTTTCTGCACAGTCTTAGTTGTAATAACTTATCTTTCATCCCCTTTGAAATAATAAAAATGTACCACTTCATATCCCACAGTACTATTTTTGTTAGAGGCATATTTATGCAGTCTCTGTTGTAAATACCCAACCAACGTTATTTTTGAAAATTTAGAATTGTACAAGCGTTTTTTGTTTTCTGTTTTAATTGCATTAATTTAAAGATTGTTATAGTTAAATCAAAATAGATTGATATGATTCTTTTTACATCATAATCATACTGATGAAGGATATATGTTATCCGAAATATTTATAGATAATTACATTTAATGTTTCTTTTTTTTAATATTGGTGTTGTTTTGCACACTTTTTCGTTCATATGTATATATATATTATTATATATAGTATGTAATTGAACAAAAACTAAATGAACAGATTATGTCATACATGTAAATTCGATATGTTTATAATGACATCGTACCATCACAGGTGACCTGTTTACGTGTTCATATGTAATCCGCATGTTCATTTGTAAATACAAATAACATAATTGTGATAAGTTTGGTTGTTGCCAAATAACGACCATTAACCGGACAGAGAAAGCATCATGATCAACCTTTCGCCGGACGGAAAGTAACATACATGTAAAAGGGAAGTTGTATTTGAGGGAAAAAAAACAAGTATTTGCAAAACTTTTAAAGTCCTCTGATAAATTAAGGTTTATACTTCTGAAACAAAGAAATCTCTCCTTCTCTGTTGTTTCCTCGGGATACAGTGGAATATTCTAACGACAAGACTTAGGAGCTATACCGCAATTAATTAATATAGGTTCTTAACTAAATGATATCGGTTAAAAAATTTAAGATACGAAGGGAAAATATGTAAACAACGATATTACTTAAATTCAGGTCGTCCTGCTTCGTTCCTTTTTTTGCTCTGTCATCAGGAATCTTTTCAACCTGGAAACAAAAACAAAAAAAAACTTTAATAAGAAGAAAATCCAACATACTTATAATGTTGCTAAACTGTACATTATGTTCTACTGAACATAAAACACGTCTGATAATTGAACTACAAAGGCTTATAAAAAGGGGGAGTGGGGTGTACACAAACATAACAGCATTATTATATAAAATATGTGTGTGGATTTTTATCTCAATACAAACTAAATTGTTGTCCCATGTTATAAAAAAATCCAGTTTGAATTAACACTCGTAATAAAGGTATTTGTAAATTATATGACCCTAAAATTAATAAATAACTTGCTTTGCTATACCTATTCATAAGAAATACACGTACAACAAAATCAAATCAAAAGATCAATAAAAATGTAATTGTCATAAATAACCTGAGAATATTCATAATGGTGTTTAATTTTACTACGCAGAACATGTTTGTCCCTCGACAAATAGTAGCAAAATGTACATGTTCCCAAAGATTGTTAACATTAGCTCTTCAACATGCAGTCTTTATTTATATTGTTTGGTAATTCTGGAAACGAGTCTTTTGATAATTATATAAACCATTGAGGAAAATAAAGAAAACAAAATATATCGCGAACGGAAAAATCCCATTTATTAAAAAAAAAGAGCAATGCATTATTAAAAAAATAAAATAAATAAAGGCAACTTTAGTATATCGCTGTTCAATCGCCTTAAACCGATTAAGCGAAAACAAATCCGGGCTACAAACTTAAACCGAGGAAAATACATCAACTATAAGAGGAAAACAACGGAACAACAGAAACATTAAAATGCAAGAAAACAAACGCTAACATAAACTATTGGTAGTATTAAACAATGCAAACAACATATTATATAAAAAAGAAGATGTGGTATGATTGTCAATGAGACAACTAATCACAAAAGACCAAAATGTCACAGACATTAACAACTATAGGTCACCGTACGGCCTTCAACAATGAGCAAAGCCCATACCGCATAGTGAGCTACAAAAGGCCCCGATAAGACAATGTAAAACAATTCAAACGAGAAAACTAACGGCCTTATTTATGTAAAAAAAAAAATTGAACGAAAAACAAATATGTAACACATAAACAAACGACAACCACTGAATTACAGGCTCCTGACTTGGGACAGGCACATACATAAATAATGTGGCGGAGTTAAACATGTTAGCGGGATCCCAATCCTCCCCCTAACCTGGGACAGTGGTATAACAGTACAACATAAGAACTAATATTAGTATATTTTCACTTATATTCATCCTATTTTATGAAAAACAACTCATCCTTAAGTACAAAAAAAAACACAGTTCATAATTTCCGATTATATTGAGAAATAATTGCACGTGTATTCATAACAAAAGTCAAAGTATCTTTCTTTACTCTTATATTATTGAAATATAATGCAAAAACAAATGATGCAGAGACACTTAAATGGCTGGCGGTAGTATGAGTTTGAATGTCGCTTTGGTATAGTTTGGCTCTCTTTAGATTATTTCCATCCCGATAAGAAAATAGCTGAAGTCCTTTCCTAATCAATACAAACCAGAGTTTAAGTATCTAGACGTATATATTATTCACATTTTATATTAAAAAAAAACGCCTTATCCAGAAACACTCAAATGATTGATTACAAAAACTTTACATGGTTGGCAATAAAAGACAAAAAAATAGTGACACTCTAGAACAATCGACATTTTTTTTGTATATATATGCATTTTATAAATTGTAATTCTAAAAAATGATGATTGATTTTTATTAAGTCAATTAAATATCAATTGAATTTGTGCATTTATCTTTGTAATCATGATTCCTGTCTTGATTTGTAATTAGTTTATAATGACAAAAATAATTATCAAAAAGAAGTATTCATTATTTATGTTTATTCAATGAGCTTGCACTGTTTTCTTTGTAATATTCAATATTAAAAAGCCCTGACCCAAGCTGTTCTAAAATAGTTATTATAGATATAAGAAGATGTGGTATGATTGCCGTTGATACAACTCTTCACAATGACCAAATGACACAGAAATCAACAATTATATGTCATCGTACGGCCTTCAACAATGTGCAAAGCCCATTACACATAGTCAGCTATATAACGCCCCAAAATGACAAATGTGAAACAATTCAAACGAGAAAACTAACGACCTAATGTTTGTCTAAAGAAAATCATTATTTATTTGTTTACTTCAAAATGAACGAAGCTAACTTGGGAATATTATTGTTTAGAAAAACACATGTTCATTTTTATGAAAAATGGAAATCTGCTTTTTTCATTTTTTTTTAACCTCAAAACTTGTCAGATGTTTTTTTTGTGGGACACTGATCGTGATCCTGTTTTAAAGTTAGGGGATTATACAGAATATGCCTCAAGTAAATGCGCGCAGTAGAAACTATATAATACTCCTCCCCCTCCTAAAAACAAACCAGCTATTCAAATTGGAACGGTATTTAAAAACATCTCTGGCTTATGGGGGACATGAACTTAAACAGCATGGTCAACAAATTCTATTTAGTGACGCACGACAACAACGTTCCCTTGCAACATAATAACAGTCTACACCTGAAAGTTCTGAATCTACACAGTTGACATTTTTAGGGTGAAGCTATCATAGGGATATTGAAACTCCTAAGTCGAAAAAAAACTGACAACGCAATGACTTACAGGAAAAGATCAACAGACAAACACCAGTACAAAAACACAACACAGAAAACTAACACCTGAGCCACACGAACCCCAATGTGTAACATCGTAACTGGTCTTTCAATCAATATCAAAATTGAGTACCATTGACTTCAAAATAGTATCTCTGCTAGGGACTGGTGAATACAGGTGATTTCCATCCTTTTTGTCGTGACCAAAATCAAACTTTCACAAAGCAGTGAAAGAAAACACATTTTTCGAAAACTTTACATACACACTAAGTAGAGTCCTGCGCAATTTTAACATGGTCCGGTATTAACAACGATTCAGAACAAACACAAATGTTATAGTATTGATATACACAAAATATTTTTATGTCATGTGAAAGAATAAGAAAAAAAAATAAAGACTAAGACCGTATTGTTGGCTTGATGTGCATTACATCCATTGATTATTTCCATAATAAAATAATCCAAGTAATGTGATCGGATGTTCATTATACAGCTTATAATATGACTTTAGATTGTTTATTGAAAAACAAGCTGTTTCGTCATTGATCAACAAAATAACCTTATTCGATACTTATAAAATCTATATTAAAACCTTTTTCTTTTTGGAATATTGTCAAAATATTGAGTTCATTCATGAAACTTGATGACTGTTTGTTACAACCGTCAACTTTACCAAACTGTACAATTTGAAGTAGATATATGTTGTGAATGAAACAGAACTGTTTACATATTTATCTAATTCAAAGATGAAAATATATTACATCAGAATTATCCAAATGTAGATTTAGTATTGATGACATTGTTTTTTTTTATCAAAACATGAAAATATGCAAAACATTGTGATATGACGACAGTAACTCCTCAAGATGCAACAGGAAGCAGGTAGATCTTGACATTTTGATCATGTGTGCCTCGTCAGATTTTTTCTATCTGTTATAATTTATGTAACTTAAAAAACTACTAGATATCTTAATAATCATCCAAATTGAGTTTAATTCAGTGTCCGGGGAACTCTCTTTACACGATACATCGGATTCAACTCCCCATTCTGACCGGACGTGACTGCAAACTTGTACATCTTGCACAGCCAAAATGACGCCCTACGTTAGCGAGGGTTTTACTGCCGGTCGGCGGAAGACCAATGGTGACCATATGTCTATACCCAAGTCACCTTTGGGGCTTGAGGAATGACTGAAGAGAGCTATTTATTTTGTCTAGAAAGGAATGAAGGAAGAAAAATATATATGTTGGATAAACAGAGTAGATTTGAGTGGCATAATTCACAAGGAGTTAATAAAGAGGCGGGAAAACAGGAATAGCAGACTTTCCTTACATTTAAAGAAGATGAATTGAATTTGTAGCAAAGTTCCCTAAAAAAATTTAGGAATTTATTTATTTCACAAAAGTGTAACTCTCGGAAGACATGCTTTTTTGCAATTTCATCTTAAATTTACAGTATTGCAGATCCAACACGTAATTTGAATCTTTTACGGTGTACTGGTTGATTTCAAATATATTCATATTCTAGTTGGTAGGCCGACTTCTATATTTCGACTCTGTGGTCGAAAAAAATGCAGCGGAAATTGACTCTATCTTGTCTAAAATTCAGTTTTCCATTTACATTGTAAAAAATGAAAGAATATGACGTTGTATGCTGTGAATTGGACTCATTGTATTCCAAGTATCATATAACCATAAATAGTACCTGCAATCATTAAGTTGTACTGTCCCATTGTTTTTTATCTAGATATATAATAATCATAAGTGCCCAAAAATGTTATTTCCCGTCATGATATAGACAAACTCTTCAAAGAAAAAAAAACAACATTTCTGCCTTTTAAAATTTTACAAAACACGGACGCAAACAAAATCATTTATTGATAAACACATTCTATATAAGAATATTTGTTAAAATAGATACATTTATGTATCATCAAACTGTGAAGACTGACCATAATGTACCAATTTGACGGTTTAATGTTATCTGTTCTGTAAATACACTGTACCACAATGGTAGGTGATATATGAACTATCGATAATGGACGCGTATTCACCTTCATCCACACGCATGCAATGTTATATGATATGTTGTTTCAAATTTGTTCATTTCACGCAAGGACCATTTTGTGGATGTTTACGGGTCTTGAATTACTTAAATCTACAGCATCACAGCTCTGTTATGTGCTTCTATAATCTTACATCACTTATGTTGTGATAAATTATAAAATAATCACAGTTTTTGATTGATTGTAGCTATGTACGAGATCATTAATCAGAACAAGGAAAGACTAAAGAATATTTTTGTTACACCTGTAATTCAAACCCCTCCAAAAAACGGGTTTTTTTTATCAGGAAATTGTCCAAATTAGACAAACACACAATTTTAAACAAATTGAATTGCAGTTGAGCCTCATAGCTGACAGTCAAACATGTTTAATATGTTTTTGAATGTAGTATAGGTAAAACACATAACGTATAGTGTAATCAATTTGAAGCTTATGATAGCAAATAACACTTTGAGAAAAGATGAAACACATTGGGGTTCAATAAAAGAAAAATATCGACGTGAAAGTATGATTATGATCCGACAAACACATGACTTAATAGTAAATATGTTGATCTACTGATTTGTCCACCCAGTCTTTGATAGGACCATGCAAAATGCCTTCAGTATATCTCATAAAATGAAAACTGCCAATTGACCTTGACCTTTGACCTCAAGGTCAAAATATTTGATTTTTTCCCCGTTTTTTTACTTGAACACACATTTTGCTCTTCCTTAAAGATTTTTTAAATATTTGACATACAATGTCAAACACCTAAATATGATGTGTTTTGTACCATGGATAATGACCTTGATTTTTGTATTTCAAGGTCAAATAACAGGTAAGGGTCAAATAGGTAATTCTATATGTCAGCCTAAGACAAAACATTCTGTCTTGCCATGTCAATTTTATGAAAGTGAAGTGTACTGACTGCATATGAGACAACTATCCATCACAGTTAAAATGGTGTGGTAGTAAGCAATTTTATTTTATAGGTCACAGAACGGGCAAGACATTTGCAGTACAACTAATGGTTTTCGCCTGGGGTCATGTCCCGCTCCTTCATATAATGATGTTGCTATTTATATTTATCTTATAAGAAAGTTCAAAACCCCATCTGTCACCCATATATAATCTTAATTGCCTTTTTGTTCATCATGAGGGATATGCACTAACCCCTACATACAATTGATGGTTAAATGCCGTACATTGACCTATAATGGTTTGCTATTTTTTAAATTGTTATTTGGATGGAGAGTTGTCTCATTGGCACTCACACCACATCTTCCTATATCTATGAAATATGTTCATATTCCTACCTAAAATCATATATATATTTTCAATCAGACCTTAGAGTATATCAATGATTTTTTTCTGGAGTTTGCGCCCCTTATAAACATTTTAGAAATCCACCTATACACTATATACATGTACCTTAATGATATATCAAGACTAGACCAATTAAGTGTACCATATATTATTCTCCTCATATTCTAACCCCTCGATTCATAAATTGTTAAATTTATTGGAAACAGTGCATATTTCCACTCACGCACAACATATTATTTTTGCAATTGCAGTTTTTTTTTGACAAGAGTGACTTTTACAGGGGTGACATTAGTTTTGATTCACTAGAACAGTTCTAACGAGTTGTAGTTAAATTTAAAAAAAAAAAACTCGTAGAATCTTAGCTTAATGCAGAAAACTTGAAATATTTCAAATTAAGAACTTTATGTTAGTAATAATATTATATTGCATATTCATGGAGACCGTCAAAAATGTGAGATTAATCAAAGCAAATTTAAATTATACTGTATCAGAATATTGTACAAAAATGAAAATTTCAACTTTGGTTATGTAACAGCCTAGGCCATACAGAGCTAACAAAATGATCTCGGGTTTCTTAAGTTTGTTGCAGATCGTGTAGCGATACATTTTTTTTTTTGGCTGGTTAACTGCTGAGATGAAATGTTGCATCCTTGACATAAACCCAATATCTGTTCTTGTTGTCCCCTCAGCATCACATTGCAGCTGGGGATATATAAGTGCTTTTCGTTCTAGATACCCCAATGATGATTGTAGCCAAGTTTGGTTAAATTTGGCCCAGTAGTTTCAGAGGAGGAGATTTTTGTAAAATTTAACAGAAGACGACGGATGACAGACGACGGACGCCAAGTGATAAGAGACGCTTACTTGGACCTTCGGGCCAGGTGAGCTAAAAATAACTTATTATAATACCACATCTACTTACTTTTATATTGTATGCTTTTTAAACGACTGAAAACAATTTTTGGGATTGTATAAAAGTATGATATCGTCGTCTGCGTCTACGTCGTCGTCAAAAAACACTTTGGTTTAAGCAAATGAATCTCTATAATTTTTGTAAAAAAAGTTCAATACCACAAAAGGAAGGTTGGGATCGATTTTAGGGATGATAGTTCCAAACGTTCAGGAATAAGGGGCCACAAAGGGGCCGAAAACAATCATTTTTCTAGTTTCAAGATAATTACTTGTGTTTAGTATTTTTATTGCTCTGAAATTGTACTACAATTTTAATATCACAAGTAGAAGGTTGGGATTCATTTTAGGGGTTATGGGGCCAACAATTTAGGAATAAAGGACCAAAAGCGAAAAAAAACAAGCATTTTTTTCTAGTTGCCAAACAATATCTTGTGTTAGTGTATGGATCTCTCTGACACTGTACCACAAGGTTTCGTATAATATAGGGAAGGCTAGGATTGAGTTTGGGGTAATAACCCAAACATAGAGGAATTAGGGGCAAAAAGAAGCATTTTCCAGGTTCTAGACAATGACTTATGTTAATGTGTATGGATCTCTCTGGAATGTACTACAAGATTCCGTTATACAAAGGAGAGTCTGGGATTGTGTTTTGGGGTTGTTGCTCTAAACGGGTTTCAAAACGGTAAAAAATGTGGGGGGGGGGGGGGGATTTTGTTTTCCAATTTATTAAAGGGTTTCATATTTGTTTTCCAAATATTTTCAAATTTCGAATTCAATCGCACAGTATTGCGCAATACAATAGAGTTGTAAGATTTTTTATCACATTTATTTTGTGTCAGAAACTTATATGATTTCAAAAAGGAGTAGGCCCCAAAATATAGCAGTTTTACAAAATTGTTAAAATGTAAACTTTTAGTCATTTATTGGATAGTAGAAAGGTTCTGCTACATAAATATGGGCTCTTTTTGACAATACAATGCACATATATTGAGAACTAGCACCCTTAATTCATGCTAAATTACTGAAATCTTCACAATTCCAGCACTTTAGTTAAATTTTGGACAGTTTCCGTGTAAAACGAAAGTGGCCGCATTCGTGTTCATCCAAAATATTGAAATGCAAGTTGTATTTGATAATAATACATAACATATATAAAGATTGAGGATGAACACGGATGCGGCCACTTTCGTTTTTGACAAAAACCATCTGAAAAGTGACATTTTTACGCATATTTGGTAGATTTCTTATATTTGAGCCTGAATCGAATCGTTTTTAATGACTAAATAAGTTAAAATCTTTCACATAAATTAATTGCATCATTTGAAATAGATACTTAAGTGTTTAAAAAGTGGTCAAAATCTTTCGTCAGATGAAACTGAAATTTGAGGCCAAAATCGGTCCTTACCGGACCTACTCCTTTGATTTCAATCCAAATCCAGACAGTATCAAGCTTGAGTATTGTGTCCAAATTGCCCCATTTGTTCGATATCTGTGGTCGTATCAGGTTGCGCTCAGTGAAGCATTTTATTTAAGCAAGGTGGAAAAAAACTCAAAAAGACCTCGTTATGAAGTCTGTGATTGTTCGTGTCGGTGTAAATGTGTATTTTTGACATAAAAAAATATATAAAGTATTTTCTAAAGTTTGCTTCAGACATTATCTCTTACCCATAAAAAAACCGTAACATTAACAAGCTTTGTCCAAATTTCATAAAGTCTTAGTTTTAACAAAGTTATTGGTGTCTGAAAAAAAAAGAACTAAATGTTGACGTCGCTGCAACCAATGACAGAATATAGGATCGCTATGTCTCACTTTTGCAACATATATAGTGCATTATCGATATAAATTATCAGCATGATAAGATGTAAAAACAATTCAATGGCTAAACTTGCAAGTTTACTTCCTATTGGCGTTATTGTCCCTTAATATGGCGATTTTTAACATTTATTTGCGTGTTTGCGTATTATTTTGAAATTGGATAAACTGTAATAGTTTGATATATAGGTGTATAGAAACTAAAAGGGGAAAAATCAAAGGACTACAAAAAAGTCTGCATGGCTAAATCTTCAGATGACTTATAGCCTTATCATGAAGATTTTTAACTTTTTGTTTAAATTTTTGCATAGTATCTTGAAAACTCCAATCTAAAAATGTCAACTTTAAAAAGCAAAAATGTTTTTTTCATAAAAAGAAACATTTAAATCATGAGATGGTTTAATACAAATGAGTTGACTCTAGTAAACATATGACAGCACACATTAGTTAAAAAGTCTGTTTTTATAATTTTGGATTTCTTTGTATTACCCAATTGGTCATATAAAACATGTAAAAATCAATAATTTTTTAGGTAGTTATGAAATTATTTCTCTTTTCTTTTTAAAATATTCTTTTAAACTATATGGATATGCAAATTGTTATTCTATGAATTTTTGTTCTGCAAATTTTTACATTTTTCAAAAGAATCGTACAAGAAATCCTGATTGTTTTAGTCTAAACATTCTCTATTACACCTTTGTAGGCTATGTTTATATTTATCTTTATGAAAAGAAAGGAAGTATTGAAACGCTTAATTTTTATCAAGAGCAAAACATTAAATTTGAAGAAAAATAATTTGTTTTCTTCAGATTTTTAAAAATGCATTTTTCTCAGAATTACCTCCTTTGTACCATAGGTAATCAATATTTATGGCATTATTTATTTTGATTGTATTGTCTACATTGTTAGTTTAACTTACATTGTTAGGTATAATAATGGTATAGAAAAAATAAAAAAAAATACATTCACAAAATTGTCTACGGATTGATATATCAATTTCATTGATTTCAGACAAAGGCAAATTTGAATATTATACATGCAGAATTTTAGAAAGTACAAAAAAAAAGAGCCCACCCATCTTATATGCTTAAATGCGTTATTAACTATATCTCTTAATATAACCAAATAGATATTTACTTTTATGGTTAAAGTACCGAAAATTGGTACGATTGAAAAAAGTTATTTTAAGTTTTTTTTTAATCATTTTAACTGGATTATATACATTGCACCATACATAGTAAGTGAACTATGGTCATTGTTACTTTGAATTAATTGTTCAATTATTATGATACTTTAGAAAAAGAAACACTAACATTCCAAAAATTGTCCACAAAATACTAGTTTAAATTCATTGATTTATAGAGAGAAAATGTAAATTTAGGCATTTTTTTAGAAGAATTATACTAAGGACTTGAATGAGACCCCAGTATTTTTTTATCTTAAGTGCATAATTCAGTATTCCAATTGATTAAACAAAGTGAGTAGTCTTAATAGTTTTAATGGTCCAAAAGCTGGATAGCTTTTAAAATATGTACTTTTTCTGAAAATATTTTTTACTGGATTATCTCCCTTGTAATAATCCACAAACTGTTCCTTGAAAAATGTATGTATTGATGAGTTTCTAAAGCTTCAACACTTGATTATTCAATAAATCATCATTCTCTATCTCGTTATTTTTCGCATTTATAAGTTTTAGGGTGTTGAAATTGGTCAATTTCATAGAAAAATACTGCCTTGAACATAGGAAAACTGGTTCCCGGTACATAACAGCATCTCCAAGCCGAAAGACATGGGAACCAGATGAAATATTGAATATATGAACTTCTTTTATGATGTTGTTTAAGCACACAAAGTTTCAATCGAATCTGACGACCCCCTTGTTGACTGTTTTGCATGGTTTTATGGGAGACTGAGTGTTAAAATTCTACTGAAAATATTAGTTTACATTCGGATACAGAAAAGACCCATGTTCTACATTATTATACTGTTCAAGAGAACAACAAAAATTTTAGAATATATGAACATAAATGTTTGAGTGAGAATATTTATTTAATGGGTTTATTTCATTTAACTTGGTAGTCCAGTTTTGTTTATATCTATCGTGATTCTTTAAAATGGATAGTTGTTTGCTAACTTAAGATAACAATTTAAGTTGGAATTATTAGTTATCAAAGGTACCAGGATTATAATTTAGTACGCCAGACGCGTGTTTCGTCTACATAAGACTCATCAGTGACGCTCAAATCAAAGTATTTTTAAAGCCAAACAAGTACAAAGTTGAAGAGCATTGATGATCCAAAATTCCAAAAATTTGCGCCAAATACGGGTAAGGTAATTTACTAATAGTTCGGCCTCGAGCTTCACAAAAGACACATTATTTGGCATATGGTGCAAGACGAGTCATTTATGTTTTTGTTAAAGATTTGATTTTTAAATGCTGATTTTCCTAGGTGAACGTACTTTTAAGGCGTCAATTCATTTCGATGTATCATTGCAATATGTTTAATCACCCACTTAATTTAAAATATTTTCATTGAAAATAATCTGTTATATAAAGTACTCGCCTCGATTCTTTTAGATTCAAACTTCAAACCATTTTACAGGAGTAACGGGACTTTGACCATCTGTTCGACAATGGTTGCAAAACTATATGTAGTTGATCGTTATATTGTGTGCCATACCGATCTGACCAGTTTTACATGAGTTCTACTATTTTTTTAAGTATTGTGACAATAACATCTTGTAAACGCAACTCCTCTTAACCCGTTCACCTAGATATATAGACACTTGTCATACTTGGTATGACTGAATGCCATCATGTGTAGATGACCATACTGTACTGTCATTTTGATTTGACTATTTAAATGGGAATTAGTGGACTTTTATCATATTTTGAATATATGACATATAGTGACACTGTACACACAATTAAATTAACAAATTGCTTCGTTTTACAACCATTTAAAACAATGTTTTAATTGTCGGATAACTGAAATAGATTTCTTAAAGTTAAAAATAATTTGCTTTCATTTAAATTATTCAATATGTGAGTACTTTTAATTCATTTTTTCATTATGTCTTGGGTTAATTTTGTCTACAAGTAATTTTTTATTTTATTCAATTTCGATTTTTGTCGGATCTTTGATACTGAATTGAAAAAAATCGATAGTGTTTAAGGTTGCACTTTCTAAATACAGCTGTTTCACAATCCACGCCTCTTTAGGAAGGAGATAGATATATTGTGTTGTTTACGTAATGGTTCCCAGAATTGATCTTTATGTTCCATCTTATAGAGACATAACTTGGGAATGTTACCAGTATAAAAACACAATGTAAAGGCGATAAGTGAATTCTGAGGAAGACCAAAGTGTAGGTAAGGGTAGTACGGAAATTTAGTATAAGTTTAAACTCTTAGAAGTTCGGGGCACATAAATATTGAAAATATGCCGCATAGGCCTATTTGTTGATCTTTGAATAACATAGTAGTGCATACCAACGTTCCGTTCTAGGATATATTTTTTTACGAAACTTCAATGTAAAAGTGGCACAGTTTTAGACTCAAAGGGAGTTCCTATGGAAAATTACATTGTCTATATTTACAGAAGTTCAACCTATACTAGGCGAAAAAAGAAAACATATTAAACAAAAGTTTTCCTATTTAATTGAATGATCGTTTGGTAAAGCTGAATGTAGATATATTTGCTGCAACTCATTTAAAGCCTTCTTCTCTAATGAGAAAGGTTAATATGCTAGATATACTTACTGGAGGTGTGATGAGATGATTGAAGCTATTACTTTTCTCCTTGATAACATTTATGTACGTTTCGGCAACAAAGTTTATCGACAGGTTGTAGGTATCCCCATGGGCACGTATTGTGCTCCTTTAATAGCAGACTTGTTTTTGTACTGTTACGAATCACAGATCATGACTAAACTCAGTAAAGACCCTTCGAAATTGCATTTAATTGATAAATTCAACAACATTTACCGTTATCTTGATGACATATTTTCGTTAAATAATCAAGAATCTTCTCAATATACTGCGGAAATTTACCCCAAGGAACTTACTTTAAATAAATCAAATTTATTCGGTAATAACTGTCCTTTCCTGAATATAGATATTTCGGTTTTAAACGGGAAACTTCACACTAAAATTTACGACAAAAGAGACGATTTTTCGTTCCCTATTGTTAATTTTCCGTTTTTAGATGGTGATGTTCCTTTGGCACCATCTTACGGTGTTTATATTTCACAACTTGTTCGCTATACCCGTGTCTGTTGTGACGTTTTTGATTTTAACGAACGCAACCTATGTATTACTGGTAAATTATTAAACCAGGGATATCGTTACCATAAATTACTTAAAACCTTTACTAAATTTTTCCATAGATATAAAGATTTGGTTTTGAAGTTTGGTTGTACCTGTAGAAAACTTATTTCAAACGGGATAGCACATCCTTATTTTTACGGAAATATTGTTAACCGTGCCCGGAAATTTAGAAATGATCCATGTAAACTTGTCGCTCCTTTTAATAAACTTATTCTAAAAGGTTACCTATTCAACACTAATAAGATCATTGAATATTGTTTTTATTGGTATAAATATTGATTTTGATATCAGTAAATTAAAAGCTAACTAAATATACATATTCATGGAACTACAATCTGTCGGTACCTGTATTTTGGCATTGCACAAGGTCATGTTTTTCTCTGGCTGTTTATGACGTCTTTACACTAAATCCATTGGATGTGTACGGATTGACAGTTTAGTCTTAGTTGCATGATTTTTTTTTATTAGTTGTTAGTGGCTTTGAACTAGCTGTCAGATAACTGCGAGTACTCTCAGATCTGATCATTGTGTCTTTTTGTGTCGGGATGTATAAGTACCGGGCCACGTCCACTGTATTTTTGTCCATCTGATGAGTTAAGCCTTTTTCAACTGATTTTTATAGTTCGTTCTTATGTTGTACTGTTATACCACAGTCCCAGGTTAGGGGGAGGGTTGGGATCCCGCTAACACGTTTAACCCAACCACATTATTTATGTATGTGCCTGTCCCAAGTCAGGAGCCTGTAATTCAGTGGTTGTCGTTTGTTTATGTGTTACATATTTGTTTTTCGTTCATTTTTTTACATAAATAAGGCCGTTAGTTTTCTCGTTTGAATTGTTTTACATTGTCTTATCGGGGACTTTTATAGCTCACTATGCGGTATGGGCTTTGCTCATTGTTGAAAGCCGTACGGTGACCTATAGTTGTTAATGTCTATGTTATTTTGGTCTTTTGTGGATAGTTGTCTCATTGGCAATCATACCACATCTTCTTTTATATATATAGAATTTCACCAAATCTAGTTTATCTCACAGATTTAAAATTAACTAAATAAAAAAAAATAAAGTTTTATAAATATTTCTTGAAGATTAAGAAGATCCTGGGGCCGGTAACAATAAGCATCCTTATGTCTTACAAATGTCTAAAGGGCGTCTTAAGATTTAAGAATGTAACAAGACCCAGCCTCGGACCTATCTTAGAATGATTGACAGCCCTTAATGTTTTAAAAAAGTGCATGATTTAAGAACGATTCTTAAGTCTTCCTTAAAGCGATCTTACTAATTCCGGCAACACAAAATAATTCTTAAATTTTAGTCAGTTATTAAGTGTTCTTAAAACAAACTTAGCCACTTAGGATTGTACCAAGAACAATTCGCAATAGCTTCACTTGATATTTTGTGTAAGAGTGGTCCCGACTACTCTTAGCTGTACATTCACTTGGTAAAAATAGAACAAGTTGTTAAAAAAGTTAACACGTGAACCTTAGAACTATTTTATTCCAAGTATTAATTCATCTGAATAGGAAATTATATGTCATGTGTTTGAAGGGTGGTCGTTTCTCTTTATTGTAAATCATTACAATTTTTGCTTGCGTGTTAAATACAACACAAGGAGAAATTTGTGATCTTTTTCAATTTTAACAGTCAGGGGCATTAACTTATATAGGTATTTTTTTTTAAATTATAAAATAACTCCATAGAGTTATTTTAAATTTCAATAGAAGCATGGACTAAATGTAGTTTTCATGAATTTTTACAGCATTTTATATCATAAAATGAAGAATTTATTATATTTAAAAGGAGTATAGAGATTAAGGGTTTCTTTAAAAATAATGACAAAAATATTACTTGAATAAGTTATTTTATACATCTTTGAAAGAATTAGTAATAACACTTATTTAAGGAACATATATAATTGTTTTGGGTTACAAATTATAAATAACTTCAAGTCTTAATTAATTCACAAGTTTCTATCTATTTATATCTGTCTACCTTCAAGATTTTTGAGGAAAATGATATTTTAATAGTCCTAAGAGACCAATCTTTGACCCCAAAGCGTCGATATGAAAGATAAGTGCGTCAGAAAGGCAATACGTGTTTCAGAAAGATTAGATTCATATTTCATGGGAAAAATAACCAGATGACTGCGACAATTTGTTAGAGCTAGTAAAATCTGTATAGTTGGACACCTATAAAAATAATATTTAGAAAATTACTTATATAAGTAATATTTAAAATAACCTCGTTTTCAACATTACTTGTATGGGTAATTTTAAATGTTACTTGTTTAGTAATGCTCCTGACTGCTTAAACCAAGAGTTCCAAATGGTGAAGTTTAAATCATCACTTCTTAAATTTTACGGAAGCCATCATAAGTTGGTGGACCGTAATGAAATATCCGTTATACAGATGATATCGGATATGTTCATTATGTCGTAACTACAGTCCCATTCCTTTTTCACGAATTTGACCTAACGAATTAAGACTATTAACCGTAATATAATGAGCAACACGATGGGCGCAACACGTGGACCAGAATCTGCTTACCTTTCAAAATCATCTGAAATCATCCCCAGTTTTTTGTGGGTTTCGAATTGCTGTTATACACTTATTTTTTACATTTTTGCCTATTGAGTCTGTTTTGTTCACGCATTGTTATCAATTGAATGGCATTTGATTAGACTGTCATACAAGTAAGAGATTTAGCTCTTTAAACCACGTTCAATCCATCATTTTTTACACTTTGTAAATGCCTGTAACAAGTCAGGAATATGACAAGTGTCGTCCATTCGTTTGATGTGTCTTATCATTTTATTTTGCCATTTGTTAAGGGACTTTCTGTTTTGAATTTTCCTCGGAGTTCAGTATTTTTGTGATTTTTTTTGAAAATCGAAATCTAATAATACGATTTATCAAAGTGTGTTGAAAGAGTAGTCAAATTACATTGAAAACCATTATCTGATGAGAAAGAGTTAAGATTTAACGATTAAATGAAAACTAGATTAATGGAAACAAATTAAAAAAAAAGTTTTTATTCACAGAAGACAAAAAAAAACAAAAAACAGTGAGATTGTTTCGTTTCTCTATAAACATAGAATCAATTTACCTGTTTAGAAATAATGTAAAAAGAGGATATGATCAAAACCTATTATATGTATTCAGATACCATATCATATATGTTGATGATAGAGGCCTGTTTTTACATTTAAGGAGGGTCGCGGGTATAAGATTGTCAGAAAAAATCAAACATTAATTTTTCATTACAATTTTTATTTAGTACCTTTAGTAGTTGTTACTTAATCATATATGATATGGTACGAAAATCATTCCAAAAAATCAATTCGTGTTGGCCCCAGGTGACTTTTAAAATGTAGCTATCATTGGAAAAACTCCAAATTATATCTACCTTTGGTGCAAAAATGCCATTTTTTGCATTAAAATTGAAATATCTTTTTTAACTCATCGGTGACCTATATTTTTTTTATTGTTTTCGAATAAGCTGTACATAATTAAATAATTGTAAAATTTAAACGATTTCTATAATTTAGTTCTTTTTTTAGCTCACCTGACCTTAAAGGTCAAGTGAGTTTTTCTCATCACTTGGCGTCCGTCGTCGTCCGGCGTCTGTCGTCCGTCGTCTGTATACTTTTACAAAAATCTTCCCCTCTGAAACTACTGGGCCAAATTTAACCAAACATGGCCAAAATCATTATTTGAGTATTTAGTTTAAAAATTGTGTCCGGTGACCCGGCCAACCAACCAAGATGTCCGCCATGGCTAAAAATAGAACATAGGGGTTTTTGGCTTATAACTCAAAATCCAAAGCATTTAGGGCAAATCTGACATGGGTTAGATTGTTAATCAAGTCAAGATCTATTTACTCTGAAATTTTCCGATGAATCGAACAACCCGTTGATAGGTTGCTGCCCCCAATTGGTAATTTTAAGGAAATTGTGCTGTTTTTGGTTATTATCTTGAATATTATATTATTATAGATAAAGATAAACTGTAAACAGCAAAAATGTTCAGCATAGTAAGATCTAAAATTAAGTCTACATGACCAAAATTGTCAATTGACCTCCAAAGGAGTTATTGCCCTTTATAGTCAATTTTTAACAATATTCATAAAATTTGTAAATTTTTACTAACATTTTCCAATGAAACTACTGGGCCAATCATTATTGATAGAGATAATTGCAAGCAGCAAGAATGTTCAGTAAAGTAAGATCTACAAACAAATCACCATCACCAAAACCCAATTTTGTCATGAATCATCTGTGTCCTTCGTAGAATATTCTCATACATGTAGACCAAGGTGAGCGACACAGGCTCTTTAGAGCCTCTAGCTATTTTGATAAAACCGCTATTTAGTGAACGCCACAGCTGCCTTATTATAAGAATAACCATGTCATTAAGGTTAGAGATACATCATGAAGAAAATGTTCTATACTATAAAGACATTTGACTATAACACTCTGTCAATTCGCTATATCACTAAGATACATTTATATACCATAAAGACATTTGACTATAATACTCTGTCAATTCGCTATATCACTAAGATACATTTATATACTATAAAGACATTTGACTATGATACTCTGTCAATTCGCTATATCACTAAGATACAGCTATATACCAAAAATACACTTTGATATAATATGGAGCTACCTTTTCATACTATTCTGTCATTTCACTTTGTTATGAAGATAATATTTCATACTATAAAGACATCTGGATATAGCACGGAGCTACATTTTCATGCTGATTTGCCAATTTGCTAAAGTTTTATGTGATATTGCAATGGCATAAAGATACAGTTTATACCATAAACACATCTTAATATAACATTAAGCAACTTTCTTATACCAAGTTGTCACCTCAGTATATTATAACGATACATTTCTATACTATACAATCATCTCGATATAAAATGAAACAAATTTGTCATACTATTATGTCATAAAACTATCTTATAAAGACATATTTCAATATCAAGCTGACAATTCTTATATCACGGGGTGTCATCTAAAAATATACCAGTAGACTATTTGATTACACCATAAGATCATTTCATCATACCATAAGACTTTTGCATCGTACCATAAGACAAAGCTATAAATAGCAGGGAAAATTCCCCGCAAAATTCGTCAGCAACATCGATTGTTATAAAAAAAAAAGGCCGTGAAGGAAAACTATTTGCGGACCTCAGGGAATCGCTTTCAAGATGAATGAATTTATCGACTCAATGTTGCAATTTGCCCTCAGCAATGCGATGTTGAAAAGACTTAGTTTCGACAAAATAGTCGACACATACAGATTGGTACCCTAAAAACATAAACAAGCACAAACTAAATAACATAAAAGACGAAAACAAAAAGATAGCCTATTTTGCAACTTGTTTTTTTAGATAGTTTATTTAAACCACGTGTTGGCAAATCATTTTGACAGGTACACCGGTACGATGCAAAATGTGTAACCCGTATCCCGTACCAACTTTCCCCGTACCCATTATAATGTCATCGTATTCTTGAATATTATTATTATCTTAAAGCTAAAAGAAAGTCAAGATCGGCACATGTTTGAACTGACATTAATATTAAAATCATAATGATCTGTAAAATGAAGTTATTAAATCTTTGCTGAAAATCGATAAATCTTTATTTTTCTATCTACATTTTACGAACTTATCTAGCGGTTTACATATACACATCTTTGGGTCTTGTACGCTAATCTTTTCGTATAATAATGAATGAATATTGTAAAATTTAAGTGCAACCTGAATTATAACAAACAAATACATTCATATATACAAGTAATTTTCAGCCAGTTAAATAGGCTTACGATCTAGTCGTAGATGCATGATTTTTGTAATAGTTGTTAGTGGCTTTGAACTAGCACTGGCTGTCAGATAACTGCGAGTACTCTCAGATCTGTTCCTAGTCTCCTTTTGTTGTTGGGATTTACAAGTACCCGGCCACGTTCACTTGTATTTTTGTGCATCTGATGAGTTAAGCCTTTAGTAACTGATTTGTATAGTTCGTTCTTATGTTGTATTGTTATACCACTGTCACATGTTAGTTGGAGGGTTCGGATCCCGCTAACATGTTAAACATGCCACATTATGGATGTATGTGCCTCTCCCATGTCAGGAGCCTGTAATTCAGTAGTTGTCGTTTGTTTATGTGATACATATTTTTTTTTTCGCTTATTTTTTTTTTATATATAAGCAAGGCCGTTAGTTTTCTCGTTTGAATTGTTTTACATTGTCATTTCGGGGCCTTTTATAGCTGACTTTGCGGTATAGGCTTTGCTCATTGTTGAAGGCTGTACGGTGACATATACTTGTTAAGTTCTTTGTCATTTTTGTCTCTTATGCATGGGCAGTTGTTTCATTAGCAATCATACAACATCTTTTTTTATATTATGATGCACTGTACAGAAGTATCATTATTTATTGAAAATAAAATATATAAATGAATAAATATAGTTCGTATAATTAAGATTTTTAAAATGTATAACATTTAAAAAATTGCATATGTGAAAGTGTAGTTTTTTTTCCATTATGCATGGTTTCGAATCATCTGGTGTTTTCAAAAAAAAAGTGTTGAAGAGGGAAAATTATCATATATTTCTGACATAATCTACTACCTATCCACATATTCATCATGTAACACTGGACACTTTAAATTTGCAAAACACTCATTTGCAAATCCGCCGCCGCCTCAAATAAGAGCTACAGTGTCATGTATATAACCAAAATGTGCGGAATTACATGGGATTCAATAATTTCATTAGTTTTCTACTGTTACTATTATATTTATTTTGCTATTTGATTTATAAAAACATGGGATTTTCAATATCCCATGGGACAGGGCAAAATCCCATGGGATTTACCATTATCCCATGGGATTTTGGTTAAATCCCATGGGATTTTTTTTTGGTCCCATGGGATAATTGTAGTCCAATGGGATATTTGTTGTCCCATGGGACTATAATTATCCATGGGACAAATTAAAATCCCATGTGATTCAAATTATAAATATATAGATATAAATATACAGTAATGTGTATGTTACGTAGTAAATTGTTATAAGATGAATCTTTTTAATTGAATATCTTTTTTCTTTGGAAATGTTAATTCAACATATTGTTCTATAACTGTTCAAAACTAAACCTTTAAACAACAAAGTAGATAATGTGAGTATCAATATATGTTTATTTATGAATTATAGAATGCTTTCTTGAAACACTATTATTTACCATTTGAAATCAATGAAAAACTCTAATATAAGGCTGAACATACTATTGCTGTAAATTCAGAAATTATTGCGTACATTTATTATTGGATTTTTGTCATTTAAGACTAAAATGAGATTTTAATTTTTTACGATTTTGAGATCAGTTTAATTCATATAAAATATTTCTAAATGGGAGTTTAAATTATTGCGTTTACAACTGTGTTGCAATTTTTGCAAATATAAACCCTCACAATAATTCTTGAATTTACAGTAGCTATTTAAGTAAATCTATTCTTTTCACAATATCCCTCCACACAAAACATTAATAGTTTCTTATCATCCAGCATTGTGTGATCTTATAGTCCACTTTTTGGTCATTCAGCACAGAACATTGACATTATTGTGGTTTCAATATCTTTTGGTATTTAAAAGAACTTTAAATCATTGACTGAGTGATGAAAATAATAGCTGATCCAACTTTTGTCTTTGAATTTTATTTTGGTCTTGTTTCTATGTTTCCTCCATTTATTCTAGGTGATGAATTTCAATAATTCTGAAAAAGAACCAATAAAATCTGAAGTATTATATAAATATTTTTGCATACATGTAGCAATAATATGATTTTTAATAAAAATAGCTATGCTGCATGGATTTCACTGATTGTTAAAGGTTGTCCAGTGTCATCAGTTGCTAACCTCTTACATCCTTTTGTCTCTGATGGAGAGTTGTCAAATTAGCAATATACCACATCTTCCTATTTTAATACTACCGGTATATAACAATCAATTAATTTATTCTTCTTTATAACATTTGGGTATTTTCCCAAGTTATATATATAAAGATCAATGTTAAAACTTTAGGCAATTATAATAACATATTCCATTATTCACTAGAATTTTCAATATATTATACAAAATGCAGACAACAGAAACAATATATCTGTAAGCTTTTGAAGATCTGACAGAGTTCAATTTGTGTTTTATTTCAATGTAAAAATACCTTGAAATCTTCGGACATATTGGAAATTATAACATTGATACAAAAAAAATATATATTGTTTTATCCTTATTTTTTGTGTTGTTGGCTTGCTGTCTCATTTTACAGTTATACATACATCAATAATCTTCTTCTTTATTAAAAGTAAATATGGGATATTTTTTATTTTTATAATCTGAAAACATTATATTTCTATCGAATAACTTATTACCAAGTTCACAAACACCAATGTGTTTGTCAGATACTAATTTTAAGACATGTATAAATGTTCCAGGCAATATAAGTATTTGGACCATACGTTTACGGTCCGAAACATATAAGTATACTCTTACAGTCCGACCATATTTATACAATCAGACCATTTGAGTATACCCGGTACTTGTACTGTCTAATACCAGAGCTCAACCAAACATGTATTTTTATTTCTACTGCAATTTAACTTTTTGTATTAATCTATTAAAGATTTCAGTTATGTTGATCTGTAATGTATATTTGTATAAATTTAATAAATTATTATTTATTATTTATTATTATAAATTTTGAGTATATATACAGAGGCAGAATTTGGGGGGCCCCCTTTTTGGGAAAATATTTTGTTGCTTATATAGGGAATCACTGAAGCGTGACTGGAGCGGGCCCCCTCTTAGGTCAGTCAGTGGGCCCTCACATAAAACTTACCAAAAACAAGATGTTTTACATTTATCCTTCAGAAGCCGGAAAATTGAAAAGTTTTTTTTTCTTTCTCTGCGGTCCATGGTATAAACTTTAAATTCATTCATGCAAAATATGAAAATCCGCAAAAGTAGGACCTTGAACCTCAGCTTATCCACATTTTGACTTTTGAGCTGCATATTTTTTTTTCTTTTCATCTTGCTGACAATCTACATGATCTAAACATAAAAAAATGATAAAAACATAATTTTAGATTAACTTTGTGTTTTTATTTTTGTTGATACAAACAATGTTTCCAAGTTTAAAAGGAAAACTTCATCACATAAAAGGAGGTCATACTAACCTCCGAAATATTTAAACAAACCAAAATTATTACTTGATCAAGATCTTGTCATAAATTAATAGCATTGATACTTTTATTTTTGAAGACCATATATATATATGTCTTTTGCATACTTATATTTCTTTGTACAATAGTATGCATATTAAGATTGATTCCGAGGACTTAAATGTTAAATTAGCATGATAAATTTTACAGTTTCTCAGCTCAATGTGTACAATATGAGAGTATCTTGCAATACTGTATATTCTGATATTCAGAACATATTGTGAGGTTTTTATTAATGCAAATGAGAGCTGTATATTATTCTCATTTCTGCGACATATTTATGAGCTGAAGACCAGTGCCAAAATTTCCTCACTGCATTGAAGACCCATAGGTGACCTTCGTCCGTTGTCTGCTCTTTGGTTGTGTTGTTGTGTCTTTGACAAATTCCCAGTTTCTACTTCCCATTTTATAACATGTATACAGATTTTTCGTAAATTACAATAATCAATCACGCAATTCTGTCCATTATTTATTTGTTATTGAAAATAAGCAAAAATAAATGCACACAAAATTTAACATTGTTAATAAAGGCTTTTTTAAAAAATTTAAAACAGTTGCCTACACCGTTAATTTCCTTGTTTGATTTATTTCATATTTTTAAAGCCTTAATAGCTAACTAGATGGTATGCCTGGATGGATCCAGCCATTTTATAAAGGGGGTCCCCTGTTCCCAACCCAAGATTTAGGAGGGGTGGTTCCAACTATATGTTCCCATTCAAATGCATCGATTGAACGGGATGGGGTGAACCCCAGGGACTTCCTTTTAATTTTAATTGATTTGTTTTATCGTCCCAATCAATAATATATATGGTTTAGGGGTGGGGATCTGGACCGTTTACAAGATAATAGCACATTCTCAAATTGAACGGGGATGGGTGACCCCCAGGGATTAACCTTTAATTTTAATTGTTTTGTTTTAAAGTCCCATTCAAAAATATATATGGTTTAGGGGTGGGGATCTAAACCGTTTACAAGATAAAAGCACATTATCAATATGATCGGGGTGGGGTGACCCCAAGGGACTTCCCTTTAATTTTAATTGATTCGTTTTATAGTCCCATTCAAGAATATATATGGTTTAGGGGTGGGGATCTAAACCGTTTACAAGATAATAGCATATTCTCAAATTGAAGGGGGTGGGAATTACCCCCGAGGGACTCACCCTCCCTTCTTTCTTCCCCAAAAATACCTGATCACCATCCCCCCCCTTTCCTCATTTCAATCACCCTGATATGATCTGATATAAATTTTAATAGTTTTATCACTTACAATCATGACAATAGGAATTGGTGTAAATTCCCCAATTAATTCTAGTCGGTCAAATATATGAATAAATTGATTTAACCTTTATACTATTAATATCAACATATTTCATTTTTGATAAAGAAGGACAAAAGTTTTCTATGGGTAGAAATTGATAGTTACTAATTTGGAAAGCTGTCAAATTCATAGCATGCCGGTGGCTGTTTTTAAAGTGCTGGGTTTTTTATCACCCTCGTTGTTTGCGGACTAACGATTTAGGCCTGTGGTGGATAATAGTGTTCGTGCATTAATTTTCTATACCTTCTCAATTAATATTTTCAAATACTGACGGCAAGTGTTGTAATGTATCAGTGTTTTACTTGAGACCAACGTGCTATTTACATGTGCGATCGAAAATGCAGGGGACGGAAACTTGTCAATTGTGTTTATTTTTAATCCAAAATAAAATAAGCCGCCGTAAAATTAACCAGGGGCGTAGCTAGGCAATTTCGATGTGTACGCAATGCCGGAGAAGGTAGTCATACAGCCGGGGGTATGGGGGCCGGTGCAAAATCCTGCATTCTCGCAGTTTCCGAGGACTTAAAATGACCTCACAGAAATCTTACTTTAAGGAGAAACAAGTCAACTTTGGAAATAAATAATCAGAGAAAAACAAAGAAACCCGTACTGTTGGGCTTAACAATTTGTTTTTTCTTTTCTTATGTGTAGTGGGTTAAAATGGCTTGATTAGGTATATTTTATTTGTTACCTAATCATGCTGAACCCACTTTACATTAGAAAACTGCTAGAAAAAAATAATTTCTAAGCCAACACTGTGCAACTTACATGGTATTTTTCTTATTGAGATAATACATAAATAAAAATTCGAATCAGACACATATCTTTATGTTTTATTTTATGAGTGAACAAGCAGTGTTTTTCAGCTTTCTTTTTTTCTTTCAAAGTTAATTCTGAAAAATCAATGTCCATTTCCTTTCTTTTTTTCTACTAAAGATGTCCAAAACCGTGTCTGTTTTAATTATTTTTTTCTTAGTATATGTTCAAAAGACCGAGTCCAGATAAACGATTTGTTTTCATTGTATTTCTCAACTAGGTCTTCACTCTTCTCATGGTACTAAAGAACCGTTCTGCCCGCGTTGTCGTCGAGACCAGCATACATGCAAATACATTAAGTATCTGAAAGATTCCCGGGTATCCTTGGTTTAATAACATTTAATGTTTCCTGCAGCTTGTTAGGAATGTTATCAAAATATCCAGTCCATTTTTTTTTAACCATCTCCGAATTGCGATCTTGAAATTCATCTTTTGTAACATGGGCATCATCTGCATTTCATTACAGATTATGTCCCCAACAGCTAACGTAAGTTGGTGAATGTTTTTTTGGGATTAACTTTTTGGCGACATAACGTGGCTCTTCTGTCAAATGATCGACGAAAGGTAGATGCATGTTCAGTTTCATAAGAATGAATTGATGTCCATGGTCTCTTAAGAATGTCATATTTTATTTCATCAGTTATTTTGGAATCTTCAGAAAAGATGTCAGGGAAAGGAGGCATAGAAGACGTGACAATTGTGTTTTGACACCCGGAGGACTAAGCCATTTTAAATTATTTGTATCAGCAACAGAATCACGATGCTGATTTCGTACATTTTTTTGTAAATGAAAAGGGAAGACTAGTTTTCGGAACGGAATATAGCTACAAAGTGATCATTAACATATTTTTTTTATTTTTTTTTATTAACTTCATTACTTTAGTTAAATTCTTACTTGATTTACCATATTTTTGTTTTTGTGAGATTTTCCATGTGTACGCAACTGCGTTTTTGCGTACGGGTTGCTACGCTCCTGTTAACCTTGGGTAAATTCCTCAAATTGATGCAAGAGGCTTCTTTTTTTTAAGCTATATTTTTAATGACTTACACTTTTTACCATTATTCTCTTTCTTTCACTATTCTTTATTCCTTTTGCTTTGCCCGTTATTCTCTATTCTGTTAAATAACTTAGTTCTGTGATAAGTCAATATTTCATGCAGGTTCATGAAATAATGGTTTTATGCATATCAGCCAAGATTGTGCGTGGAATTTTAATAAACAATTCCACACTACACGTTATGTGAATTTGATTAAAATCGATGAACATGAATTTGACAGCTAGTGACCATTTTACAGGTAAAATTCAATTAACAAATTCTGACCTACTGGCATTCAACACCAAATTACCTACTTGCTGTATATTGATAAATGTGATTGTATGTCAATACCACGCCATGTGAGGTGTTGGTTATGTGTGCTACGGGGTCACTGGTGGCGCCTTCAAAACAGAAAAAAATCCAAGTAAAAAAGTGTGGAATTTTGTTGCTGAAAATTTAAGTTGTAAATTCCTGAAAAATGTACTATATTCCGTTCAACTGCTAACATGTAAGTTCGATACGAAAATAGAATAAAAAGCATTCGAAAAATTTGTGATCAGTAATTATTTTTCGAATAAATGAAGAGCAATGGGTTAAAAAAAAAACTGAAGAAGAAAAGTAAAAAGTTAAAGAAAGTCGTTGAATTAATTATTTTACAATTGTTTAAATATATGAGAGAATGTTTTAGGCAAATTGTCTTTATTTACTGACAGATAAATGTATTTAAGTTCAGGAAATGATTTATTCTTCTGGCGGCTTCAAATATTTTTTTTATCAATAACTTATACACAAGGAGACATTTTTGACTTTTGACAGCATGAACCGCAGTTAATTAGCAAACACAAATTAAAGCACAAAATCGTTTACAAATAAATGTTATAGAAGGGAAAAAAAGGGGGGTAATACGCTCACATACTTCTAAAAAGATTTGCATATGAAAGCTGTCTAAAGATAATATTAAATTATTTCAGGAGTTTTGAAAAAAGAATACACATATATATATATATATATATATAGATTGCCTAACAATGTAATTTTAACACACTATTTAATATGTAAATATAAGAATGTTTAAAATATTTACAAAATGATGAAAATAAACGCAATATTTCGCTAGACCAACTAGCTTTATCAAGCGTGCATCTATCCAGGTGAAATCGGATGTAGATGATAAGAAACTTTTGCAGCTCAATGTATATGTTGAACTTAGCTGCCTTGAAAATAAGAAAAATTTTTAAGAAAATTTTGCAGCTCAATGTCTATGTTGAATTTGGATTGAGCTGCCTTAAAAATAAAAAAATAAATAAATTTTTGCAGCTCCATGTATATGTTGCTCTTAGATTTAGCTGCCTTAAAAATACATAATTGGAAGTTGAAATTAGCAACGTCCATTGGCCGATATTACGGGATAAAAAGGACGATGCTTTGTTTTTAAATTATTCTTTATCTTTCCTGTATCTTTTCTCGTCTTTTTCGTTAAGACCATCAGGTTCTAAAGTGTGGAGTTGGTGGATCCAAAAGTTTTCTCTTCTCCTTCTCGCCGTGGTGTCCCACTCGGTGTTGACTTCTATAATTTGGAAAGTGACATTTTCAAAAGGATGTTTCGTAGAACGAAGATGTCTTGTGAGAGGACAGTTTTTGTTGGTTTTGTACGATGAACGATGGTTATTAAGCCGAATATTAAATTTGTCCATTGTTTCTCCCACATACTGAATGCCACAAGTGTCACATGTTAATATATAAATTGAGTTCTCCGTTTTGCAGTTGGAATTTGAGTAGATGGTATAATTTTGTTTAGTAACGGAGCTGATGAAAGAACTGCTTGTATTGGCAGCTTTACAACACAAACAATTCCTTCGACCACATTGTTTGTAGCAACCGGGCGATGGAGTAGGCTGCTTTACTAATACAGAAGTCACTAATTTGTCACGGATGTTTTTAGGTCTTCTGAAGGCCATGACTGGTGGTGATGAAAATACCTTTTTTAGATTTAAATCATTTTCTATAATTTTCCAATGCTTCTGAACAATGGATGACACATTTTTAAAATCAGGATGGTAAGTGAGTACAAGGGGTGTTCTGTTAGCTGCTTTATTCTTATCTTTGTACTCAAGAAGTTCTTGGCGACTAGTTTTGTTTGCTCTTTCGAAAGCGCTATCAATGATGTTGTTATTGTATCCTCGAACAACTAGATGTTTACGAAGTTGTCCAAGTCTAGCATCTTTCGTATTTTCATTAGAGCATATTCTCTTGATTCGTAATGCCTGGCTGAATGGGATACCACGGGAGCAATGTTTAGGATGGCAACTTTTTGGAGAAAGGAATTGATGTTTGTCCGTTTGTTTGGTATGAAGGTCCGTTATAATGGTTCCGTTCTTGATGTAACTCGTAGTATCGAGGAAGTTAATTTTCTCCATAGAGAATTCAGATGTAAATTTTATTGAATGGTGGAAAGAGTTACAGTGTTCTAGAAATTCATTAAGATGTTCTTGTGAATCTGTCCATTTGAAATCAATATCGTCAATGAATCGGAACCATGATAAGGGCTGATATGGAGCACTAGCCAAGAGGCGTTTTTCAAGTTGGCCCATAAATATGTTGGCATATGACGGTGCCATTATCATGGTTCCGATTCATTGACGATATTGATTTCAAATGGACAGATTCACAAGAACATCTTAATGAATTTCTAGAACACTGTAACTCTTTCCACCATTCAATAAAATTTACATCTGAATTCTCTATGGAGAAAATTAACTTCCTCGATACTACGAGTTACATCAAGAACGGAACCATTATAACGGACCTTCATACCAAACAAACGGACAAACATCAATTCCTTTCTCCAAAAAGTTGCCATCCTAAACATTGCTCCCGTGGTATCCCATTCAGCCAGGCATTACGAATCAAGAGAATATGCTCTAATGAAAATACGAAAGATGCTAGACTTGGACAACTTCGTAAACATCTAGTTGTTCGAGGATACAATAACAACATCATTGATAGCGCTTTCGAAAGAGCAAACAAAACTAGTCGCCAAGAACTTCTTGAGTACAAAGATAAGAATAAAGCAGCTAACAGAACACCCCTTGTACTCACTTACCATCCTGATTTTAAAAATGTGTCATCCATTGTTCAGAAGCATTGGAAAATTATAGAAAATGATTTAAATCTAAAAAAGGTATTTTCATCACCACCAGTCATGGCCTTCAGAAGACCTAAAAACATCCGTGACAAATTAGTGACTTCTGTATTAGTAAAGCAGCCTACTCCATCGCCCGGTTGCTACAAACAATGTGGTCGAAGGAATTGTTTGTGTTGTAAAGCTGCCAATACAAGCAGTTCTTTCATCAGCTCCGTTACTAAACAAAATTATACCATCTACTCAAATTCCAACTGCAAAACGGAGAACTCAATTTATATATTAACATGTGACACTTGTGGCATTCAGTATGTGGGAGAAACAATGGACAAATTTAATATTCGGCTTAATAACCATCGTTCATCGTACAAAACCAACAAAAACTGTCCTCTCACAAGACATCTTCGTTCTACGAAACATCCTTTTGAAAATGTCACTTTCCAAATTATAGAAGTCAACACCGAGTGGGACACCACGGCGAGAAGGAGAAGAGAAAACTTTTGGATCCACCAACTCCACACTTTAGAACCTGATGGTCTTAACGAAAAAGACGAGAAAAGATACAGGAAAGATAAAGAATAATTTAAAAACAAAGCATCGTCCTTTTTATCCCGTAATATCGGCCAATGGACGTTGCTAATTTCAACTTCCAATTATGTATTTTTAAGGCAGCTAAATCTAAGAGCAACATATACATGGAGCTGCAAAAATTTATTTATTTTTTTATTTTTAAGGCAGCTCAATCCAAATTCAACATAGACATTGAGCTGCAAAATTTTCTTAAAAATTTTTCTTATTTTCAAGGCAGCTAAGTTCAACATATACATTGAGCTGCAAAAGTTTCTTATCATCTACATCCGATTTCACCTGGATAGATGCACGCTTGATAAAGCTAGTTGGTCTAGCGAAATATTGCGTTTATTTTCATCATTTTGTAAATATTTTAAACATTCTTATATTTACATATTAAATAGTGTGTTAAAATTACATTGTTAGGCAATCTATAATTTTATTTGTGTAATTGAATTAATCTATGTACTGATTAATCCACACTCCCATAGATTTGTATGTCATGTGCTGCTATTTATAGGCACTTATATATATATATATATATATATATATATATATATATATATATATATATATATATATATATATATATATATATATATATATATATATATATATATATATATATATATATATATATATATATATATATATATACAGTTTAATTTTCGACGTCTATACTGTTACAAAAAAAGGTGATTCTTTTTAAAGATTTGGTACTTCAGTTTCGACTTAAAATTTCTTTTTGAATTGTTAGATGGCAAACTATTTAGGATAGGATTGTATCTGTTCTTTAAGTAATTATGGTGATATTGGCGACAAGATTTATTATATTATATATAGCAAGGGCTTGTACAAATCCTTGATTAAAGAATTTCAGCAATATAAATAAACGAAAGTAGACAAACAAATTATTAAGATCTCCAAGCGGGCCAAATTGTACATCGAAAAAGATCTATATTTCTAAACGTTTTTAAATGATATAACTTGAATAGAAAAGTTCCCAACTATGTGAAGATTTTTTATATTTCTAAACGTCTTCAATTATTACATACCAAAGAAAAATTTATTTATCATATTCATATAATTTTATATTTTTTTCCAAGTAAATTTTTTTTGTAAAGTTTACTTCTATGTGTTTATAACCATCAACAGAGACACATTCTCTGCCATCACCAATCAGTCCTAATCATTAAAGATCAATTGACAAAATTCAAATGATGATTGGTATTGAATATGATCATCGGTCATCCGTGACGTATTCTAAAATCCTAAATAACGGCGCATGTCGATAGATAGATAGATAGATAGATAGATAGTTTATTAATTATCGTCTCGCCATTTAAATTTCACCAAGGGGTTGAAGCAATGAAGGACTTTATAAAACCAAGGATGTGTATAGTTACTATACAAATCCTTGATAAAACTATGTACATATACTTATTAATATTTCTATAACAAATTACAAAAACGTTTAGTGTAAAAATCATCGATTTATAAATGTCTCTTTTTGCCTAAAATATATTTGCAGGTTTTGGCATTTTTGTAAATACCATTAATGTTTTGGCATCCCAATGCAAGGTGACAGCCGATTCAAACTTAAATAACTTCTTTAAAGTTGGTTTTATTTTATCAGAGACATATAATACATGTAATATATGTCTCAATATATGTCTAAAATTTTATCAAAACAAAAATTACAAGATTATGAAATAAGTTATGAATCGAATGAATACCCTCAACACTAAAATACATGTCCTAAGTGACTTTTTATGTCTTGCGTGCACCGAGGAGACCCTTGACGGTTTTTAGACGTACCATTATTATTTATGCATATATTTGAAGCATTTTGTTCATAATAGGTATTTATATGTGTGTATCAGACAAAATGACTTCCCAATTAGCAAAGGCGAATGTAGGTTTTTTTTTTCCAGCCCCAACCCCCACACACTAATCTTGGAAAATGGGAGATTATATAGGGAATCACTGAAGCATGACTGGCAGGGACCCCTCTTAGGCCGAGTCAATGGGTCCCCACTTATGAAAATTTCTGGATCAACCACTGCTTAGTTCTAGTTATCTAAGGTCCTAGTGTGAAATATAACCAATAGGAATTGGTCTTTTCAAGGTTTTGTATAGTAAGAAGGATTGGAATCTCGTGGACTTTTGCATAGACTGTAGTATAATGTCTTATGCAGAGCTATACAAATCCTTGGTCTTTTTAAACACTTTTACATAGGCCTACATGTATACGTTTTGTCAAGGGTTGGTTCATTACCGACTGTGCTAGGGCTGTATAGCCAGTCAAGGTCGTTAAAAACTTCCATTTGTTGGTTCATGCAATATTGAAATTATGTTTACTCAATGCGCAGTTAATAGTTACTGAAGTTGATATATGCTACTTTTCTTCTTTATTTCATATAATTGATTTTTTGATTTTTTTTCTTCGAAAAATTTGTGGTGTTGAAATAGGGAATAGACACAGATACCTAAGCACATTTAACAAAAGAAATTTTGTGTAATGTCATCAATCTGTATCTGAGATCTGTATTACACGTAGACAGGACGTTCTACAGAAAACTTTACGTTATACACACAGGAGAGTACCCGCACTGTCGTAATGGAAAATTACTGTATGTTATAAATACCTGTAATCAGCTTTGCAACAAATCAGTAGACTGACCATGTCATTACAGTTCAAACAGATTTTCCTCAAATCAAAATGGAATATATATATATATACACATATTCATTTTTATATCTTTAAAATTTAAAACTTTAAAAGTACACTTTAACAAAATTATGAAATATAACGAATTGAACAATTTAAGAAAGTATTTTAACAAAGGCCCCGCTAAGACAATGTAAAACAATTCAAACGAGAAAATTAACGGCCTTATTTATATAAAAAAATAAACGAAAAACAAATATGCAACACATAAACAGACGACAACCACTGAATTACAGGCTCCTGACTTGGGACAGGCACATACATAAATAACGTGGCGGGGTTAAACATGTTGCGGGATCCCAACCCTCCCCCAAACCTGCGACAGTGGTATAACAGTACAACATAAGAATAAACTATAAAAATCAGTTGAAAAAGGCTTAACTCATCAGATGGACCAAAATACAAGTGGACGTGGCCGGGTATTTATACATCCCTACACAAAAAGACACAATTAACAGATCTGAGAGAACTCCCAGTTATACTGCATAGTCAGCTATAAAAGGTCCAGAAATGACAACAAAAACAATTCAAACCAGAAAACTAACAACCTAATTTATGTACAAAAAATGGAAAACAGTTAAATGTTACACATAAACAAAGGACAATCACTGAATCATAGGCTCCTGACTTGGAACAGGTACATACATTACGAATGTGGCAGGGTATAAGGAACTATGAAAATGTTTCGTTTTTGTGGTTTGGTTTATTTTCCGGATACTGTAAGCAATAAGGCCACTTTATTTAGTGAACGAAATTATTGTAAGATGCACATGTCTGTCTGTCATATTTTATATGACCTTGACCTCATTTTCATTGGTCAATGAAACACTGCATTGTTTATCATAATTAGGGCCCCGCCAAAGGCCATTTTGATTTCATACTTTATACTTTACATGTTTATTAACCACCACCAGAGGGTGTGTCATGATGTATGTACAACTTCCTAGGTAAAAGGTCAAGGTAAAAAAACTTTGGTTTCAGTTGACAACCCTGTGTCCTGTGGTGAAGATCGTGTCCGCTCTATATTTTGAGAACCGTTATGATTTCAAAGTTTATACTTGACATGTATATGAACCAACACCAGAGGGTGTGTCATAATTTATGAACGACTGCCTAGGGCAAAGTTCAAGGTCAAAAACTTTGGTTTCAGTTGACAACCCCATGTCCTATGGTAAAGATTGTGTCCGCTCTATATCTTGAGAACCGTTATCATTTTAAAGTTTACACCTGAAATGTATATAAACCAATATCAGAGGGTATGTCATAATTTATGTACAACTTCCTAGGTCAAAGGTCAAGGTCAAAAACTTTGGTTTCAGTTGACAACCCCATGTCCTATGGTAAAGATCGTGTCCGCTCTATATCTTGAGAACCGTTATCATTTCAAAGTTTATACTTGACATGTATATAAACCAACACCAAAAGGTGTGTCATAATTTATGTGCAACTTCCTAGGTCAAAGGTCAAGGTCAAAAACTTTGGTTTCAGTTGACAACCCCATGTCCTATGGTAAAGATCATGTCCGCTCTATATCTTGAGAACCGTTATCATTTCAAAGTTTATACTTGAAATGTTTATAAACCAACACCAAAGGGTGTGTCATAATTTATTTACAACTTCCTAGGTCAAAGGTCAAGGTCAAAAACTTTGATTTCAGTTGACAAACCCATGTCCTATGGTAAAGATACAATTTTTTAATGCACATTATTCACAGCGGGGCCCACAGAGATGGCTCCCATCTCAATGATATCTAGTTATGCTTAAAGTTACAGGTCGATTATTTTTTGTAGGATATGTAACAATTGTAAGGTGTGCATGTCTCTCTGGCAGATTCATAAAACCATGACCGCATTTTATGGTTCTTTGAATAAGCATAGGTCTACTTGTTGTACAGAATGAATGCAAGGTGTCATATTAAAAAAAGAAGATGTCTGTTTGCCAAGATTAATTTTACTAAGACCTCATTTTCATAAAACAATGATAATATTAAACAGCAAGAATGAGGATCATGTCGAAGTTATATACAAATGAGGCAAAATTATCAGTTGCCTACTTTTTATGTATTAGTAGTTATTTTTGTCATTAAATCATATTGTTTACCCTTTTATGTGTAGGGAAAGAATATTAAAGATAAAAGGAAACTATAAACAGAAGAAATTAACAACAAAAATAGATTTACAAAGGTCAACAAAGCCTAAATGGTAAGTCCACTGTTAAAAAAAGTAAAAGCCCTTGAGTAATGATTAAATATTTATTAAAATAAGATGTGGTACGATAAATGAGAAAACTATCCATCAGAGTTCAACTAAGTGGATGTAACCATTGTAATTACTTATAAGGGGCCAATGATGACCTGTTAGTAATTAAAAAACTCATACCCTATACATGATATAGTAATCTATAAAAGACAACGCTAACAAAATTTGAAATGAAGCATCAATTCAAACTTCAAATATACCAGACTAATTTATAAAAAAACAAAATATTATGAAAAACAAAAATGACGGATATGAACCAACATCAACCACTGAACTATGTACAAGCTCCTGATATTGGACAGGCATAATATGGCTGGGTTGATATAAAAATAAGAAGCAGTCTGATTTCAAATAAGACTTTTCTCCAATAGAGATCAAATGACATTTAAGGAGGCTCGAGGGTATGAAAATTTCAGAAAAATATTAAATATTTTTTTTTCATAACTAATTTTATTTATAACTTTATTAGTTTTTATTTTATCATATGGTACAGAAATCATTCTTAAAAATCAATTCGTTTTGGCCCCAGACAACTTTTAAAATGTATTTATCATTGAAAAAGCTCCAAATTATCTCCCTTTGGTGCAGAAATGCCATTTTTTGGCATGAGAATTGTAATATATTTTTTAGCTCATCTGAGTGACCTATATTTTTTGTTATCATTTTCAACTAACTTTACTTAAACTAAACTATTGTAAAATTTAAGCGATTTCTGTAATTAAGTTCTTTTTTCATTTCAAAATTACTTTTTTATTTAATTTTTCTATTTTTCTATAAAGTATAAGATAAAAGTTCATTTATAGAAAAATATAGCGTAACCCTATATTAAGAAAAAAAATTGATTGAAACCTGCGAGCCCCCTTAATTTAACAAAAATAGTTCACTGTACAGCCTTTGACAATGAGCAAACGCTATACCGGACAGTGGTTTTAATAACAGCACAACATTTGAACAAATTGTAAAAATTTGTTGCAATGGGCTTAACTCAAAAGACTGCAACAAGGAACCAAACAATAACCATGATAACCAGTAATATGTAAATCATAGACGCAAAACACTGAAATAAGAGTACTAACAAAAGATATTTAAATGATAGTTTATTAAAATGTTCATAAACATGATAAAATAGCCATTTTATTGCTGTATTTCTCTTCACTGATAATTTTTGAGTTTTGTGTATTTGTAGGTCAGACATCTCGGTTTTCATGGTCATCATTCAACAGATCAATACTGAACAGAAAACTTGGAAGATGATATTTTTCTCAATCGTGCGACTTTTTTAATTAATTTGAAATAGAATGTTTTTTTCCTACATTTAATAGAAAAAGGAAATTTCTACATAATGACTATAAACAAAAAGTAGTCATATCATCACGATCATAGATGCTCAAGAACTTGATCATGTAAATGCAACAATGTAATTATCAATTGAAAGAAGGAACGAATGAAAAAAATATTAGTATGCTGTTGTCCAAATAAACCTGCTTTGTCTTCTCATTTGAATCGCTCCATCCAATAAAGATGTACGGAGTAAGATCTTTGAAGAACAGATGGAAAAATGTTTTGTCTAAGAATTGCGGGAATATTCTAGTGGATGAAATAATTTATTGACTTGACTCTTATATAGTGGACTGAATAATTGTACATAGCAAGCAGCGAAACAGAAAACTAAAACTTTTAACACAAAAAGTGTTTAAATTATAAATTTGCAAATATAAGCATACTATTATGTACACCACAAAGGTATAAAATTCAGATTGTTTGCATATTCATGTATTGCAATGAAACTATAACAAAGAAAACCTTACCTCATGAAAAAAGTAAACTATTTAGTCAGAATATTTTTTTTCAGTTCTATTTTGCATTATAAAATAAACAAGACAAAGATTTCAAAACAATATTTTTTCATTTATTTAAAAATGTCATCATTTTGTTTCAGTGAAAGAACTTTACTCTTTGACCTTAAATTTTATTATACATTCCAAAATCAGAATTATAATCTTTATTGTCATATTAACAAACAAAAAACATGTTTGACAACATGAAAAAAAAATTATATATATATATATATATAAAATATAAAAAAAATGTGTATACATTTAAAACTTTTTACTACCAAACAGCATTCATTGCAACATACACATACTGTATATTTATATCTATATATTTATAATTTGAATCCCATAGGATTTTATTTTGTCCCATGCGATATTAAAAATCCCATGGGATAATAATAATCCCATGGGATTATTTTTGTCCCATGGGACAACAAATATCCCATGGGACTACAATTATCCAATGGGACCAAACAAAATCCCATGGGATTTAACCAAAATCCCATGGGATTTTGCCCTGTCCCATGGGATATTGAAAATCCCATGTTTTTATAAATCAAATAGCAAAATAAATATAAAAGTAACAGTAGAAAACTAATGAAATTATTGAATCCCATGTAATTCCGCACATTTTGTTTATATACATGACACTGTAGCTCTTATTTGAGGCGGCGGCGGATTTGCAAATGAGTGTTTTGCAAATTTAAAGTGTCCAGTGTTATGTATTTCTTGTTTAAAATATGCCGATATTCAAACCACCATAACTTTCTCCTGTCCCGATATGAATGTAATATTTGTTACTGGACGATAAACACCTGTTTATCTCTTTCATCCAATTTCTCCAATTAACAATCCTAGTGGAAGATATTATGGACATAATTGTGCAAATCGTGATACAAGCATGACATTTGGTATAAAGGTTGATTAAATGATAATAAAGAAAAATCAGCTGCTGGCCATCAAAAATTTCCATATTTTCAAAATGGCCACCGATAATTTTTCAAATGGCGTCATATCCAATTGGCTACATTTCGTAAATCCTTGAAAGCTGTGTTAAAGGTATAATCAAATGTAAGTTTTGATAAAACGTATATTACAGCTCCTACAGTACGACAAAACAATACATAAATGACAAAAAAAGTGACTTCCGGTTCCAAAATGGCGGCAAAAATTTTGAAAATGTATTAGTTTTTATCATTTCCATCAACACAACAAGTGATATCACATTCTTTGTTAAGTTTAAAGACTTTGCTTTGTTAGAAAGACAGGTTGCTTATCGTATAATTATCTGACAGTTACCAATACAAAAACCCGTACAAGGAAGGACAGAACGGTAGCATTTACATTTACCAACACAGATGGATTTTTTGTCTCTGCATTTCAAAAGTTCCTGACATGAGGATGCAACGGCAGCCGAAGAAGTCTTTTTAAGTTTCCAACTGTCATCGATTTTTTTCTTTCTTCCAAACCCAGTGTCCATTAATTGGTACATGTACCTGTCAAATACATAAATCAGACTGAGCCCAAACTTGTCCTCCTTGATATGCTTCTCTTTGGATGTGCTCCGGAAAAAAAAAACTATTGTGGGCGGAACTGCATCACAATGCCGCTGCTTCTTGGCTAACAAGTTACATCGTTCCTCATTAACAGGAAATGTTGTTCTGTCATACATCATGTACATGATGCAAACAAATGCTTCTATGCTGTTTGTGATGGGTTTTTTTTATACTTCAGCGAAGAAAAAAAACCCGCCTTATATCTTGAAATACTTCCCATGTCATCCAAACTGACCTATTCCCTTTCCAACAAAAATCCGAAAAAGTGTCACATCCACTGAACGCGTGTGCATGGACGACAGGAAGAGTAGCTACACAAGGACCAAACGCATTTGATATGTCACGTACAGGAAGCCATCAAAAGTCTTCATTTCTGCCAAAAAGTATCCACTGTTTGTTCCACCATATTTCGCGAGTGCTGCAAATCTCATTACAATCACATCTGTTTCAGTATTACCTAAAATTACCGTTTTACAACGATTTTCATAATCATGCCGTACATGGACAAACATTCGTGTATCTGCTTCTCCATGATTACAAGGGGGGTAGCTGGAAAGTATCCTTATTGGAATTGCAAAGAATATTTTCAGCATGAGTAAAATACACAATAATAGTCTTTAAAGAAGCAATTCTGTCAGCAAGAAAATTGAAAATGTTTGTTTCGTTGTCATCTTCACAAAGAAAACTTCTCCACACCCCTGGTGTTCTACCAGAATGAACACATTTCCGTCTAGCACAAGAACCTTGCATTTGTTTTGTCACAGCTAGCCTTATAAATTATTCATTTAGTAAACATCAAATACAATGTCTATCTGAATACTGGCAGTATGACATCATTTGCAAAATCATCAAATATTTTTGCTCAACAAGTTGGCCTTGAATTAACCAATGCTGCTCCACCAACGATAAATACGTCAGAATTTGGATCAGCAAATCGCAAAATGTTTCAAGTATACTCTTTTGCATCGATTTAATACCACTGTTTAAAGTGACATCCTGAGACAAAAACAGCGAAGCAGTTTGTTTTTTTATTGATAAAGAAATATTCCAAGTCAATTTGTCTACTGTAACAAGAAATAAAAGTCTAGAGAAGATATCGCAATCACTTTTAATGTTCTCTAGCTTTGTTTTTGACAAATACGTTTACAGTTATATTTTACGGACATAATAGCAAGTTGTTCTTTTTGATCTGGTGATAAAAAGCAGGTTCTCCTTCGTTTTTGCATTTGCTTCAAAAGATCTTCGTATTGTTTGTCTTTGGTCTTTTTAAAGATATCCTTTTGTGTTTTCGTAGTGTGTTCATTAAGTCGTTCGTCTGTTATAGAATGCCACTAGATCTTTCAAATTCATCTGATAGTCTATTAACTTCTGGTCCATCTACCATCAATATGTCTATAAGGGATCTTCGGTTAAACATACATGTATGACAACAACATCGACCTTCACAATATTCTGTTTTTTTGCCTGATCAATTGTGCTATAAGAAAAATATTTGCTGGTCTGACGTACAGTGAAATTATCATTTTTAAAATCAATTTCCACCTGTGGTTGATGTTAGAGAAGTGAATTCATATATCAGAGAAGGTCGATAACGATCGAGAATAATTTACACGATCAAGACCTAGATAAATACGGTATCGTGCTTTATATTGATCGTTTGTACAAAATCTGACTCATGAAATGAGCATACTACCTAATTTATAAGAAGTTCTTAATTGAACGCAAGGATTTAAACTGTTGTCGAACTGATTATATATCCTTACACAAGTCTATCAAATCATTGAACGTCACAGAGTCATGACATGATTATAATTTCTGTGTTTAGGTTTTTTAAGCCGATATATACAATTCAAGCAAAACACATACAGTTATCTGATGCGCGTGTCTAGTCCTAGGTACATTTGAACATATATAAAAAGAATCTGTCGTTCTAGGTGTTGCAATATTGGTTTTAGTTAGGAAACATGTTCATCCACTATCACGTAATATATCACCCAGAATTTTATAACAAGTGATTTCAATGTAAATCCTCACATGATGATAAACTTATTTTCTCAGTACACATCAGGCCGTTCCAACTGAATAGCCATTACCAAAAGTGGCTGATATGCCGTTACTTTTTATGTTTCTCTCGTATTAACCACATTTTACGCCTTATCCATCGAATACCTTATCATTGTTACGGAATGGGCTTTGTTGTCGCTTTGACACATTCCCCATTTCCTTTCTGAATTTTATTGTTATTAAATAGTGGCATCATATATGTTACACCTACACACACAGCTGTGTAAGAGCCTCGATTTTTAGAGTAATGAAATGAACTATGATTTATACCAGTGTGCCCTGGTTGTGCATACAAATGGCTCTTTATGTCTATAAATAGTTTGCGCATGCGCAAAATTGTTAAATCATGTGTATGATAACCTTGAAAAATGTTATCAAACCAAATCATAATATCATTGAAAATCCCAAAACCCTAATTTTATAGTAAATACTTCAAATGTTTTTAATGAATTTTGTTACATTTTCGCGCATGCGCAAACCCTGGATATGTCAAATATTCATTTTTAGTAAATTCTTCACATGTAAGGAAGGTAGCTACCAAACCTGAAAACTGCTTTTCAATGAAAGAAGGAAAAAGAAAAGTTTTCCAGAAAAAATCAGAATTTTCAACTGAAAATACAGCCATTTTAGAAAAAGGCGTTGGCCATCTTGAAAAAATGATTTTTTTAATGGCCAGCAGTTGTTTCTTAAAGAGTATATAATAATGATGCTTTGTGGTAATTTTCTTGCTTGTATCATCATTTGCACAATTTCCTCGATTTTGCCTGCTAATATCTTCCACTATCCAGCCTAAGACTTATAATTCAACCGGATATAGTATTTATATTTCGCATCGATGGTATTATAATATATTTGAGTAGTGTTCATTTTGAATTCTTTATTTCGGTTTATTGATTCGTTTCTATTTCGTTTCTCACTTTATTGTAACCCAATAGTATCGTACCTGCCTGATGTTGGTACGGAGGTTACTGTTCGGTTTGGGTACGGAATGATATTTCAAAAACATAAATGTTTTCAGCATGTCGTCATCTCAACAGGAGGGTTAGACTTCCTATTTACTAGGTTATAGGGTGTGCTGCTTGAATATGTCCATTTTTCTGCTAATTATATTGTGAATAATTAGGAAAACATATCAGAAATATATGATAAAAATGAAAAACAAATACCTTTACTTGTTAAATAAAAGCCCGGTATTTTTTTCACAGCCAAAAGTAGGGTGTTCATGGCTGTGTTTCTGTCCATAAATTTTCCTGATCGTCTTTTTGGTAGTAAATTTTTCAACACATCTCATTAATACAAATCCAAAATGGAAAAAGGTCACACTTTCACATATGCAAATTTTAGATGTGGCGCATTTGTATAATCTTAATGATACGAAAAGGGTAGGGTACCGGAAACCCAACGGCATCCTCTATCAATTGAGTATTGAAATAAACTCCCTCCCGGGCCCCTTTGACCCGAAGATGTCTATGTAAAACGCTAGATAAATTCGTTCAAATTATATAGATAAGTTAAGATTTATCAACTATCAGCATGGATTTGTAAACTTAATTTTACAAATCATAACGTTCTAAATTTGGCAAAAAGGATAAAGGCCATCTTTTTGATTTTGTCTTTTATGTTATTTAGTTTTTGTTGGTTTATTTTTATGGGTACCAATCTGTATGTGTCGCCTATCTTGTCGACACCAAGGCTTTTCAACTCCACATCGCTGAGGGCAAATTAGAGTCGATAAATTCATTCATCTTGAAAGCGATTCCCTAAGGTCCGCAAACAAGATTTCCTTCACGGCCTTTATTTATTATAACAATCGATGTCGCTGATGAATTCGCGGGGAACTTTTGCCGCTGTTTATAGATTTGTCATATGGTATAATGAAATAGTTTTATGGTATGGTGCAATGGTATCATGGGATGAAGAAATGTTCTTGTAGTGTAATCACTTGTAGTCTACTTGTATATAGATGACACCTTGTGATATAATAATTGTTAGCTTGAAATTAAAATATGTCTTTATAAGATAGTTATATGACATAATAGTATGACAAAATTGTTTTATGTTATATCGAGATGATTGTATAGTATAGACATGTATCGTTATAATATACTGAGGTGACAACTTAGTATGCAATAGTTGCTTAATGTTATATTAAGATGTCTTTGTAGTATAAAATGTATCTTTATGCTATTGCAATATCACATAATGGTTTAGTAAAATGACAAATCAGTATGAAAACGTAGCTCCATGCTATATCCAGATGTCTTCATACTATGAAATATTATTTTCATAACACAGTGAAATGACAGAATAGTATGAAAAGGTAGCTCCATGTTATATCTAAGTGTCTTTATAGTATATAAATGTATCTTAGTGGTATATTGAATTGACAGAGTATTATAGTCAAATGTCTTTATAGTATATAAATGTATCTTAATGATATAGCAAATTGACAGAGTATTAAAGTCAAATGTCTTTATAGGATAGAACATTTGCTTCATAATATATCTTTAACCTTAATAATATGGTTATTCTTATCATAAGGCAGTTGGGGCGTTCCATAGATATTTCTCTTATTAGTTCAACAGAAAAAAAGGACATCAACAAAATTGTATGCTTCTTCCAAAGGCAGATTGTGAGCGTAAATGAACGCTGACCCCATTTTTTTATTTCATTTTTCTATTAAGTATAAGATTAAGTTCATTTATAGAAAAATATACAAAATCCTTTATTAAATAAAAAAAAAGTGATTTAGACCCGCGAGCCCCCTTAATTTATTCTCCCTCAATGCTAGCCAAATACAAGCAACACCATTTTTTGCAAATACAAGCAAATCAATAAAATACCAAAACAAAATCGTAAGCTCAAAAAACACATCCCACTTACTATGTCAGCATGCTGTAACCAGGTTTTCTCTAAGTCGTCCTTACTATGCATTTCATTATGTTCAGGACACAAGTAGTGTCCATTTTCACACATTTCACAAAGTTCTTTAAAGGTCATCCTGCCTTCTTTATTAGAGTAGTCACCATTGCTACATTTTGCTTTAATATCGTAAGATATGCTCTGTCTTAATCTTTCCTTTAACTCTTTTATCTTACTACATAGCTCTACTAAAATGGTGCTATATATGTTATCCTCCACATCAGTTAATTTCCATACCTGGAAGGCTATGGCATTCTTTGAGAAACAGATACATAACTTTCTAAGACCAGTTTTATCTAAATTGACCAATGTCTTTCCTCTGTATAACGTTTTCTGTCCCGCTTTCTCACAGACTTTATATCTTGTAATATAATAGAATAGAATGTGATTGAAATAAGCAAGGGGAAGAAATTTAAATTCAAGTATCAACCATGGTGAAAAACTAAATTTACCCTTTTCACCTTCAAACATGTTCTTAATAATATCGAGAGAAGTCGATTGCTGTTTAATCATACATGGCATATAATATGAATTTGGTATAGGACTAGAATCGTCCTTAGTATCTATTAACTTGGGTTTTACTAAAATATCAAATTTTTCCATTACATGAAGTATATGAGTTTTATATTTTCCAAACTCTAAGTCAGGTTCTTTTTCAAAAAGCCTATCAATGATGTCATCTGATAACTGTCCTGTATTTTTCAGGTGTTGCCAGTCAGTCGAGTTTACTATTGCATGATTTCTTTTGAATTCATGGTCATCGCATACTAGGCACCTGAAACATTTAACCAACCACTCTGGCTGTAAAATGATGTACTCATTAATGTCCTCGAAAAAAATAATGTTCCCAATTTTATGTTGGTAAGTAAGGAAAGGAAGAAGTTCTTCTTTTTCGATGAAAGTTATTTGGGATAATTCCACAAAATTCTGGAATGACAAAATATTCTGTTTCGATTCGTGTTTTAACACGCTTAACGCATTTTCTAGTTGAATCCACTGCGTGGGGAGCTTTTCCTCGAAAAACATCGTCTCATTTGCAACTTCATAAATTTTGTCTTTCAATTTTTTACAGTCGCGTTCAAGAAATTCTGTGTTAGAAATAAAATGTATGCCTCTATTGTGATTAGCTTTATCTTGACCTCCAAAAATTTCTTCAAATCTTTCGATGTATTCTGTTTTCCTCTTTTCAAACTATAAAAAAAAACTGAAATTGAAATATTTTTGTCAAACAGATAAACCTTTATACATTTTATTACAATGTTCAAAATAATACTGTGATATTTTAGTGTTCTAAACGTCTCAAAACAAGATTCTTTTACAACATGGAATTTTAAATCTTTACATCTTTGTTCGTGTACAAGTTAAATCTAACAAACACACATGACGCCAGATAACAACATTCAATACACACTAATCGACTGGAAGACGCGGGAATATATAACTTTATGCATATCATATTGTAATTTTTTTTATATCGTTAATGGTTTTGTTTAAACGTTTTGCTTTGTATTCTTTATTTTAAAACTCCAAATTTCCTAAACTAGTGTACAAATATAGTACAACATACTGTCCAAGCAGACGTAAATGAACATACTCGTTTTCATACTACAAATTATCTTGATAAACGCGACGGCATACACGTTGTAATTTAAAAATGTTTTTCTCTATTTCTTCTCGTTTATGGGTTTTGTTGATTAAATAAAAAAAATGATAAGTAACATATACCTATTTAACATATTTAAAGGCATTAGTAGATCAAAATTCGTAAATCGATTACGAGAAAACAAATCCGGATTACAAACTCAAACAGAGGGAAACTCATCAACTGAATGAGGAAAACGCCAACATACATAAAACGAAAATTTAAGACTGCGATATTCCTGACTTGGTAAAGGACATGTTACGAAAATGGCTGGTTAAACAGGGTTTTACGGCTGACAAACCCTCCAGCTAATATAAAAATGTTATAAAAATAGCTAAAATGTTAACACTACGTGACAGAAATACGGCACAAACACACGCAAGAACACTTGTAACACTAGTAACAGAGAAACGCCCAAACAAGTAATATATAACTCGCCCAAAAATACAAACCAAAAAACAACAACAAACATTGTCGATCAACGACAGACATCACAAACGGTGATACACTTATGAAATGAATAAGTAGACCTGAACTTTAGAGAAGTATTTTCATGATTTTAGTCTAAACAATTATCACGAGAATGACTATTTTATAATCAATTAGACTACAAACAATAAGCCATAACACATTTCCTAACACAAACACAAAAAATAAACAAATAAATGTTTGTATACAAAATTCGGAGACACGTCGTTTAGCAATGCAAATTTACACTCGGTAAGTGAGGGTTTTATTTTTTTTCTTGTCGTTCCCTTTCTCATTCATTTCTTAGTTTTTGAGGGGCGAATAAAAGAAGAGAGGTAAATTAACTAGTTCATGTACTGTACTTTTTTGGTCCTCAATGCTCTTCAACTTCGTATTTTAGTTGGCCTTTTAAACATTATTTTTATTCGAGCGTCACTGATGAGTCTTTTGTAGACGAAACGCGCGTCTGGCGTAAATAAGAAATTTTTATCCTGGTATCTATGATGAGTTTATTTACACACACGAAAGATTTGACAAACAAATTTAATGCATTTCTTTGAATGAGACTAATAGAACTATTAGTGGAATTAAATTGTGGTGCATTATTTTAAACAATACTTTCAAGTATTCTTGAGTAGAACTACTCTGGTACAATGTTTTTTTTTAGAATAATATGAAAATGGAAATTGAAATAAAACAAATATATCGGTTGCTAATAGTTAAAAGTTTAAAATATGCTTTGTTACATATGCTATCCCTTATTATATTCCGTTTATTTCACACTTGTTTCTCAAGTTATTAAAATCAATGGTCATTTAACATGTTTAAGGTGAAACATATGCTTTTTGGAACAAATTACAAACAGACTGAAAATTTAAAAAAACATCAGCTAAACAATAATGTAAAGGTTGCCACACTTAACTCCGAAACATTCAAACGTAGCAACAATTAAAGATCAAAACATACACATGATTAACATATGTTACATGTTTTTGACTTGGGTTCAATATGTTTTGTGAGATCTCAATCTTCCTTATACCTCTAGCTCTATGGAATAAACATAGAAAATATTGTTGTGGCGCGGGATTGGAAGACCTATCGGTGGCCTTGTGCTGCTTTCTGATCTTTGGTCTGGTTGCTGTTTCTTTAACACATTCCCTATTTCCGTTCTAAATTTTAAACACAGCAATACGACCAGTAACACTAATATAAATAAAGGCAACAGTAGTATACCGCTGTTCAAACTTGTAAATCCATGGACAAAAAACAAAATCGGGGTAACAAACTTAAACTGAGGGAAACGCATTAAATATAAGAGGAGAACAACGACACAACATTAAAATGCAACACACACAAAAACGGACTTAACATTAGACAAACTCCGATGAGAATAACAAATATAACATCAAAACCAAATTCATGAATTTGGGATAGAAAAGTACCGTGACACGTCTTATAGTAATGTGAGTTCACACTCATATATAAGAAAAACAAACGACACAAAGGAAACACAACGTTAAAATGTATTACACACATGTAGACAGAAACGAACTATGATATAACAATGGCCATATTCCTGACTTGAAGAGGTTTTGTTGACCGTTTAATATTTTATAGCATTTATTCGTTTAGGTATCATAAACAAACATGTTTTGCTATGGTTTACATATAACTTTGGATTTTGTTATGTTAATTGCTGAAAGAGTCACTGCTCTAGTTTCCCTATTTTACCATTTAATGGTATGTTTTCATTGGCTACTTTTACAACATTTAAATTGCAAAGTTATTACTATACAAGTGCAACATGATTGTCGTTCTCTTTTTGTCATCTAATTTGTTTTAGCAAGCTCTGTAAATATCTACAATTATTTTCAGTTTTATAAAACTTGTGAATATATACAACATTTGTACAAGGTAACAGGAATGTTTTAAGCCAATTTCGAATGCAGCTTTATGAATACAATTATAAGTTTAGATAAAAATCTTGATTTTAAAAAGTGATGATTGTCAGTTTATTAAATACATCCAAACCATTTTGACAGCAGTTGATAATTGCTACAACGGAAGTTAGTTGGTCAAAGTACGATCTGCAACTCGAAGCCTTGGCGCGCACAAAACAGCAAGCTATAAAAGGCCCCAAAAATGACAAGTGTTAAACCATTCAAAAGGGAAAACTAACTGTCTAATCTACATAAAAAAAAACGAGAAACGAAAAACACTTATGAACCACATCAGCAAACCACTACAACTGAACATCAGATTCCTGACTGAGGACAGGTGCAAACAAATGCAGCGGGTTTAAACGTTTAAAAGGTACCAAACTTCACCCTTATCTGAAACAATAGTGTAACATCACAACATAGAAAGACACACTATACAATTTCAATTGAAATGGCTTACATGTTACTCAATTTAAATACATATCGAAATAGTGAACATACACTGAACGAGTAAATTTGATCTATGATACAAAGTTAATACCAAATTAATCAAATAGGTGAATACACGAAGACAATAGTAGTATACCGCTGTGAGAGTGTTAAACAGTTTGAAAAACATATACATTTATATTCAAAGGTTAATGAAAATAATTTTGTGGTAAGTTATACAGTTCAAATGGAGAATGAATTTGTTTTTTACAAAATAAATAATTTTGTTATTCAGAGTACGAAGAGGTGAAAAATTATAGTTATACCAAGTATATAAATAGTATATAGTTATATAAGTAGACATTAACTAACAAAAACACATTGCAAATTATATCAACAGGTTAAATTAACATGTTACTAACAGTGACTGAAAGCTAGTTCAAATCCAAAAACAATTAATCATAACATATCATGCACCAGAGACTAAAATCAACGTAACTACATCCTAGGGATTTAGTATTTTGGAATCATGGACAGTCATAGCATACATGACTTATGCAATGCCAAATATAAAGGAAGGAGGACTTCAATGTAATATTCATTATACCTCCAGCTTGAAAAGAATACAAATTTAGTTATGTTTTAATTTGCTGATGACAAAATCGATGTTTCTGCCGATGTAAACTATATTTAAAGATCTACCTACAATATTGTGAAGATAACCATTACTAATAAATATGTTAAGAGGTTCGATGAGTATAAACGGATCACATAGTGATTTTCGCGCTGTATGTACAATATTGCCGAACAATTTAGAATCTGAAAAAACGTTTTTAATAAGGCACAGCTAAATTTCTAATCAAATCTTTGAAATGAATTTAGTAAAAGTTTTGAAGTAATTTATGGTAACGAAATCCCTAACTTTATAATATACATGTGATGCATTGATTACGTTCGTTTAAATCTATTACATCACTACAAACAAGGGCATAACGATCGAGTTCGGATATATAAACAAAGTATGATGATGACATGGCTGTCTAAAAAAAGAAAATTAACAATAGAAAATGAAAAATCAACCTTTTTGTAGTAAAATTTTGTATGGAGTTTCCCTTTAGATATTAAATTGTCTAATTTAGAAAAGGACAATTAATGCCGAGTATGTTAGGTTTAGTTAAAGTCAGTTCCATTTGATAATTGTCGATAGTATATTTAGAGAACTCTAGATTTTTTAATAAAACAATATCACCAAGATACAGGTAGGTATTGTTGAATGAATCAACCAAATGATGTTTGTTTTTGTACTTTGTGTTTGCTATTTTTGTATACTCAATTGTCATACAAATTTGAATAACAGAACTTGTTCGTTGTTTACATCATATAAACCGATACATCTTTTATGTTTAAACATGCATTTACAATTATCGACACTTCAATAGTATATATATAAACAGTTTATTCATGTTATTATCAAATCAAAGTGTTGCTTGTAAAAATGTGGAAGTTGATAAAAGCACTATATAAAATGTGTAATAATTATGAAAAATATAAATAAGTCAACACATTTATTTACCTTTAAATCTCTGTTTAAGTTTGTCATTGGTGCAAACAGTGATATCAAAGCGCAAACGTCGGAAAAGATCATAGAATATTCTTAAAGATCGTTATATCTTCAGGATTTTAAAAATCGTTTTGACCGAAGCAGTCTGGAGACTACATTAAAGAGGGACGAAAGATACCAGAGGGACAGTCAAACTCATAAATCGAAAATAAACTGACAAAGCCATGACTTAAAATGAAAAAGACAAACAGACAAACAATAGTACACATAACACATCATAGAAAACTAAAGAATAACACGAATTCCACCAAAAAATAGGGATCTTAGGTGATCAGGAAGGGTAAGCAGATCCTGCTCCACATGTGGCACTCGTCGTGTTGCTTGTGTGATAACAAACACGGTAAATAGTCTAATTTACTAGGTCACATTCATGAAAGGGAAGGGGGTTGTAGTTACGACGTTAGGAACATATCCCATATCATTGGTGAAACGGTTATTCCATAATGGTCAACCAACTCGTAATGGCGTCCGTAAAATTTACGAAGGGATGATTTAACTTCACAATTTGGAACTTTTGGTTTAATAGCTTCCTTGTGAGCAGCAACCCTCTATTAAAAAAATCGTGATAGAAAATGCAAGCACCGGAATACCGTATCAATTGGGAGATATATACACCGTATGCAGGATGCTGCTGGAAAGTTGCTACTTACTCTTTTGTCGTAAAGTTTTGTTTTCAACCGACCCTCATTGTTAATTTCTGGATGTAAGTCAAGGTATTAGGCCGACTTAACTATATCTGTATTATCCTTTATCTCTAGTTCGATGGGATAGATGCGTTCAACATTGTCACCAAATTTTGAATTATTTAATGAAAGAATATCATCTATATAGCGGAAATTAGAGTTAAAGTATATTGCTAACTTCTTATCTTTCTACCTAAAAAGTTCCTTTATAAATTCAGCCTCATTATAATAAAGAAACAAGTCGACAAGAAGAGGGACACAATTTGTTCCCATTGAAATGCCGACAGTCTGTTGAAAACGTGCTCCGAACGTAACAAACATGTTGTCAATCAAAAAATCAAGCATCTTGATATTGTCAGTTTCAGATGATTTTTTTTTGGAATCAGAGTGATTTATCCCTCTTTAAGACAAGATACTTGTATCTACGTTGGCCATTCTTTTTTAAGAAACACAGCAATACCAACTTTTTCCATATGGCTTTTAGTTTGGAATGTGAAATACTTGTGTAAAGTGTAGAAAAATCAAGTTTTAATACTATTACAAGATAAAAGAGAGTAAGATTGTATGTACTTTAAAAGATCTTTGGAATTGATTAGTATCCACATCTGATTCATGCCACCTCTAGAATAGGCAGTTTCATAATTGCTGTGAAGCCCGTCTTTGATTGCTGATAAAACAGATGTTAATAATTTAGAAAGAGGTTTCGTGGAGTACTTGAAAGACCCAGCAATAAACCATGGTTTGTAAGGACACTTATGTAGTTTAGGTATCCAATACAGTGATGGAAGATCTTTGCTTTTACCTCATATATATACATATTAAAGCCATGGGACTTTTGCATTCAGTTGCAAGCCATATGACCTTGAAAAAGGATCCGGAAGTGACAATGTGTAAACCGGAAGAAGCTATGTTTTTGTGCTTTTGGAATGTAAACGTATATAGGAGCATACATTTTTGGAATCAGTGTCAATTAAACAGTTAAATAACCTTTTTCAACCTAGAAGTAACACATTTTCTCCCTTATTAAAAAATATTGTATAGAAATCATATATGTTTTGAATCAGCGTACAATAAGCAATCTTTTGGCGCTGTTAATGACATTTTAAACAAATTTTGTCTATTTTCATATCAAAGTAAATGTTTTTTTTGCGTGGAAAGACTTTCAAATGTTCTCTGAACAATTGGTTTTTAATTTCTTTGTTTTCTTCCACTTTTTTTTACGGTGCTTTTTTATTTCGCAAGATGTAGCTTAGATTTTTTGCTTATGATATCGAACAGTTATTGCGACATTGAAACTGACACTGTTTTAACCAAACACTTTTTATTTTAAGAATTATCACCGCAGACACTAGTTTTCTTGTGTACGCATCTTCTTAACATATCTTTTCTTGGAAACGTATGTTTATATTCCGACATATACAAATATTTGAGAAAGCTACACAATGCCTTTATCGATATAATATTCATACTGTACCTCTCCAATTGTTTTGTACTCATCAATATGAGTGCATACTACAATGACTGGTGGATATAGTCTATGTTTTGAATACCCTTTTGGTATAGTTGGTCTTATATCTGAAGAACTTGTATTTAAACAATGAATACTGTCAAACCAAAAGTCAATGTATTCTGAAAAGAAATAAACAAATTGCTTAACTTTTTATGTGGCGCATTTCATCTATGTGATAGACGAAAATTGAAAGCGAAGCGTGTCCCACGGACACAGCGAAACCAATATCTTGACGACCGAGTAAATTATTGCAGGCAGTAGAGATTTAAACATAATATAAGCATCATTCAAAGGAAATTTATTTAAACCAAAATAAATTTAAAAAGAATTCAATGTATTTGAAAATTTGAGTTTTCGAAAACTACGACGTTTCTATTGCGGTTCAGTATATATTAAATTTGATTGTGTTATTGTTGAATAGAAAATGCGTCGCTTCTCTTCCTTCCCTAATAAATAAATCATCATACATTTTGTACCTCTGTGTCCTTTAGGTAACATGCATCGTCGCATTTGTCACTTATTCTTATGATTATTCAGATTGAGTTATTTTGGGAGAAAAACCATAAAAAAGATGTCCGGATATTTTTCCGACATCAGACTGACTTAAAGTCATACATAAGATTTTCGGTGTTGGTGCATGTTATTGAGAACCAATCGTATGATAGATAACAAAAATGAATAATAAATAAGCCAATGAGAGCGTTTCTCAATATCATGGACAGGACAATTTTTTTTGTGTGTACATGTAAACTACGATTATACTACAAAAATGTTATAACTTAAAATATTTGTTGTGAATGAACACTTCCACTCTAGTGTAAAAATAAACGAATGAATAAGCAGTTTTTCGCTGAGGATATTTTTTTTTTCATAAAATTACTGATTTTTTTTTGTTTTCTGTCTCTTGTTTTCTTTGAAATGATTACTAATTAAGGGTCATATCAGTTGTATATATATATATTGAAATAAGTATAACATGTGGAAACAATAATGTGTCTATAGAACATGGATTTCAACGTGATTGGCACTATCATTTTATATGTTCAGTGGACCGTAAAAAATGGGATTAGATCTCTTATTTGGCATTTAAATTAGAAAGATCATATCATAGGGAACATATTTACTAAGCTTCGAGTTGATTGGACTTCAACTTCATCAAAAACTACCTCGACCAAAAACATTATCCTGAAGCGGGACAGACGGACAGACAAAAGAACGGACGCATAGACTATCAAAACATAATGCTCATCAATGGGGCATATAAATTCATTGATGAAAGTGAAAGTATTTATTTAGCCAAACTAAAAGAAGGGTAGAGAATAGAGGGAGGCAGGACCTTTTCCAGAACGTCAGTACCCCCTCCAACCACCACTCAAATTAGCCTGAGTCATTTATACAAGATTCAAATCCCACCATTGGCATGTAAGTAGGGCTCTCTCTCAAAAAAAAAAACTCTGATGGATTGTCCCAGAAGCATATTTTATTAGAATAATAATGGTCTATAGGCAGTTTGGAGCGGTGATTTTTTTTTAATTTAATTTTGACTTTTTTAAAAAAAAATGCATTGCAGCAAAGGGGAATAATAATGTGGTCTGAGGCCATGCAGAAACAAGAAAATAATTGACTTTAACATAAAGGAAACGACTAATTACGCACTTTGAAAAAAGGGAGAGGGCTTTTGATACCTTTTATGAAATTCTCAGGACATAATATCTTTTATAAAAATTTATCCCACAACAGTATACAAGCTGTATATGCCCGCGATTTCGCGGGTGTGTTCTAGTAATATCTAATGCAGAAATGTTCTGCTTTATTCATTTTAAAATATTTGAATATTGTTTTTGATTAGTTCATTTTTTTGTAAATCAACATGCTTCAAAAGAAATCTTTTATCAAAAATATATTTGTTGTGTTTGTATGTGCATTTTAATAGGTTGACATCCTTTTAACTCAACATATATGCTGAGCCAATTTTTATAATTGGGATCTTGTTTGTCCTGTTATTAAAGAAGATTGCTATAACTTACCTTCAATTGAATCAAAGTCTGTCTCATTTTCTATAGTAGTTAAGTCATCCAATATATTTGTAACAAGAAGATAGATAGCATGTGGATTTAAAAACGTTTGATGTGTGGCATAATAGTCTTTCTGACCTGCAAAATCCCAGATACCACATTCTACTAAACTCTCGGATGTCATTTTGTCTTGATCTTTTTGGATTTCTAAAAGAATTTTATCCATTTGTTCGGTAATCTTTTTCTTCATATCGTCAGTGTTTACCAAATATTCGGCTCTTTTTATATCTCTTGACAGAACACCATCATTTTCGTATGTTATGTCAATTTCAGACTTTTCTTCAACGATGGTAACATCGTCTCCTATGTTCACTTTGATTTCACCTGTCAATGAGTGTTCCACTGTATTTGAACCTGGTAAAGCTATACTTAGTTTATCTTTAGTAGGAGATTCATTTTCTTGTTTTCTTCCAAATTTAGGCAACGATTCATTTGAAGTAATTGCTTCTGTTTTGTTGTTTTCTCCTCCACATGGAATTACTTGATCAGAAACTGGTTCGCTTTGCTTTGGTTCATTACGAACAGCCTCTTGTATCCTTCTCATTATTTTATTCCTCTCTGTTTCAACTGTAATACGTTTTTTTGACAATATATAATATGTAACATACTTTTGGATTATTTAAAAGGTTTTTTGTGTTTTTAATAGATTGTGTGATGAACAATAATAGATATGAATTGTTTACGCTGCACTGCAAATATTAAAACAAGCGCGAATTGATAGTTTTACACAAAGTTACTGAACTAACAAACTATTTAAAATTGTTGGTCAAATTTATTAAAACTGCCTTGAACCTGTGGAATATTTTGTGTTATGATTTGTCACAAAATCTGCTCATATTATACTGTCGCAAATTTTTCAATTTTTAATCCCTCAATCATGTCAATGACGATTATTAGGGCTGTCACAATAATGCCTACTAATATTTGAATCATTCACGAGGCATACCAATCTCAAAATGTTACAAAATAACATTGCCCAACGTTTGGTACAATATAAAATAGTATCAGCGTAACTTATGCCCAGTATTTTGTTAGCAATGTTACATATTGAATCAAATGACTTAAGTCGATTTGGGTTGTTATCTGTAGGTCAATCTAGGTTTGCAAGCTGCAATGATTTAAATCATTTGTTTTCCAGCATTTTGCATCATTTGTGCCGGATGATTTGTTTTCCCAGGAACACGTTTATTGATTACAGAAATCTTGATTCGGATGATAACTTCAATAAATATCTTCATTTGTTATTCCTTTATTCAGTCTATTTACTAGGGATCTGATATTTAATACTAGAGTACTCGTGCATGATACTTGCGAGTACTCGAGAAATCGGACAAATCTTGTGAAAAGTTTTAATTTTTGTTTTGATGTGGTATTTTAGTTATTTCCTTCCATTAACACCTATTTATGATATGATCGCTTGTCATCTTAACGAAAGACATACGTATTGTTGCAGAACTCAAGCTGTATGACTAAAAAATATAACTTGATACTTGTGTGTGTTTATCCCTAGTTTTTTTTGTGTCAATAGAAAAATGAAGAACGGACCACCGTGTCTATAAAATTACTTATCAAAATAGCAATTATTGGTTGCGTGGTCATGACAAATTAGTAATATGCCAATTAAATCATCAATGTGAGAATAAAGTTAGTAGTGGCGTTACGTCCCTTTATATTCCTTATAAGGTAGTAGGGAGGCGGGGCTTATTTCATACAGGGCTAGTAGTCGTTTTACGTCCTTTTATATAAACAAAACGATACTGAGAAAAAATTGTAAAGGTTTCAACAGACGAAGAAAGTGATGATTCAGATTGACATGAATTCATAAAACGCAATTTATACCTAACAAGTTGTTATTGTTGGTATCTGTTTTTGTTGGATCCATGGAAGTAGTTTCTTATAATGCTAACAGTATTGAAGACTTGCTCATTTTGATAGGACACTAGTCTAAATTTTACACGTTAAGATGGTCGGTAAGATAAATTCGTTATATAGTGTGCTAGTGACCTAATACGGTATAAATGGGGTCAGTAAATTCCATATGGGGATTCGAGCTTCGCTCTCACCCCATATGGAATTTAATGACCCCATATATACCGTATTAGGTCACTAGCATAGTATGTAACTAATAATATTACGGCTTGTCTCATAATTTGTCAACAAAATATCGAACGCCATTTTACCTGTGATACAAATCGATATTAAGTATAAATTTAATAATAACAAAGTTTCAGATAAACATTTATTACATTAAATGTAGATCCGATACCAATCACGATTACACATTAGTCTTGATGAACAAAACAAGTAATTTAATGGGTTGTGAGTAAATTAATTCATGAACGAGTTTATCCGTCTACTATAAACCGTTACAAATGTAACTAATCAGTTACGTAGGGTTTACCACAATTGATTGTGTTATTGTTCAAAAATAATATTTGACCCACAAAATGTCACGAGTTAGTTGACCGTTATGGAATAACCGTTTCACAGATGATATCGGATATGTTTATTATGTCGCAACTACAAAACTTTTCCCTTTTCACGAAAGTGACCTGCCGAATTAGACAATTAACCGGATTTGTAATAACATAAGCAACACGACGGGTACCACATGAAGAGCAGAATATGGTTACTTTTCTGCAGCACCTGAGATCACACGCCCAACCCCACGCGTCTGTGGTGAGGTTTGTGTTGCTTAATAAAGGCAACAGTAGTATACCGCTGTTCAAACTCATAAATCCATGGACAAAAAACAAAATCGGGATAACAAACTAAAACTGACGGAAACGCTTAAATATAAGAGGAGAACAACGACACAACACTACAATGTAACTAACACACACAGAAACGGACCAAGCATCAGACAAAATCCCACGAGAATAACAAATATAACATCAAAACCAAATACATGAATTTGGGATAGACAAGTACCGTGACACGTCTTATCGCAATGTCAATTTACACTCAAAAATAAGAGAAAACAAACGACGCAACGTTAAATTGTAACACACACAGAAACGAACTATAATATAACAATGGCCATATTCCTGACTTGATACAGGACATTTTTAAAGGAAAAAATGGTGGGTTGAACCTGGTTTTGTGGCATGCCAAACCTCGCACTTTAATGGCAATGTTAAATATAAAATAGAAATGACAACATAATATTACAGGACTACAATACAAATAAATAGGAAAACGTATTAGACAAAGAAACACATGATTAATGAATAACAAAAAGCATCAGGTTTAAAATTTAATACGCCAAAAACGCGCCTCGTCCACACAAGACTCACCAGTGACGCCCAGATATAAAAGATCGAAAGCGAAAAAAGTACAAAGTTGTACAGCACTGAAGATCAAAAGTTGAAAAAGGTTGTGTCAAATACGGATAAGTTTGTATGCTTGGGATAAGAACATCCTAATTATTTAGAACAATTAATGCTATTGCAAACAGTAAATTTTATCAAATGAATATAACAGATATACATAATGAAACTGAAGTATTAACTCATTACATAAAACAAACACGAATACATAATGAATGACCAACACAGAATAGACACACCCGACTCAGTCCAGGCCTCAACGCAGTAAATTATGAAAATTACGTCACATACGACGGTGAAAATGCATTAAAAATTACGTCACATACGATGGTGAAAAGGCATTAAAAATTTGAACATATGAAATTTCTGAAACAGCAGAAAAATTACGTCACATATGAAAAACTACATCTCAAAAGTAAGATAGAATTAGGATTGATTAAAGAATAAAATAGAACTAAATACTGATATTGCATTCAAACACAATGCATATTGCAATACTTGTTAATAGCAATTAACTATAATACGTATATGTGCAGTTTGTTATGAATCCAACTTCAAACTTAAATTATCGTACAGATTATGTTGACCAAAATTAAATCTAATAAATGACGGCGGTGATTAATTTTTGTTTCCATAACACATAAATATAATAGAAAAGACGTCAACACATTTGACAAAATCCGATGAGAATTACAAATATAACATTTAACATTTAAACTAAATACATGAGTATGGGATAGACAAGTACCGTAACACGTCTTATAGTAATGCGAATTCACACTCAGCAAAACAGTCACAATCGGGAATAAGTCACGTTTGGTAATTAAAAGATTAGACGACATAATGACAAACCACAATCTACCATGTGGTAAAAATGTCCTTAGCTAGTTTGGTTAAACACACATCGTATGGAGCCACCGATTCGTGATGGTGTCCATAAAATTTACGGAGTGTCAATTTTAATCTGTCCTCCTCATAACTTTGTTGGAGAAGTTTCTGCGTAAGTAGCACACTCCTGTATATGAAGTCCGTATAGTGTGAACAAGCACGTGAATAACGTATCAATTGTGATATGTAAACACCATACGAAGGGGCAGATGGTATGTTACTGCTGAGAAATGGAAAATTGATAATTGGGAAGTTGAAATCGTCACGTTTGTCATAGATTTTCGTGTGAAGTCGTCCATCTACGTCAATATTGAGGAAAAGATCAAGGTATGAAGCAGTCCTTCTAGTATCAGTAGTATCCTTAATTTCAAGTTCACTGGGATATATGAGATGTAAGTATTGGCTGAAGTATGGGTTATTCAATGATAGAACATCATCAATATATCGGAAAGTAAAATTAAAGAATTTCGCAAGGTGCTTTTTCTTTTTGTCTTTTAGAAGGTTTTGAATGAACTCTGCTTCATACGAGTACAAAAACAAATCAGCCAGCAGGGGTGCACAATTAGTACCCATTGGAATACCGATTGTCTGTTGAAATATAAATCCTCCAAACTCAACAAATATATTGTCGATCAAAAAGTCCAGCATTTTGATAATATCATCTTCAGTATATTTTCTGGAAGATTCAGAATGATTCTTCACAAAATATGAATTATTGTAACCCAAAACAAGAAATTTGTATCTACGATTCCCATTTTTATAGAAAAAGCTCTGTTTTATGAGATGGTGAAGTCGATCTTTCAACTGAGCATGGGGAAAAGTAGTATATAGCGTAGAAAAATCAAAAGTTTTATGTTGCTGCAAAATTGCAAAGATTGTGATCGAAGTTTAAGCAGTAGATCTTTGGAATTTTTGAGAATCCACATCTGGTTAACACCACTGGTAGAATATATCTCCTCACAATATTTTTGAAGCCCATCTTTAACTGTAGAAAGAATAGTAGTCAGTACTTTAGAAAGATGTTTAGTCGAACATTTTGAAGAACCAGCTATGTATCGTTCTTTATATGGAGTTTTGTGTAATTTAGGTATTCAGTATAATGAGGACAAGTTTTCTTCGTTTTCTTTGATGTTGATACCAAAAGTAGGAAGGACAGATTTATGATTTTGTAAAATTTCGTCCTTGGTAAATGATGTCTTTAGTTTCCTTTGTTGTGTCTTCTGTATTTTATTTGTCTGTTTGTCTTTTTTATTTTTAGCCATAACGTTGTCAGTTTCATTTCAATCTATAAGTTGGACTGTCCCTCTGGTATCTTTCTTGTATCTTTATAGATAAACCTAAGCCTTAGTTATAACACACAGAGGTCTCAGATTAGACGTATTTATGTTGTGAAAAAATATTATTATTCTTAGTAGTACAAATAGTGGAAGATATTAGCAATCAAAATCAATGGAATTGTGTAAATGATGATACAAGCATGAAAATTAGCACGTACAGTAGCATCATTATTATATACTTTTTAGGAAAAAACTGCTAGCCATAAGAACATTTAATTTTTTCAAGATGGCCACCATCTTTTCCAAAATGGCTGTTTTTTCCAGATTGAAATACTTCTTTTTCTGGAAAACGTTTTCTTTGACCTTCTTTGAGTAAAGAATATTATCAGGTTTGGTGTATAGCTTCTGTACTTGTGAGGTATATACCAGAAATAAATATTTGACATGCTCTGGGTTTGCGCATGCGTGAACATGTTACAAAATTCACACACAAGCATTTGAACTATCTATCACATGCTTAGAACTTTGAATTTTAAATGATGTTATGAATTTGTTTGATAACATTTTTTAAGGTTATGATACACATGCGTATTTCGTGCATGCGCAAACTATTTATAAACAAAGAACGAATTACACGCACTACAAGGGCACAATGATGGAGATCGTAGTTCAACTATCAGATGAGGATTTGAATTTCTTAAAAACATATTTGTCGTCATTCACTTCTCTAAGAATCTAGGCTCTTTTGTTCGAGTATAAAATGTTACTTCTTTGATGCCACTGTTTCACCCACAGGTGGGAATGAAATTTGCAAATGGTCATTTTAACTGTACAATAAGACCAGCAAGTTGATTTCCTATAATACAATTGATCAGACACAAACACAGAAAAATAAGTCGTGAACGGCGATGTTAGTACCATACGTGTAATCGGTAGACTGGTAGATGAATTTGAAAGATTAAGTGGTTTTAGTCATTCTACAACAGATGAACGACGTCATGAAGGATTTCCCCTTTTATATTTGATATAAGTGATATGCATTTTCAACTGGAAAACCATAAGTGTTAGAGGCCTAGGGTCTTTTGATTTGAGGTCTTTAGTCCAAAAAAATGAAAATGAGGTCAAGGTCAAAGGTCATATTACGTGATTAAGGAATTTGTACTATCTATTGTCCGCTATTGTTTAAAAGTTTATTATGTTATTGTTGACCTTATCTTGATCAAAACAAGTTCACGTGAAAGTTGAGATGATCGGATGATTAAAGAATGCCACGTGTATTGATGATGAGCAGAAGGTTCTCATCTAATATAATTGTCTCTGATGTTGAGTTTTGGAAATATTTCAATTGTTTTTTGATAATTTTATAGAAAGCATCATGAAATTAACGAAATTAAATGTTCAGCGAATAACAATTTTTCTACAAACTTGTATGCAGACTTCGGCAAAACCACGAAATTAAATATCTACGAACTGGCAATTTTTTCTTTATCCACGACAATCGGTACCCACGAAAATAAATGAATCTGTAGTATTTGTATGGTTCATGTTTTATTAACGTTTAAGTAGCTAGTTACACATCTTTCTAATAAGTATGTGTCTAGAGCAAATGCATAAGCTTTTTGTGAGTCTGTACAGAAATTCCGAATTTATGCATAAATCTGAGCCATTTTATATGCACAATACAAAAGTCATTATACATAAATAAAAGTAAAAATGAGCAAAATTGTAAGGGAGGGTGGAGCAGGTGGTGGGTGTCAGCTTTGTACAAATACTAGTTAAAAAAGAGGTTACATAAAACGATATTGAACATTCCCTTGTTTCTTCGCTTCAGTGTATAATTTTAGAATTTGACTTGACCGTTTGTATTGCTAAATAATGAGGAATAACCAATTAAAAACAGATAACGATGCTTACCTTTTTTTTTTTAAATCTACAGTACTTTATCTCCATTCACCCGGGAATAGGACATAACTTAAACATCATTTATTAGCGTTCAATAAATAAGATGAGGCATCGATCGAAAAAGACGCATGAATTTCTTAAAACACCCTTCAAGTAAATCTTTTAGTAATTTTTTCAATGAAAAAAAAATAATTTTGTGTCATAGTTTTGTCTCCAACATCATTTAAGATACAGGAGTTTTAAGATACCGATTAAATCCTCAATTCTCTTTAGCTTAGTACTTGTTGGCTTTATAACTATTTTGATCTAAGCGTCACTGCCTAGTTTCATGAAAACAAAACGCGCGTCTGGAGTATTCATTTATAAGCCTGGTATCATTAATAACTATCTACTGTTGTCAAGCTGTTCAAATAAAGGTAATACATAATTTGGGCATAAACATTAAATATGATAATTATTAAATACTCGAAATTCCTATGATTTTTTTTTGGTTTTTTTTATGCTTTATGTTTTGCCTGGATTTTTGATATTTGTTTTATCATATGAAAATGTAATAAAGATTTTTCTGCTTTTTACATAATTTTTGACCAGTCCTGGTTTTCTAATAAGAACAGAAACTACATTTGACCAAACAAAAAATACAGGCAAAAGATAAGGTATAGGTTCTTTAAGTTAGTCCTGAACGCGCGATGCCAGTGTATCAAATTTGCAAAATTATCTTTAAAACAAATTTAATGAATAGTGATTCATTGTCACAAACATGCATATGGATAATTTATTTCACTAATCAATCTGAAAATTGTTAATGATAGGGCTCCTTTATCTTTTTATCCCTTTAATCAAAATAACTTGTCAAAATAAATCCACTCACTGCTTATAATATACAAAATGCTATTTACAAAATGAATTGTAGAATGATGCAAATCCTTGTCATTTTGTCTTTTGATTTTTAATAGGGAGTAACAATTGTAACTAACCTTTACCAATTACCCATTCACCATCAGTTGTTCTTATTTGGCATTTTTTAACAATATCGATTCCATCCGTGCTATTTACTTTCATATTAGAATCTCCAACTAATCTACGTACAAGACTCGACTTGCCAACTCCTTCTTTACCAATAACCTGAATTCTAACATAACGTCTTATCTCTGTTCCGTCTTTTATTGCAGTTAAATGGTCATTTCTGTTTGTTACTTTCAGACTTTCTAACAATGATAGAAAATAACACAATCAAGATATGTGTTTTGAAACTAGACTCCAACAACTTTTGTAACATATTTCAAACAATATGACATGATCTCATTTACTATACAATTCATTATTCACACAATTTAGACTTTTCTGTTCACTTGCAGATAAAGATATGTTCAGTAGCTTTAAATTACATGTACATATCAACATTATACTGAATGGTCTGAAAAGCTACTGAACAGTATATAATTGACTGCAATAAGTCAATTTTCCAGTTTTTATTACTCAAGACACCACAAGTGGTATATAAATAATAAAAAACAAATTAATATATATAACAAAATAAAGTGAGACAGTAAACACAATAGTCATTCATTAACATATACGCAGGTACAAGTTATTTTTTATAATATCAAATTGGAATATATACTAAGCCAAAAAAGTATTGCAACAAAAATGTAAAATTTTATTTTATTACAAAATCATAACACCATTTAATTTTAATAATAAAGTCACGAAACATTGCAGTAACGTCACGTGTCCATGTATATCCGGCACAATTTATCAATGAAATGAACACCACTTCATTCAACAACTATCACAACTTTTTGTACGCGTAAAAATAATTTTATTGACAATTTCATTTTATTTCGTAATTTTAACTAAAAACATATTATCAAAACAAAAATTTACGATAAAAAGAATATTGACATTTTATTTTTTGATACTGACTTTATCAGCTCGAATGTCAGCTCATCCTTTCCGGCTCGCTCGATATTCTTGCTGATGTTGTCAGCATCAAAATAAAAAAATGTCATTATTCTTTTTATGTCTCGATACATAACTTTAAAATAGTGGACGACGTTTTACTTACAACAACGTTATACATTCAAAAGCCTGGAAATGTCATGACGGGTCACATATGTGGGGACAAAATATGACACGTTTGAGAGCATAAAAAACAAAATATACTTAAAAGAAGTATACGGTACAATGAAAAATCTTATAAATAATTACCCGAAATAGAGGAACAACTGGCATATTTGAATAAGAAAAATGAAAAAAAAAAATGCCGAATGGTGTAAGTGAATATAAAATTGTCATGTTCAACTAGCATCTAATTGAAAAATAAAATCCTTACCTAATTTCAGTGTCTGCTTGGTTTTAGACTCAGAATAATGGCTTTTGACATCCTCTTCATAAACATAACGCATTTTTAATTCATAATATGTTTCAGGTTGCAAATTTTGAAGTTTGTACATGTGTCGTCCATATTCCTCTTTCAAAACTTCTTTAGAAAGGAATGGCACGGTAGACCAGTCCTTTGTTTGTTGAGGCCGATGATCAAGCTCATACGATAGGCACTCGTCTGGGACATCAATAAACCATTCAATGGTTATTGAACAATCAGTGCATTCAACTATGTCAAGTTTCCTAGGAGCTGTAAATAGATAAATAAAAATGTCATCGAACTACCTGGCAATCTTGTAGTTATTGAAAGAAAGGAGAAAATTATCTAAAGGGGTTAATGCCATACAATAAGTAAAAAAATACCAACAACGTCGTTATGATAGGACCATTACACATTCTCCTTAAGGATCACCAGTTCCTACATGTATAGTGAAACAAGCTTAAAATCTTATAAACTGTGATAAATCATCCCTAGATAGAAGATTGATAAATATAAAATTGAGAATGGAAATGGGGAATGTGTCAAAAAGACAACAACCCGACCAAACAGCAGAAAACAGCCGACGTCACCAATAGGTCTTTAACACAGCGAGAAAATTCCGCACCGGAGGTAGGCTTCAGCTGGCACCTAAACAAAATGCGTACTAGTTCAATGGAAATGGACGTCACACTAAACTCCAGAACATATAGCATTATTCAGAGAAAGGAGAAAAGATCAATAAATATGTTAACAAAACACATTTATTTTGAAACTCACATTTTTCAGGACACTAGTATTGATTTTGATCTGAAACTGTGATTTTTATGTGACCAGCTCTTCAAAGACTGAATATTACACTTTTAAGGCATTTTCAGACTTATACACTGCGGTAACGTCAGAACTGTACAGACAGTTCACTTGCAGATAAAAATATGTTCAGTAGCTTTAAATTACATGTACATATCAGCATTATACTGAATGGTCTGTAAAGCTACTGAACAGTATATAATTGACTGCAATAAGTCAATTTTCAAGTTTTTATTACTCAAGACACCACAAGTGGTATATAAATAATAAAAAACAAATTAATATATATAACAAAATAAAGTGAGACAGTAAACACAATAGTCATTCATTAAAATATACGCAGGTACAAGTTATTTTTTATAATATCAAATTGGAATATATACTAAGCCAAAAAAGTATTGCAACAAAAAAGTAAAATTTTATTTTATTACAAAATCATAACATCATTTAATTTTAATAATAACGTCATGAAACATTGCAGTAACGTCACGTGTCCATGTATATCCGGCACAGTTTATCAATGAAATGAACACCACTTCATTCAACAATTATCACAACTTTTTGTACGCGTAAAAATAATTTTATTGACAATTTCATTTTATTTCGTAATTTTAACTAAAAACATATTATCAAAACAAAAGTTTACGATAAAAAGAATATTGACATTTTATTTTTTGATACTGACTTTATCAGCTCGAATGTCAGCTCATCCTTTCCGGCTCGCTCGATATTCTTGCTGATGTTGTCAGCATCAAAATAAAAAAATGTCATTATTCTTTTTATGTCTCGATACATAACTTTAAAATAGTGGACGACGTTTTACTTACAACAACGTTATACATTCACAAGCCTGGAAATTTCATGACGGGTCACATATGTGGGGACAAAATATGACACGTTTGAGAGCATAAAAAGCAAAATATACTTAAAAGAAGTATACGGTACAATGAAAAATCTTATAAATAATTACCCGAAATAGAGGAACAACTGGCATATTTGAATAAGAAAAATGAAAAAAAAAAATGCCGAATGGTGTAAGTGAATATAAAATTGTCATGTTCAACTAGCATCTAATTGAAAAATAAAATCCTCACCTAATTTCAGTGTCTGCTTGGTTTTAGACTCAGAATAATGGCTTTTGACATCCTCTTCATAAACATAACGCATTTTTAATTCATAATATGTTTCAGGTTGCAAATTTTGAAGTTTGTACATGTGTCGTCCATATTCTTCTTTCAAAACTTCTTTAGAAAGGAATGGCACGGTAGACCAGTCCTTTGTTTGTTGAGGCCGATGATCAAGCTCATACGATAGGCACTCGTCTGGGACATCAATAAACCATTCAATGGTTATTGAACAATCAGTGCATTCAACTATGTCAAGTTTCCTAGGAGCTGTAAATAGATAAATAAAAATGTCATCGAACTACCTGGCAATCTTGTAGTTATTGAAAGAAAGGAGAAAATTATCTAAAGGGGTTAATGCCATACAATAAGTAAAAAAATTACCAACAACGTCGTTATGATAGGACCATTACACATTCTCCTTAAGGATCACCAGTTCCTACATGTATAGTGAAACAAGCTTAAAATCTTATAAACTGTGATAAATCATCCCTAGATAGAAGATTGATAAATATAAAATTGAGAATGGAAATGGGGAATGTGTCAAAAAGACAACAACCCGACCAAACAGCAGAAAACAGCCGACGTCACCAATAGGTCTTTAACACAGCGAGAAAATTCCGCACCGGAGGTAGGCTTCAGCTGGCACCTAAACAAAATGCGTACTAGTTCAATGGAAATGGACGTCACACTAAACTCCAGAACATATAGCATTATTCAGAGAAAGGAGAAAAGATCAATAAATATGTTAACAAAACAAATTTATTTTGAAACTCACATTTTTCAGGACACTAGTATTGATTTTGATCTGAAACTGTGATTTTTATGTGACCAGCTCTTCAAAGACTGAATATTACACTTTTAAGGCATTTTCAGACTTATACACTGCGGTAACGTCAGAACTGTACAGACAGTTCACTTGCAGATAAAAATATGTTCAGTAGCTTTAAATTACATGTACATATCAGCATTATACTGAATGGTCTGTAAAGCTACTGAACAGTATATAATTGACTGCAATAAGTCAATTTTCAAGTTTTTATTACTCAAGACACCACAAGTGGTATATAAATAATAAAAAACAAATTAATATATATAACAAAATAAAGTGAGACAGTAAACACAATAGTCATTCATTAAAATATACGCAGGTACAAGTTATTTTTTATAATATCAAATTGGAATATATACTAAGCCAAAAAAGTATTGCAACAAAAAAGTAAAATTTTATTTTATTACAAAATCATAACATCATTTAATTTTAATAATAACGTCACGAAACATTGCAGTAACGTCACGTGTCCATGTATATCCGGCACAGTTTATCAATGAAATGAACACCACTTCATTCAACAATTATCACAACTTTTTGTACGCGTAAAAATAATTTTATTGACAATTTCATTTTATTTCGTAATTTTAACTAAAAACATATTATCAAAACAAAAATTTACGATAAAAAGAATATTGACATTTTATTTTTTGATACTGACTTTATCAGCTCGAATGTCAGCTCATCCTTTCCGGCTCGCTCGATATTCTTGCTGATGTTGTCAGCATCAAAATAAAAAAATGTCATTATTCTTTTTATGTCTCGATACATAACTTTAAAATAGTGGACGACGTTTTACTTACAACAACGTTATACATTCACAAGCCTGGAAATTTCATGACGGGTCACATATGTGGGGACAAAATATGACACGTTTGAGAGCATAAAAAGCAAAATATACTTAAAAGAAGTATACGGTACAATGAAAAATCTTATAAATAATTACCCGAAATAGAGGAACAACTGGCATATTTGAATAAGAAAAATGAAAAAAAAAAATGCCGAATGGTGAGAAACGTATACGTAAAATTAATGTTAAAAAAGCCACTGGTATAGATGGCATCTCACCTAAATTACTGCATTTTGCTAAACCTGCTATTGTAAAACCCCTTACTGATATTGTTAATTTGTCATTATCATCATCGACCTTCCCTGACCGTCTTAAGGAAGCTCAAGTTGCACCTATTCACAAAAAGAATAGTGTTTTAGAAAAAGGAAATTATAGACCGGTTAGTGTATTACCGGCTATTTCTAAAATTTTTGAAAATGCCATAGAAGTACAATTAGTACAGTACTTTGATAAAATCTTCAGTCCATTTTTGGCAGCTTTTAGATCTGGTTTTGGATGTCAGTCAACTTTATTAAGAGTGATTGAAGATTGGAAATTAGCCTTAGATCAAAATAAATACCTTGCAGCTATCCTTATGGACTTGTCCAAAGCATTTGACTGTCTACCCCATGACTTACTGCTACTGAAACTAAAAGCTTATGGTCTATCCAAATCCTCACTTGATATGTTATATAGTTATTTAACAAAAAGAAAACAATGTGTGAAAGTAAACCAAAATTTAAGTGGTATGCTTGACATATTTAAAGGGGTACCACAAGGCTCTATCCTTGGACCCATCCTATTTAATATTTTTATTAACGATTTGTTCTTTTTTGTAAAAAATTGTTCTTTATATAACTATGCTGATGACAATACTTCGTCAAAGTCTGGAAATTCCTTACAAGATGTAATTTCTGCTCTTGAGGAAGACAGCAATCATTTAATACAGTGGTTTTCTTCCAATAAAATGCAGGCCAACCCAGAGAAATTTCAAGCTATCTCTCTTGGCAAAAAAACACATGATAAAAAGATTGTGTTTGACTTGAATGGTATTTCTATATCATGTGAGGATGAGGTGAAACTTCTTGGAGTTACAATTGATTTTAAATTAAACTTTAATTTACACATTTCAAATATTTGTAAAAAGGCTGCAAGGCAATTAAATGTTTTGAAAAGAATTGAGAAACATCTAAACAAACTGAGTAAGCTTACAATTTACTACTCTTTTATTATGTCTAATTTCAGTTACTGCCCTTTGACTTGGCATTTCTGTGGGGAACAAAATACCAGAAAAATAGAAAAAATACAAGAACGAGCGCTTCGATTTATTTATGAAGACCATCTGAGCTTATACGAAACACTCCTACAGATTTCGAACCTTCCATCATTAAAAACTCGTAGAATGCGCTCAATTGCCTTGGAGACCTTTAAAATAATTAATAAAAAATGTCCTTTATTTATTCAAGATTTAGTTGTAATAAAAAAACAATTCATATAATTTCAGGTATGTAAACACTGCTGAGGTACCTAGACCTAGAACCTCCAGTTATGGTAAAAGATCTTTTAGATTTGAGGCAGCACAAGTATGGAACTCACTTCCTAATGAGGCTAGACTCATGACTTCTTTTGACCAGTTTAGGAATTACATAAATTCCTGGTGTGGGGGTCAAAAATGCTTCTGCAGTTCATGTCGTTTCCATCCAGTGCTGTCTCAAAGCTGAAATTTCTTTCTTTCTTTTTATAATGGCCTTTTGCTCTGCTTTTTATGCATTATTTAAATATATATCTGCCATTAAATGCTAGTGCTTATTTTTATTTATTTATTGTTTGTATGCTTTTAGTTTGTTATATTTTATGATCGTCAAGTGATTTGTTGATTCCCCCGCTTCAATGCACATAGAGGCGCTTGCCACATGAGCTTTGACTCTGGAGGCTCACAAATCAAATAGAAGTTTGCTTTCATTATATTGCATGTTTTATTTGGTAGTATTTGCATGATGTTACATGATTTTTATTGTGATAGTCGGTTAAAGAGCTCACCAGAGCTCATGTTTTCTCTGTTATAATGTATATATATGCCGACTCTAAATAAAATTTACTTACTTACTTACTTACTTACTTGTAAGTGAATATAAAATTGTCATGTTCAACTAGCATCTAATTGAAAAATAAAATCCTCACCTAATTTCAGTGTCTGCTTGGTTTTAGACTCAGAATAATGGCTTTTGACATCCTCTTCATAAACATAACGCATTTTTAATTCATAATATGTTTCAGGTTGCAAATTTTGAAGTTTGTACATGTGTCGTCCATATTCCTCTTTCAAAACTTCTTTAGAAAGGAATGGCACGGTAGACCAGTCCTTTGTTTGTTGAGGCCGATGATCAAGCTCATACGATAGGCACTCGTCTGGGACATCAATAAACCATTCAATGGTTATTGAACAATCAGTGCATTCAACTATGTCAAGTTTCCTAGGAGCTGTAAATAGATAAATAAAAATGTCATCGAACTACCTGGCAATCTTGTAGTTATTGAAAGAAAGGAGAAAATTATCTAAAGGGGTTAATGCCATACAATAAGTAAAAAAATACCAACAACGTCGTTATGATAGGACCATTACACATTCTCCTTAAGGATCACCAGTTCCTACATGTATAGTGAAACAAGCTTAAAATCTTATAAACTGTGATAAATCATCCCTAGATAGAAGATTGATAAATATAAAATTGAGAATGGAAATGGGGAATGTGTCAAAAAGACAACAACCCGACCAAACAGCAGAAAACAGCCGACGTCACCAATAGGTCTTTAACACAGCGAGAAAATTCCGCACCGGAGGTAGGCTTCAGCTGGCACCTAAACAAAATGCGTACTAGTTCAATGGAAATGGACGTCACACTAAACTCCAGAACATATAGCATTATTCAGAGAAAGGAGAAAAGATCAATAAATATGTTAACAAAACAAATTTATTTTGAAACTCACATTTTTCAGGACACTAGTATTGATTTTGATCTGAAACTGTGATTTTTATGTGACCAGCTCTTCAAAGACTGAATATTACACTTTTAAGGCATTTTCAGACTTATACACTGCGGTAACGTCAGAACTGTACAGACAGTTCACTTGCAGATAAAAAATATGTTCAGTAGCTTTAAATTACATGTACATATCAGCATTATACTGAATGGTCTGTAAAGCTACTGAACAGTATATAATTGACTGCAATAAGTCAATTTTCAAGTTTTTATTACTCAAGACACCACAAGTGGTATATAAATAATAAAAAACAAATTAATATATATAACAAAATAAAGTGAGACAGTAAACACAATAGTCATTCATTAAAATATACGCAGGTACAAGTTATTTTTTATAATATCAAATTGGAATATATACTAAGCCAAAAAAGTATTGCAACAAAAAAGTAAAATTTTATTTTATTACAAACTCATAACATCATTTAATTTTAATAATAACGTCACGAAACATTGCAGTAACGTCACGTGTCCATGTATATCCGGCACAATTTATCAATGAAATGAACACCACTTCATTCAACAATTATCACAACTTTTTGTACGCGTAAAAATAATCTTATTGACAATTTCATTTTATTTCGTAATCTTAACTAAAAACATATTATCAAAACAAAAATTTACGATAAAAAGAATATTGACATTTTATTTTTTGATACTGACTTTATCAGCTCGAATGTCAGCTCATCCTTTCCGGCTCGCTCGATATTCTTGCTGATGTTGTCAGCATCAAAATAAAAAAATGTCATTATTCTTTTTATGTCTCGATACATAACTTTAAAATAGTGGACGACGTTTTACTTACAACAACGTTATACATTCACAAGCCTGGAAATGTCATGACGGGTCACATATGTGGGGACAAAATATGACACGTTTGAGAGCATAAAAAGCAAAATATACTTAAAAGAAGTATACGGTACAATGAAAAATCTTACAAATAATTACCCGAAATAGGGGAACAACTGGCATATTTGAATAAGAAAAATGAAAAAAAAAAATGCCGAATGGTGTATGTGAATATAAAATTGTCATGTTCAACTAGCATCTAATTGAAAAATAAAATCCTTACATAATTTCAGTGTCTGCTTGGTTTTAGACTCCGAATAATGGCTTTTGACATCCTCTTCATAAACAGAACGCATTTTTAATTCATAATATGTTGCAGGTTGCAAATTTTGAAGTTTGTACATGCGTCGTCCATATTCCTCTTTCAAAACTTCTTTAGAAAGGAATGGCACGGTAGACCAGTCCTTTGTTCGTTGAGGCCGATGATCAAGCTCATACGATAGGCACTCGTCTGGGACATCAATAAACCATTCAATGGTTATTGAACAATCAGTGCATTCAACTATGTCAAGTTTCCTAGGAGCTGTAAATAGATAAATAAAAATGTCATCGAACTACCTGGCAATCTTGTAGTTATTGAAAGAAAGGAGAAAATTATCTAAAGGGGTTAATGCCATACAATAAGTAAAAAAATACCAACAACGTCGTTATGATAGGACCATTACACATTCTCCTTAAGGATCACCAGTTCCTACATGTATAGTGAAACAAGCTTAAAATCTTATAAACTGTGATAAATCATCCCTAGATAGAAGATTGATAAATATAAAATTGAGAATGGAAATGGGGAATGTGTCAAAAAGACAACAACCCGACCAAACAGCAGAAAACAGCCGACGTCACCAATAGGTCTTTAACACAGCGAGAAAATTCCGCACCGGAGGTAGGCTTCAGCTGGCACCTAAACAAAATGCGTACTAGTTCAATGGAAATGGACGTCACACTAAACTCCAGAACATATAGCATTATTCAGAGAAAGGAGAAAAGATCAATAAATATTTTAACAAAACACATTTATTTTGAAGTTCACATTTTTCAGGACACTAGTATTGATTTTGATCTGAAACTGTGATTTTTATGTGACTAGCTCTTCAAAGTCGGAATATTACATGTTTAAGTCATTTTCAGACTTATCCACTGCGGTAAAGTCAGAACTGTACAGACAGTTCACTTGCAGATAACGATATGTTCAGTAGCTTTAAATTACAATTACATATCAACATGATACAGAATGGTCAGAAAAGCTACTGAACAGTTTATAATTGACTGTAATAAGTCAACTTTCAAGTTTTTATTACTGAAGACACCACACGTGGTATATAAATAATAAAAAAACAAATTAATATATCAGGGATGGGGTAATCGTAATCTGTAATCGTAATCGATTGTAGTTGATTACATTTTTTCAAGTAATCGACAGTAATCTGTAATCGAAGACATTTTCGATTACATGTAATCGTAATTTAATCGATTACAGCAAAAATTTGGATGTAATCATCGATTACTTTTCGATTACAATTCGATTACTTTTGTGAAATAGCTTGATGAAAAATAACCTATTTCAGAGGAACATATGTATGTTATCACTTTGTAGTACAGATAAAATATTATGCATCAACAATACTTGAGAGTTAATCAACTGCCTTATTTCTATCTATTGTCTCAAGCTGCATTATGAGCAACCATATCCCCTACCTAAATTTACTTTATATCTAGCTTTTGAAACAAATGGATGTATGTGCTTGTCAATAATTCAAGAGCTTTGATATTAAAATAAGAAAATAGATTTGAAATAATAAAATAGATCTTAAATAAGAAGTGTGTCTGTCTTTCGTTAAGTTCTGTACTACATTTTAAAAAGTAGTCGGCTTTATATTTGTATTAAATTTCCTGAAAACATCATTTTCAATCAGAGTTGAAATTAAAACTTAGAATAGATAAACAGTTAATTTCTTAAATGTTATGATATACATGTATAAAATTAAAAAAGAACTCAAAATCCTTTTAACAATGAACCAATAGCAATGCATTGTAATTCTTTTAAGAAATAGATACATGTATCCCTTTGACACTATAAATATATTTTGTATATAATTTGATTGAAGAAGTTAACAAATCTTAACAACATTCTTGCCTTTACTAATGAGATGATCAAAGTCTTCTAATCAATAACAAACGTACTTTATTTTTATTTCAATTATCTTATATCTAATTAAGAAGGAAATTTACAATATTTAGCCCCAGGTTATAAATTGTACTCCAGTGGCAGTTAAATAATCTGTAATTAGGGTGGTTATCCAAACAAAAGGTTTAAATCATGCATGTCATAAAAATAATTTTTGACCTTAAAAATTAGCTGAACTAATTAATTATTCTACTTTTTTTGTATTTCCTCAAACTTTATAATTAACTATGCTAAAATTTTTTTATTTAAAGAGTAAAAACAATAAAGCCAACGTAAGTCAGTAAGAAAGCAAAATGTTTGAAAAACAATTAGTTATGATTAAGTGATTGTTGTAATGCGATGACATCTTTCATTTATGTTGAAAGTCAAAGTTTCAAAAAAAATTTAAATATTTTTAATCTTTATTAAAAGATTTTGATCTAAAAAAACAGCTATTAACTTATAATTTAGAAACAAGGCTTTAAATGATACATTTGGTAAATTTCTTAATTTCCACTATACAAATGTTGAGCAATATAATTGTGTTTTACTCATGTTATTTTTTTTGTTGAAATGTTGAAGCATGTAATTGACAGTATTCGAAAAGTAATGTAATTACTTTTGATAAAGTAATCGATTGTAATCGATTACATACTCAAATTTGAGTAATCGATTATTAATCGATTGCACAAAAATCCTTCATGTAATCGATTATTAATCGATTACATTTGTCAGTAATCGTGCCCATCCCTGTAATATATATAACAAAATAAAGTGAGGCAGTAAACACAATAGTCATTCATTAAAATATACGCATGTACAAGTTTTTTTTTAAATATCAAATTGGAATATATACTAAGCCAAAAAAAGTTTAACACCATTTAATTTTAATAATAACAAAAGGAAATTATGACGCTTAAAAAACAACATGCATGTTTATCATTCAAATTCACAATGAATGTCTTTGTATGGAGCTCAGTAGAGTCAAAATGCGGAAATGAGTAGAACGTCATTCAAAATCGGTTTCTCGTCCATGCTCCTCGTGCATCAATAACGGATTGGCAAACACTCCAGTACAGTACCTGTCATTAGTCTATGCACTACTCGTGTGGCCGGAATAAACTTGCTACGTTTTGACGTTAAGCGAAGGAAGCGCTCTTTCCTTGACGTTAGTTTTTTTGGGTATACCAGATATTGACCTATCCTGCGCAGTTGCAGTTTGTCGATATCTGTGCGCTATTAGTATCTAAAATGTTTACTTATGCATATTTAATCTAGCCGCGATGTTGTCAACACTCATTCCGGCATCAACCATTTTAAGAGCTTTCTGACGGTCATTTTCGTTAGGACTTGTTGACGCCCCATGCAATTATTTCTCACGTTTGTGTGTTTTTCTTGTCCATTTGTCTCTGAACGTCAGTGAACAATAAATTTCAAATTTCGTTTTAAAAGTACAGGTACAGAAGGTAAAACATCAATTACACGTGCAAAGCTTAAAGGGTGCGAAATCAATCACCCGGAAATAAGTACGACTGTTTAAAATTACAGGTAGATCTTTTGGATTATATCAATGATGTTTATTTTTATTTGGCAGAAACAACAAATATAAAATCCAAAAAAAAAGTGTTGCTAAACTTTTTTACTCAGTATACATAGTTTGCGTTTCTACATTACCAAGATCGTCAAACCACTCCTTGTATGACAATTTCTTCTAATTGTTTGGCATTTTTGCCTATTATCTTGACACTATAGTACGTAATTTTATTCCATACAGTTGCGAGTCTTAAATATGAACACAAAAAAAAACAAAAATATACATCTTTGTTTAGGGAGCAGCTGAATCCCGCCTCCAGCTGCGAGATTTTCTCGATGTGTTGAAGACCCGGCCCATTGGTGACCTTGTGCTGTTTTCTGCCTTTTTGGCGGGTTGCTCTCTCTTTGACACATTCCCATTTCTATTCTCAATTTTAGACTAATTGTCGAAAATGATTTTGACGATACATAGTACAGCATTTGAAAACTAACGTGTCTATCGTGCAGAACTGTCAGATTTTTATTCAATCAGCGAGCGAGTATATTATTAAAAGAAAATGCCACACTCATTGCATGGTAAGGATCAAATTCAACAAGATCTTTGGTTGCAAGGCAAAAATTGTGTTCATATCCAACATTATATATTTTCTAGTTGCCGACGAAATGCCACTTCCTCCATCCGTATTTGCTTTTGTACATTTTATTTTGTTCTTGTGCTGATTGTGCATTGAATAGTTGCAGGTAGATGCAAAGCAAGTAAGAATAAACCAACAGTTAAAAAAATTGGAAATCAAAATTGTGTGCACGATTGTCACAATAATAGGAACAGCGTTATGTTTTTCTTATATATTTTACGAACTTACAACTACGAGTTTTAATCCGTCCTCGGATTACTCTTGGAACAATTATCAAACAAACGACTGAAAAAAGGAGAATATTTATGATCAGAATAGAAATTTCTAAAAGTACATAAGACGAAAAAGTGAATAACGGCAATGTCAAACCATTATATTATTACAGTACAGATGTAGTAACTGACATGGTTATGAAGGGTAACAGAAAAAAATGTAATGATTGTATTCTTAAAATATTTCGGTATTTTTCTTTCATTTAAATCTGTTTATTGATAGATAGTCAATCGTTTTTTTTTAAATCAGTCAAAACATATATTTTACTGTTTTTTGACAGTTTTACACATAATACTGAATTTTTTGATATCTGAAATGTATTTGACAAATCACGTAAATACCGAAACATTAAGCTGATGGTACTATCGAGGACTAAGTCTTATATAAGGAGGACCTAACTTGAATTTTGATCTGTCCATGACGCAGGTTAAAAACCAACTATGCCTCATCTGTGTCTATGCTGGAAGACCAAGTTACAAATGTGAATGATCTAGCATATTTGAAGAATACACATCAAAATTGTCTGCATATTCATTTATAAGAGATGAGATTAGCAAAACTACTGAAAATGTCCAAATGATACCCTAGTTCTATTTTAATTAGTTATCAAAGGTACCAGGATTATAATTTAGTACGCAAGAAGCGCGTTTCGTCTACATAAGACTCATATAAAAATATTTATTAAGCCAAACAAGTAAAACGTTGAAGAGCATGTAGGATTCAAAATTCCAAAAAGTTGTGCCAAATACAGCTAAGGTAATCTATGCCTTGAATAAGAAAATCCTTGGTTTTTCGAAAATTTAAAGTTTTCTTAACAGTAAATTTGTAAAAATGACCACATTATTGATATTTATGTCAACACCGAAGTGTTGACTTCTGGGCTGGTGATTAACATTCGACTTCACTTTACACCAAATAACTTTTTTTTGTCAATCAGCATTAAAGTTTACAAGTGAAATATTTGTCCAACACAACAAACAGAGGCGAACACTAAGGAAACATTTATTTATTTGTGTGAACTTCCATCAATATTGGGTAGGGGTGCTTGTAGACTTTTAGTGCAGTTCAATAATACAACATACAAATTAAATGCATATTTGTAGTTTAAGAACTTTTGAAATGAAGATTGTTTTAATCCTATTGGGCATGCTCAAATGAATAAATACATATTCCACAATAAAAGATCATGAGGATAGTCATTTTAAAACTGTCTATTTGAAGTATTGAAAATAATGAGCTATTATGTAGAAAGAAAGCTGCTTTCTTCTTTGCTATGATGCCAAATTTAAAGTTCCATTTGAAAATGCGGGGTGCTTTGTTGTGTTTTTTTTGGGGGGGGGATCGGGGTCAGTTAACAAGTTTATCGTTTCAATTAATACAACTTTAGTGGCCACGGATCATGATCTATCAAAAGGCATAGTCACAGTTTCTGTCATTTAATGTCCGATATTCTTGTTGATCCAGATAGTTAATGGTTAAGTATTCATTGCAATATTTCAGTATTCCAGATTGAATCTGCATTTACAAACTCTCTGTTGATGAGAATTGTAACAGAGTGTAGGTGATTTTGAGAAAGACAGACTAGATAAGGTCACTGCATACGGAAAACTATCGGCGAATTACTAAATTGGAAGACAAAAATTAATTCAATAGCGGTACATTTATTTAAATTTTTATAATATATGAAATGTTCGTTCGTCAGTCCGTTCGTCCGTCAGTCCCGCTTCAGGTTAAAGTTTTTGGACAAGGTACTTTTTGACGTTAAATCTAAACTTGAACCTTAGAACACATGTTCCCTATGGTACGATCTTTCTAATTGTAATGCCAAATTACAGTTTTTACCTCAATTGCGCTCCACTGAACATAGAAAATATAAGTGTGAGAAGGGCATCCGTGTACTATGGACACATTCTTGTTTTTACTAATAAGTTATAGCCATTCAAGTATACAACACATATTCAACCTTTTTTCTTAAATTTGAAGTTTCACATGACTGCAATATCTACACGATTGTTAAGTCAATGGTTGAATAATGTTATTGCTGAATTAAAAAAAAAACTTCAAGGCATTCACCATATAACCACAAATTATATTACAAAAGTCCTTATAACCAATGAACATTTCCTTTATTCAATACAAGATTCCTTTTTTGGTGTAGACCTTTTGAATAGTTTCTCATAGACTTATTCTTAGCCCATTAATATATTTAAAACTACTTACCACATACAAATGACAATATCAAAACCAATATAGCTGCTAAAATGCGATATAGATCTGCAAAAATACGAAAAGCAGCTAGTGAAAGTGGCTTGTATTTAACGACATTTTTATTGTCGATTTTTAATAAATGTATAATTTTACTACCAAAGACGGTTATATCAACTGATAGTTTGGATTATAAGCTATTTTCTATTTGAATGGATTGTTTCAATTCTTAAAAAAACACACTTAATGCGTACCAACTAACGATTACATCCCGTCATTGTATAATGGAGCTATGGTCATTTCTATATTCTTGTCTCACATTTTTGCTTATGTGCTTTGTCTATATGCCATTTTGTTTTTCTTTAATGACAATTTTGTTTGTATTTTTAGTGATTAATATAATAACACAATGTTGACTGTACCCCAGGCCAATATTTGACAGTTTTACCTACTTTTGTTTGTTTTGTTCACACATTGTTGTCAATATAATGGAATTGTATGCGACTGTCATACAGTTTAGAGATTTTCACCTAGCCAGGACTATAACAGTTGTTTTCCATTCGTGTGATGTGTTTGATTTTTTCATTTGATAAGGGACTTTCCGTTTTGAGTTTTCCTCGGAGTTGGGTATTTTTGTTATTTTACTTTTTTTTTACATTTAAATGATTTAAATCAATTTGAGGACGATCCACAGTTTCGGGGAAGACCCGTGTGGTTGATATATGAAAATCCTAGATATCACTAAATTTGACTAATATGTAATTTTCTGATTGTGTCCTATACCCGATTGTGACATTTGACTGAATTTAGAATTGCATGTTGCATGCACAGCAGGGTACGCTTACTTTTGTTTTTTGTATCTGTTGTCTTTTCATTTAGTAACGATGAAGGTTTACACAATGCGACGCAATAAGAACCTATTATATTTTCTTCGAATTACTTTATTATTTTAGATTGATATATTTTTAATCAGGTTTGAACTTACCTGTAGGAACATTGTTTAGGTTGTATCTGTAGTTGTCAAACTCAACGATTTTTATTTTCCGTGATATATTATACCTATAAAAAAAAACGCATACACATTTTCTTGTCGCATAGTTTTGTACAGATCAAATCTGAAAAAAATTATTAAGCTATATAATTTCAACTCACTAAGTTACAGCTAGCAGAATCTAACATAATTGTATCGATGTTACTTATATGAATAACACAGAAATTAAAAGTATGTAGCATTTTAAATTTTATGAACTTTTCGTCGTGAGCATATCTGATACACCTGTATTCATTTGGTATTGGTATTAAGAAGTACAAACCTTGGAATAGGTATTCACTTGCGCATCATGAGAACCTAAACTTATGGTTTTTTTTTTAATAAATTCAACGAGCAATACTAAATAGATATAGATATATGTAGATTATTGAATAACAATAATTGAGCAAAACAAACACAGATAACTTGAGACATACACCAACACTTACCTATCTCCTAAGAAACTGCTTCTTGTCATTTTCAAGTCAGCATAGCAATTGATATCTGAAAAATATATTTTTTTAGAAGTTTGGTTTTCTTTATAAAATGATTCCTTTCTATAAATGGTATACACATGAATATCCGGAACTTGTTCGGTAGTAACTTAGTTTGCACAATCTCGATAACCAGCATGTATGTTAATATACTAAATTGTTTTCATTGCACTGTTAAAGTTTGTCATAGCGTATACGACAGATTCATTTTCTTTATATTAAGATGCTATTACTTTACATGTGTGTGCAACATATACATTTCTTTAGAGATAATTGTAGACAAGTCATCAAACTGAATAAATTCAATAATCAATGATCCACCGTTTCTATCTAGTTCTCAATGAAATATCTTATCAATAGTTGCAATCAAGTAACCACAATCTTCATCTAGTTCTCAATAAAATACATTAAAATATGCGACAATTACTGACGGTGGTACCTTTGATAACCAATTAATGTGGTGCTCCGGACGCCCGTTTCGATAAACTCTAGAATGTCAAATAATTCAACATGTAATAAACATAATATGTATATGTTCCGGACCATATGAGTATTTGGAACATACGCGTATGGTCATGACCATATGGTTATATACTCATATGTCCAACCATAAGCGTATGGTCGGGGTAATTAACATTCTGTTACAGTTTACTTTTCATACTACTTAACTTTTCATACTTATAACTTTTCATATGGTCTGACCGTTCATTAAAAAGACGCTTTCATATAGGTAATTTTATCATTATATTATAATAAAAAGATTAGCTAAGCAAAAATTAGAAGTTTCACATAGTTAATTTTACTTAATTGTCAAAACTAAAATAGACCCATTTTATACCGATGGTCATAACCGATGGTCATTACCGATTTGTTATGTCGAGTGAATGGCAAAATGAAGGCTTAAATAATTAAATTTCAAAACTTTCTTAATTAACTGTTACACAAGAAGTCACTTGAAAGTAACATAGTTTATTTAAAATGTCTTTTGAATATGGTGTATTGCAGTCATTTTTACGATATTTGAGATCGAGAGCTTCTAAAAAACATTGTAGACATCAAAATTGCTTACGATCACGGTATCACTGTACGCAGCTGCAAAAAGGCTAGCTTTTCACTCGCAAACAAAAGGTGTACATGATCGTGCACAAAAGAGGGACGAAAGATACCAAAGGGACAGTCAAACTCATAAATCTATAACAAACTGACAAGACTTGCAAATGTAAAAAGCCATGATACCGTGTGGCAGTAAATGTCACCCCAAGCCTACATGTAAAGAATGTAACTAGCGATGAAAACTAACTATGGCATCAATATTTAATTTGTACGTTGTGTTTTTGTGATTGAATTATAAAATTAACAAATTGTCATGTAACCATCAATGTTTTTTTTAGAATAAAGTTTTTGTATTATTGAAACGTTTATAATGTAATTTGGAAAAAAATACCTATATGGTCAAAATAATCATATGGTCCGGACCGTTAATAACAAAATGAGTATTATACTCATATGGTCATGACCATACGCGTACGGTAGGACCATACGCGAATGGTCGACCATATGAGTATACTCATATGGTCATGACCATACGCGTATGGTCCAAATACTCATATGGTCCCGAACATATATATACAATTATATATCAATACTAAATTTCTGACTACATGGCTAGAAATATCCCGATGACTTAACGTCCTTCGGTACTGATGAGTCTTATGTAGATGAAACACGCGTCTGGCGTATTAAATTATAATCCTGGTACCTTTGATAACTTTTTGGTGCCACCAATGGAATAAAAGTTGTAAGGAAAGCCGTATTTTAAAAAATGAAAATTTTTAGAACTACGTCTACCATTATACCTTTCTATTCAATACAACATAAAGAACACAATAACGCGACGTCATAGAGATAGTGACCGTACGGCAAACGGGTACGTTAATATTAGTGTGAATCTTTACATTCTGGGGCCGCAGAAAATGATATTTAACTCAAATGTGAAATACAATATGAAAAATCCGTAAATTTGAAATTAAATGTCTGATCAATTGTGAAATAAAATGAAATAAAATCATAGTTAAAGTCTCTCAATAGTTTTTTAACTGTTCACGTCTGAATAATTTAACACTTTTACAAGTCTATTTAATAACCGGAGTTAGTCCGTGTTCACACCAAAGGTCGTGTTCACACCAAACGCCGTGTACAGTAAACATGTTTACATTTGGTTTAATGTAATGTACACTAGTTTCACATTAAATTTGTTCACATCTATACACATTGTTTGGCTACCTGTACATACGATTTGTTCACACTTGTAAACTATATGTCATTTAAATGTTCATGACGTAGATCCGAATTCAAATTTTCAAACAACTTTTCTAGCAGTTAGGGAATGACAATTTGACTTGATAAAAAGGGGGGACGGATTTTGCCACAATTTGATATAAAAAAAATCGGGTCATACATATGATTAGAATAAACAATAATTCTTAATTCAAAGTTACCCCATACATTATAGTGTTAAATATTGAATTATACCATAGAAAAAAAAACTAAATATAAACTTTCGCGCGAAAAAAAATTCTGAATCAGAATATCACTCCCAAGTAAAGTGATTGCTCCTTTAAGAAAGTCATTTTGGATGAGTTGCAGTAGTTTAAAGATTTATCGATTACGCATTAAAAACGTAGGCTGCATGATCGTGCTTACAAACGAAGAAAAAAGAATTGCGATGTTAAGGATCACTACATTTCTATCTTTTGTGTTTGTTTCAATTGATATTTTTTTCTCCAAGGAGAATTTGGCAAAGGGATGGGTAATGTTTTTTTTTATATTTCTAATTGTATTTTAACGGATCTGACGTACTACACAAACGGACAATTTACCTCACTCTTTTTCAGTTATGCATTTATGAGTGAATCGTTGTTTGAGTAAATACCAGTGGCAAGTATTTCTGTCTGTGTGTACGTCCGTCCAGTCGAAAGACCTTTTCTAATGAATTATGTGTTCGGCAATGATGCTGGATGAGTCTCGATAATTTAAGAGGTTAATTAGGCTACGTAAAGCGTTTTATAAAAAATAAATATTTAAAGTTTAGACAAATATTTCTGTAAAGAACTTTGTTAAATAAGTGTTATAAGTATCAATTTTTAAATAGAAATCGTTTCTTTTTTAAATATACATGGTAAAATTAAAGGCCTACATCGACTATCGACTGCATGTAGACAAAACATCATTTAAACTACATATAAACATTGAGTTTTATCAATGGGAAGGTAATTATGTTTAGTTTGTGTTTGAGTTACACTAACACAACACCAAGTTTAGGTCAATGTGAACACATTCTTAATTGAACAGTCTATAAATAAACTAATTTCTCCAGTGCAGAAAAGTTCATTTACTGTTATCATTTGTACTGCGTTTTCCCAACGTATAGAGCTTCACAATCGAACAGTTGGTGATTCCTGTGTCGGTCTTGATAACAGCTGATCGAATGAGCCCATCCTCTCCACGAACTAAATCTTGTACAACTGCTAATTTCAACATTATACGATTTGTTTCATTGTGTACTTGTACAATATCACCTATTTATATTGTTTGTTCGTTTCTTCCAGATGTACGGTGGAATTCGCGGAGTGACGTCAGATATTCGTGTTTCCATCTTGAGCGAAAATGGTTGATTAGTTCATTATTTCTCTGTAAATTTTTATTCAGTTTCACGTGCAAATCTTTGGAAGTAACACTGTCAATATTCTGTTCCGATCGGTTGTCAAGTCGACGATCATATAAAAGGTGCGCTGGCGTCAGCAGTTCAGGATCTTTAATATCAGTAGAAATGTGAGTTATAGGACGATTGTTTAGAGTTCCCTCGATTTCGATTATAATTGTATTCAATATTTTCACATGACTTTCCTAGTATTGCTTTAATTGACTTCTTCGTGAGTCCAATTAGGCGTTGCCACAACCCTCCAAACAACGGTGCTCGATTGGGTAAGAATTTCCACTCAGTTCCTTGATCGGCAAGTTTTTCATGTATTCGGTTGTCTTGGCTTGATTTTGTAATATTTACGTCGGCTGCCTTGAAGGTTGTTGCATTATCGGACAACATAATCCTTAGTGTAGATCTCCTAGCGACAAATCTTTTAAAAGCAAGCATGAAAGACTCTTCGGTTAAATATGTGACTATCTCCAAGTGTATGGCTCGTGTAGCGGCAAAAGTGAATAAATATATATATGTTTTGCTTAATTCGTTGTGTTTTCCTTTTGTATTCAAAGCTCCTGTAAAATCAACGCCGGTTACTGAAAAAGGATAATCGTAGTTGACTCGATCTTTAGGAAGCGGTGGCAGATCGGGTGCGCTGTAAGCATTCCTGATATTTTAATGCATTGAACGCATTAACAAATTTGTGATTTTACGCACTGCCTTATTCTCAGTATCCAATATTTCTGTTGAATATAAGCGATTGTACTGTTAAGTCCGGCATGATGTAAAGTCTTAGTGTACGCATCTATTACGATTAAAGACGTAAGACTGTGATGTGTTGGCTATAACAACGGATATTTAGTACTCTCCTTTACAGATGCGTTTTGTATTCTCCCGGTTCAACGTAGTAATCTATTTTTGTCTGTATATAGTTTAAGTTGTCGAACAAGTGGCACTTTTTTCTGTGAAGATGAATTCAAGCTTTCAATTTCAGCATTAAATGTTTCCTGTTGTACTGTTACTATTTGAGCTTTTAATGCTTTACATCGCTCTTCAACACTGATAAATCCGATTGATCGTTTATCTTTTGAATTCGTAAATTCTGGATAAAACTCAAGACGTATGCTGTTAGTCTTATTGCCTTTTCTAAAGATCTGTATCGTTGTATATCTATACATGAAATAATTGTCTGTGTTGAACCATTTGTACTTTCATCGTCTGTATTATCATCATTAACAGTTACAATCGTGCTACAATCTTCAATTTTCCTCGTCCATGTTGGCCAATTTTCACGATTTAAAATCCATTGTAGACCGTTCATCCATAAGATGTTGTAATAAAATTCTGCGAGTTAAGTAATCAGCTGGATTGTCATCTGTTTGACAATAATTCCATTTAGCATTCTCTGTTAATTTTCTGATTTCTTTAAGTCGATTTGCTACGAACGGTTTTAAGTATTTTGACGATTTAATCAAACTCAAAACAATTTAACTATCGCTCCACATATACACATGTTATGTTCTACTGACGTTAAGAAGATGCATTGCTTATCTGGCGCCGATAAGCGCGTCCATAAGTGCTAAACGTGTTAATGAAATCCATGACGATGACCGATGAATTTGCTGTAAAAAGTAAGCACAAGATTAGTATGCTAACTGACTCGCGTCTGTGAAAATATGTAGCGACGTTTTCTCAATTCTCATCCCAATCCAACTTTGCCTTCCATAAAGTCTGCATAAGCAGCTTAGCTTTCACCGTAATTGGCGTGATAAATCCTAGGGGTCGAAAATTATAGACGATGTGCGCAAAACCTTACGCTTTGTTATCATTTTGTCCTTTTCCATAAATTCAATCTGTTGAAATTTTAAATCGTCGGATTCCCTATCCCATCTCATGTCTGAAATTGTGACTATGTCGTCATTGTCGCCAATGTTGTCTCGTCCTGCGACGTTCTGTAATTCCGTACTATTAGAATTCCAAGACCGTTAGTTGAATCTTGCCTCTGACAATTATTTTCTTGACTCCGTGTAGAATTTCAAAAGTGATTGTTTATTTGTAAAACTGGTCAGAACGTTATCCACGTATAAATTTCTCTGTAATTCTGTTGATGTAGTTGACGGATTGTCTCTAACATGTTTCATAACCGTGGCGCTTAACATGAATGGCGAACAAATGGCGCCGAAAAGTACAACCTTAAACCGGTAAGTAATCAAACGGCTTTCTTTGTCTATGGGATTCTCTAACCAATAAAATCTTGTGATATCTGTGTCATCAACATCTAATTCAACATGCAAAAATGCTTTTTCAATATCCGCTGTAACTGCATATTTATACTTTCTAAAGAGTACTAATATCTCCGTCAAATCAGTCATAATTGGTGGATATGTTGCTAGGCAATCGTCTACAGCTACAGTTATAAACTATGCGTGTCGGGGTGGTGATTGAATCCTTTTTTACGGGATGATGCGGAATGTAATGAACTTTGTTTGTGCATGTACTTTCATCATATACCTTTTCAATGAATCCTCTTTGTTCTTGGTCTGTAATTATCTCACCATACTTTCGGAACATATCGGGATCCTTCTTAAGGCGACGAATAACGCTTTCCGTTCTGTGTTTTGCGATGTCTTCATTTGTCGGTAGTTCTGGCGCATTCTCTCTCCATGGTAATTTCGTAATATACTTATCATTTTTCTTCGTAATGGAGGTTTGTAAGTAATTTTCAATTGATTCAGCTAGGTCTGGATCATTTTGTTCTTAAGCGTCAATTCCTAACGATTCAAGCTTCCAAAATTTTTCAAGATCCCACTCTTTTTGTTTGTGACATACTAGTATATTCATCATTGAGAAAGATGCATTACTGTTTCGTGTAGGGACAGGACCAGAAAGTAAATATACAATTTTCGTGCTTTCGGTTGGACCGTTTCCACGCACTATTTTGTCTTGAACTTTGTCCCAGTAAAAAGCACCTCCAATTAATAAGGATATTGTAAATTGCTCTCCTTCCATGACTGAGTGTGCTAATTGTAGACCATGTAAATATGAAAACTTCTGCGTTATTTCTATGTTGTGGGTTTGAAGTGGTGAAGCAATGGTTGGTACAATTAAAATTTGATAGGGATTAATTATCCTTCGGTAGACTTAAGATTAATTGTTGTTTTGTCAAGATTTCTCACCTTTTGTGTAGTACTTTTAAATGTAGCTATACTGAATGTTTCAGACCCTTCTTTTTTAATGTCCAATTTAGCTGCTGTTCTTCGGTTACAAATGGGCGCTGACCTCCCTCGTCAAAGAGTATTCTTGCATCTATACATGTATTTTTTGTGAACGACTGAACTGAATGCGGTTTTCAATAAAACAGTGGACCTTTCTTCGTTAGCGGTATACAACATAGAAGTTTCTGTGTCTACTTTATTTTGCAATTGTTCAGTTTCAATATGATGTTTATTTGAGTACGAGTTCTGTTTTCATAATTAAGAGTGATGCTTCCGGTGGCAACACTCTACACGTATTCTTTCATTTGCAATCGGCTATTTTATGCGTACCTAAAAAAATTAAAGCATAACCTCTTTTCTTTTATAATGGCTACTCTTTTATCGTGATCTATGACATCTTTACATTCGTTTGGCCTGTGATTTCCGTCACAATATGTGCATTGTTTCTTCCGATTCAAGGTAAATGATTTGTCTGTTGTGTTTATCGGATGGGTTGTATCTGTAGTTACTCGTTAAACGCCTTTTATAAAATTTGCGTTAGAGGTTGCGGTGGAATACGTCTTTGTATAATCTCCGTATCCGGACTCTTGCATAGAAATCTCTTTACCTATTGCGTTTCTAAGCGATTGAATATTCCAACTGTCGCTCCAGTTTTCTCGTGTTGTATTCCGAACTTCATGCGTTAACATCCCGAGAATCACTGGTATCAATAGCGATCCGTACATTTCCTGATATTGTCCAAGAGACTCTAGACCCCTTATGTAAGCTTCCGATTTGTCGTGAAATGTTCTCAAACTTTCTAATGTATCATGTGGTGCGGATATATCAAGTAGTGCTCTCATATATGCATTAATGATTGTATGTGGTTGGCCATAGCGGTTTCTTAATAATTCAATTGCTTTGTGATAGTTTGGCTTTATACATGGGAAAATTAATTGCCTAGTTTTGAGAACACTTAAACCCTACACAAGGCCTACATCGACTATCGACTGCGTGTAGACAAAACATGATTTAAACTACATGTAAACATTGAGTTTTATCAATGGGAACGTAATTATGTTTAGTTTATGTGTGAATTACACTAACACAACACCGATTTTAGGTCAATGTGAACACGGCCTTAGGCACATTTGATGTTAACACCAAATTACAAATGTAGCAACAGGTAATGACGTCGACTATCATATGAAACACAAAAAAAAAGGAAATATCATGTAGAACATGTAAGCTGCCCCTTGTCTTAATAAAATAGGTGCATGCATAATGCAAATTTCATATCAGCAATTTGTTCATTACATTTAGATTGTTGTTTCAAGAACAACCTTTTTTCAGATGTACAATTTTTTAAATGATTACCATTATTATAAAAAAAGGAAGCCAAATTCTGAACTGACATTGGGGAGGGGAAGTGTTTTTCTCTAAAACAAGGTGCATGTATGAAACCTATGAAATTAACCATTTTGATTTTTGATAAATTTACCAAATTTCATCAAAACATCAATATCAGGCCTTGTCAAGAAATCCAAACGATAAAATGAAAAAAGGTTACTTTCTGATTTGATGTAATAGCAATACATATTAGGTCTAAGGTTAGACTAAATGTCTGAATTCTGGTGCACTACTTTGTAATTTTGTAAAATTTTAATTCAAAATTAAAGTTGAAATTTAGTCAATTGTACATGTTATTAGTTGCAGTGTGCAATTATCCTATATAAGAATTTATCAAGTTAATAAAATTCATATTTGGTGAGGCGAAGCCCCTATTTTTAGACACAAAATTGCTCACTGTGTAATGAATTAAACCTGATTTTCTTATACATGTATAAATACTTATTATAAAATTCAATTATTACATGTATTTAATATAAAACTGAAAAACTAAAAATATTAGGACTTTAAAACAACTCAAGAAATCTTCTTTTTTTCATAATATTAGATTGCCAATGAGACAACTCTCCACAAGGGACCAAAATGACACAAACATTACCAATTATAGGTAACCTTACAACAATTTTCCGTTTTTAATTTATAAATGGACTTAGTTTTTCTGCCAGGAAACATTAAATTCACTCTAGATCTGTGGTTAAACTTTTTAAGATTTTGATAAGTTTCTTAAACTATCCTGGATTTGTACCAAATTTAAACAGAAGCTTATTTTTTTATCATAAGATGGTACCCCGAAGTAAGTTTTGTAAAAATAAATCCATATAGTCTTTATTTTACATTTATATATATAAACATATATATATATGGACTTAGTTTTTCTTCCAGTTAACATTACATACAATTTCATGTCAATGCAGTTTTTAAAACATTTATAAGATTAATAAACTATCCTGGATTTTTACAACATTTGGACAGAATTAAGCTTCTAACACTCAAAATATAGTATTGAGAGGAATATTTTTATTGATTTTTCCCTCATTTTTGTTGAGTGTGTAATTAACAGCAAAAGTAGGCGAGACACTGGGTTCCTTGGAACCCATACGATTGTTTTACTTTTTTAACAGCGAATTATATCTAGGACATGAAACACATTTTTCACTTCGCATAAAACAAATGTAAAGGGTTATCCAAAAATTTGTGTATAATATGTATATTCTTGCTCAAATACAAATCATTTATGGAATCCTGAAATCAGGATTCATATTCTCACAAGTCACAAGAACTGATACAATTTGAATTTTAATGGAGTCAATTATACAATAACATACATGTACATGTAACATAAGTCTGGTACAGTGTATAGTTTATCTATATAATGTACATTTATTGCCTACAATTTCTTCAGTATGCACATATATGTTCTTTTGTACTTTAATTATTAATGAATCACAGAAGTGTTTAAATTTTGTCTCACAAATGTATTTACAACAGGTATGCTACATGTCGGGATAGGTGAGACACAGGTTAATAATCTGTTTTCTACAATGAATGTCCATTACCCTCACCACAAAACATTAAAAAGTAGAGAAAATGAAGTCGGGATTGTTATGGAAACACAAGCAACCAATTCAGAACACAAATCCCTATTGGATAAAGCTTGTCAGTCTATGACTTTTGGTGCAGGTTTGTCCTTTTTAAAGCTTACAATACATAACAAAATCTAGAACCCATGAGCAAATTAAGTCAGGGATATAACTATATCGTACATGTGTTATTACAGATACTTTCAAGAGTTGTCTACTCTTTAATCCTTATTTTTTTCTAACTCTGTAATACCATATGTGTGCTACATATTTTTTTCTATTTGATTATACACAAAGTCAGAAGTAATATAAATAGAACTCGCATACATTTTAACAAAACTTGTCTATTCTCCTTTTGATATCACAGTTCTTTGATTTTCTAGTCCACATTAACAAATGTATATATGTACATTGTATTGTTTTTCTTTAACAAACCCTAATTAAACTACTTGGGGTGTCTACTTAAAAGGTTGATATATGATTATGATCTCAGACAAAAATCACACATCTGCTTTTGGTATAAATAGAAAATATGGGCCAAACTGCAGTTAATGAAAATCCATTATAAATGAGTAGCCAATTTTTAACAATCCATTATTTTCCATTCTGAATTGAGTTGACAGTATCTAACAATAAAATACTTGGATAAAGCGCTTTATTTAGCTCTATATAGCTTATCGATCGAGACACTGATAGATATAATTTCAAGTATATTTGGTAATTTCTTATCAATCACTTTGATAGATCCTTATATTCAATACATAACTGACTTCTGTTTTGACCACTGTTATTTCATACATACATGTATGTTGAACAAAAGGTTGTCGGTTTGATATTTGGTACTGTTTTTTTTAGAGGAAATTGAGATCACAGGGACAGACACTGGATTAAAGCTTTCGACCGGTACCTGCTGGCAAAAAAAGGGTCAGACAGGTCTTTTGATAGTTTATCAGGTATGTGATGTTCAGGTGGATTGTAAGTATATATTGCCTCAGGAAGAACTGTCTTATACCTTGCCAAAAGGAAGATTTTACTGTGCTTTTTTCAAGAATATGAAATGCTACTTTTAAACATGAGAAGATAGGTCTAAAGTTATGCTACAAGAAAATAGAAATAACAAAATTGTGTCACCAAACTTGTTTTCTTTCTACAATTTAAGAAGAGTGCACACGCCGAAATGTCTTACATATTTTAAATATAGTTGGCCTTTTGTATATATTATCTAAGAAACAAACTACACCATAAAAATGTTAGATGAACCATGAAAATGAGGTCATGTTCAGATTAAAAAAATTGGCACATTACAATTATTCCATACACCAAATATAGTTGACCTATTGCATACAGTATTAAAACAACAGATCAAAACACAAAAACGTAACTATAACAAATGAACCATGAAAATTAGGTCAAGGTTCAGATGACACCTATCAGACTGACACATATGCTTTACAATCATTCCATAAACCAAATATAGTAGACCTATTGCATACAGTATTAAAAAATGACTTGAGACAGGCACATACATACAGATGTTGCAGGGTTGAACATATAAGCAGGATCTCAACCATTTCTCTAATTAACCTGTGACAGTTTTGTACAAATAAGAATTACAGCATTAAGTTTTAAAGATGTACCTTTTTCTAGCAAAGATCTAATTGGCTTCTTTTATCACAAATTTTAATGCAGTAATATCATTAATTTTATTTTATTTTTTCTAGAGAGAACTTCTGATATTATACAGATAGCAGCCTATTCCCAAAATAACAAATTCTCCAGCTATATAATGCCAAATAGAGCTATATCAAATGGGGCATCAGAGGTAACGAAGATATCAGCTATTGGCTGTCAAATGTACTATAATTTACAAGTTGTACCATCATGACCATCAAAACTACAAAACGAGGCATTCACTGATTTCAATGATTTTGTTAAGAGTTTTCCGGTCAAACCACTTCTTGATGGCCACAACATCAAACGTTATGATTGCCATGTGCTGTACAATTCCCTTACAGTAGGACAACCGGATGTGCCTTTTTGACTTACACGTGATTCGGCGGCGCTCAGTAGTCCTACGCCGACAATTGGACTATTTTGCGTCGGCCGGCGTCAACAGAAAAATGGCGCGCTTTTGTATATTTTTTTTATTCGCTTGCGGCATAGTACCGACAATAAATACTGTCGTTTGTAAGCACATCTTTATGAGAAAAATATATAAGTTTACTTATTATTTTCATTTTTGAACATTGAAACATAAGGAAACTTAATTTTTTTTATATCGGAACATAGAATTTCGGAATTTGATTATCTGCACTGTAGGATTAAATGGCTATATGAAAAATGGGAACAAAAAAATTACCTTTCCTTCGATTTGCTAAAAGTTTTTACATCCTATTCTTGTGAGTTTTTGGCATCGAAATATGTAGAAAACACGGGTGTTCAAGCCGGGGCAAAAATTTGTTCCCATTTTAATGGCGGGGTCTCATTTTTCAATGTTTTTCATAGCAAGTGCGGTATATTTTAGAAATTGTTAGCGTTTTAGTGTAAATATGAGTTATTTGCTGCACGGAAGTAAAATAAGGAATCCTTAGTAACCAGCATCCTTGTAAAAAACAGCTATGTATTAAAAAAAAAAAATTCTGGAAATAGTTTTCGAAATTTTTTCCCCCCTTTTGTCGCTAGCGTTTCGGCTCGGCCTCATTAATTAGCAATTTCAAAAAATTGATCGCCTCAAAATTTTTCATACATTTCGGTAATTATCTTGGGTATATATTGTATCCTTTTTTATAATTTTAGACAATTCTATCGATTAGATATAGAGAAAACCCAGATTGTTTTATAGTGTAAAGTTCACGGAGGGATGACTTTGTTTTTCATCTTTTCATTTAAAATAAAAAAAAAAAAAATCAAATTCTTCGCCTCAATTTTTCCAAATTTTATTTTCATGTTTCTGAATATATAAAGATTATCTGGTTTAAAATTTGTATAATTCTACTGAATCGAAACAATGTAATGACAACATGAAATTTGGATTCCGAGCAGTCACACACGTAACGTAAGAAAGAGGCGGCGGTCGGACCTGATAGAAGACGGACACTGCTATTACATTCCAGCTGCAACTAATTTTCTTCTGTTTCAATGTTCAATAATATTAAATTAGCTTTCCCTTTCCAAACCATAATAAATCGTACTGCTTTAAATGATCGTATATATATAATATAGTATTGGTAGTTTTAAAGAAAGATCCTTTAAATCAAGTGAAGTCATAAAGAAGAGCAGTCTGATACTGTTTTTCAACATCATTGTGTGTGTGGTTTAATATTTGTTTTGGCTCTGACATGTCTCTGTTATGATATAATGATATAAATCTGTTTTATATTAAATGTAAAATTTGATACTTCTGAAATACTATATTTTTTAGTTTAAAAAAAATACCTATCGACTCTATTTAAAATGCAATTTTAGTTCGACGTGGAAGATTTTCTACCTCTCATAAACCCAGTTGACAAAATGGGCATCCAGAAATCTCTTAATAATTTTAAATTCTCATCCAAAAAGTCAACAACAAAAAAATATTGATACTTAACCAACTGAAGCAGTAAATAATCCAATTGCTAAAACAGAACCTTACAGAAAGTCCAAACAAATTTTGAGACCAAAGGCTAAACATTGTACTACTGTTAAGTTGTGTCCAGTTTCTAATATTGGAAGCAGCTTAAAATATGTTCCCAAAGCCAACCTGAATAATTGTAGTACTGTGTCTGAGTTTTACACAGTTTCTACAAACAATTTCTTTAATTTACTATCCATCTCAGAGACTGACAAGAAAGAAAATTGTAATTATGAAAAAATGCACGAACCTGGAGAAATTCCTCATGAAAATAAAAAGATAATTCCAACTAATCAGAGACTTCATAATATAAATAATAAAAGATCAAGTCTTTATATCTAAGCCTTAGGCAAATCTCTAACATTTAATACATTCCATAAAACTATATCAATTTCAACCCTCAAATCATTTGTTGAAAAACATACTGGAATAAAAAAATAATAATCATTTTAGGTTAAAAAAGGGTCTCACATTATCCACCATAAAGCCAGTCATCTGTGAAGATGGTCTGAAAATAGATTTATACCAACCTGGTTTGGGGGTGTTAAAGGTTCAAATGTTCACCCTGAAAGAAAATGTGGTCCATGCAGAATATGCCAAAAACACAGCATTTATTCTTATCGCCATTTGTTAAAAAATGAACAATCTGACATAGTTATAAATTATATACAACACAAATATGAACTTATTGAAAATGACTGTATTTGCAAGGCTTGTTTTCGTAAGTCAGAGAGGGAAGTCAGTACCAAGAGAAATGAGCAAGATGTACCAATTATCAAAAAGAAAAAAGTTACATGCACCTTATATTCTCTACAGATGTGCTCCCCTGACATATCTCATTTACGTCCCTCACCAATTTCCTTGGATAAAATGAATTCTCTTTTTGCTACAAATATAGCTGATTATGAAGGATTGAGATTTTTTTTTGTTAATCTCATTTTTGAAGGCTACAAGGTTTGAATCTCCACATGACAAATGCAATATATGTTACTCTATTTTAAAGAGAAAATACAAATTGAGGTTAGAAAAGATGGACAAATTACCATACTGCTTTCAAGACAACAAGAGTGCACACGCTGAAATGTCTCGCCTTCTATACTAATCATTGATATTATGTTGATAGTCCTAAGTAAGAAGCTAAGCTTTATAACAACTGTACCATAAACTTAACATTAACCAAGATAACTAAACAAAGACCAATGAACCTTGAAAATGAGGTCAAGGTCAGATGAACCATGCCAGGCAGACATGTACAGCTAACAATGCTTCTATACAACATATATAGTTGACCTATTACTTATAGTTTAAGAAAAATAGACCAAAACACAAAAACTTAACACTGTGCAATGAACCGTGAAAATGAGGTCACGGTCAAATAAAACCTGCGCGACTGACATAAAGATCATTAAATATTTCCATACACCAAATATAGTTGACCTATGGCATATAGTATTAGATAAAAAGACCAAAACTCAAAAACTTAACTTTGACCACTGAACCATGAAAATGAGGTCAAGGTCACATGACATCTGCCCGCTAGACATGTAAACCTTACAATCATTCCATACAACAAATATAGTAGACCTATTGCATATAGTATGAGAACAACAGACCAAAACACAAAAACTTAACTATAACCACTGAACCATGAAAATGAGGTCAAGGTCAGATGACACCTGCCAGTTGGACATGTACACCTTACAGTCCTTCCATACACCGAATATACTAACCCTATTGCTTATAGTATCTGAGATATGGACTTGACCACCAAAACTTAACCTTGTTCACTGATCCATGAAATGAGGTCGAGGTCAAGTGAAAACTGTCTGACAGACATTAGGACCTTGCAAGGTACGCACATATCAAATATAGTTATCCTATTACTTATAATAAGAGAGAATTCAACATTACAAAAAATTTGAACTTTTTTTTCAAGTGGTCACTGAACCATGAAAATGAGGTCAAGGACATTGGACATGTGACTGACGGAAACTTCGTAACATGAGGCATCTATATACAAAGTATGAAGCATCCAGGTCTTCCACCTTCTAAAATATAAAGCTTTTAAGAAGTTAGCTAACGCCGCCGCCGTAGCCGCCGCCGCCGCCGGATCACTATCCCTATGTCGAGCTTTCTGCAACAAAAGTTGCAGGCTCGACAAAAATTTGACCCCTGTTGATTTATCTAAAAATATGACCGACATGGTACTATAATACTAATGAAAGGAATTAATTTTGTTTCTTGTCTTATTGACTCTTTGGCTGAATTAAAGAAATTTAAAACTTCTACTTCACATGAAGGAAATAGACTACAAGAAAAAGTCAAGACTGATGATGATGCAAATGTTTTGAAAAAAGCTGCAGAAATTATTAACTCCAAAAGATAAACATCTTGTAAAAATATTAAAAATAGTCCAAATAGAAGCTTGTCAATTTTTAAATTTCACAACTTCATAGAGAATTCTATTGACCCAATATTGTGGAATTTCTTGTGTTCCTTAATAGGACAGGAATCAGAATTACAGCTTCCTTTTGGGGAGAATTCATTAAGTGAGGATTCTGATCAGTTTTCTCAAATTGTTTAATCTTCAGTAGAGATTCTAAATGTAATAAATTTCAAATGTTAATAGCTGACATCAATGACAGGTTTACTAATTCTACTGATTGCTTTAAACTATTAAATACATTTGGTATATGTGTTTCTAAGCAGACTTATGAGAGATACCAAACTCAAATTGTTGAAGAAAGGAAATCAAATTCAATAAATTCCTCAAAATGTCAATTTCAAATAGCATCTGTAGATAATATTAACAAAAGAAAATCTTATGCTGCTGTTAAGTCTACAGATGCCCATCGTGGTTTTGATGAAACCTCCATTCAATTGGTTATACCTTAGCCATCAATAGAGTTATTGCCCGAGGAAAAGCAACAGTATTTAAAAGGACATATATATTTATATGGTAAAGATGCGTATCGTTCCATAAATTTATTTCCAGATAATGATTTTAAAGTTATTTTCCGTTACAAATCAATTGCCATTTTAATGAATTATGGTTTACTTACATCTGAAAGAGATAATGATGGTATTTGCACTTCTGATATTAAAAAAATTATGGAAAATTGCCTAACAAATACTGTTATGGATCAATCTCTGAGAGAAATATTGTCAGATCCTTATTATTTAAGTGATGAAAACTTTTCTAAAGTTTCAAAATTTTCTCCAGATAAGCACATTAACCATGAATTATATCTTTTTAATACTAGGAGAGAGTCAGATTTAGTAGATTTAGCTGCTGTATCGTTTGCTACAGGGTGCTGTATTTATATATATGAAATAAACACAAACAATCCCTTAAACCAAAATCACTTACTCCTTAAGAAGATAATAACTCCCATGTTTTTAATTTACCATTCTTTCCACATTATGGAGGTTGATGGAAAATATTGTCCTTTAATAAATCATAGGTTTGATAATGATATTTTCCTCATGTCAAAAAATATAACTGATGTTTCAGATTTCAGAACGTATAATGGTTTTCATAAAAAATTGTCGAGTATTGCAGCCATTTGCACAGAAGTAATGACAGAATTTGAAATTCAGCATTTTGCTCGAAACAGAAAAAGAAACCAGAAGATCTTCATTTCTCTAATCAGTGTATACTTAGTTTAGAAAGTTTTGTTAATAAACTTACTCTAGAGCATTCCAATAGTAACAGATTGGAATTTTTTTTTTTTTAAATTTCATTGTAAATGATTTTGAAAAATCAGATTCTGAAATTGCAGTGGCCCAAAGCAATGCTTCTACTTTACTTGAATATTGTTTTTAGAAACTGCCCTGTCCAAATAGCTATTCCCAATCCCCTGGTATTTACGATTTTATAAGTAAAAAAACTAACAATACTCTGAATGAAAAATCTGAGGTTAAATATCTGTCTTTGTTGGACGAACAATGTGACAATTAAGATACTGTCAAACATTCATTAGAGATACTGCATCAAAATTTAAATGTTGGTCAGGATGTCAACTATTTAGTTGTTGTTGGTGATGGAAAGACATATTACCTCTTAGTAAAGCTAAAAAGGGGAATATGGATCAGAACTTGATTGGGTCCTCCCTTTTCCAGGTGACTGGCACATACTAAAAAATTATCAGAGGATGATTATGAAGTTGTATCTTGATGCTGCTCTCAAAGACTTCATTGAAATTTTCCATCAAGGTGCAACTGCAAATTCAGTTATACAGTCTTTGAACTTTAATAAAACACATAATTTCTTGTTGCAATTCTGTGAATCCCTTTTTCGTTTTCAAATTGAAACTTTTATTAAATATTTTCATTTTAATCATGACCAAAATGACCATTTTATTCGTATTAAAAGAGTACCTGACATGTTATCACTTTCCCCTTTAGAGAAATAACAAAAACAAATGAAATTTTTCCAAAATTTTTCATTTGAATATGAAGAATTATTAGATCAGCTCTGTGCGGAAAATGAAAACTGAAAATTTTGGAATACTTTCATTAGTAAGCACTGCTTCACTTATATTTCATATTTCCTTGATATACGTTCTGGTAACTGGGAACTTCGTAATTTCTGTATAAAAGAAGTGACAAAAATCACCCAAATCACTGAAAGCAAATATTATGCACGACTTTTACCATATCATATAGCGAACTTGAAAAATTTTCCAGCTGGCATTATTAAAAAGTTTGAAGAGGGTGCTTTTGTTTTAAACATATCTGACAGAAACATTCATAGTCAGGGGTTGGATGAAGCACACGAGAGTTGTATCAACCGTGAAGTAAAGGGTGCAATGACAACTTTTTTCTCCTCTGCTCTTTCAAAACTAGTTTTTATTACTGTCACAAAATGCAATCAAATTAAACCAAACATTTGTTGTTGGTGGTGGTTTTGACAATTCTTCTTTATCAAAATGTGTTGTCCAAAATGAGATAAGAATAATTAGGAATTTTCAAACTAATATAGCAGAGGGGGACAGTCGAGTATGGTTACACACTGAACAAACTTTGTGTGATACTGTGCTTATTTATTCGCCAGACAATGACACATACAACATTGATTTACCATTTATACAAACTTTAGACAAACAGGTTTTTGATCAACTTAATTTTAAGAAGGATGTCATATATTTAAACATAAATAAGCTTATTCAGTCCATGAAAAATGATCCAAATTTACAGTGCCTTTCAAACGACAATCTTGACGATATACCATCAATTTTTCAAATGTTGTATATTGTTACTTGATGTGATTATGTATCTTTTTTAGGGACCATGGTAAAACTTCTTTCTATCAGATGTTTTTCAAATATCCAGATTTTATCATTTTTACATAAAATTGGTTTGGTTTCAAATATCCCATATCACATGTATTTCAGTAGGTTGTAGCTGTACACTTGAATTCATCTGTTTTCACATTCTGAAAGCAGAATATATTCAAATATAATGTTCGGTGAGAAATATTTTTCTTTTACATTATACATGTAAACGTTTCGACTTAGCTGGTACAAACCAATATATATTGTATAATCAGAATTGGTGAAAATCGTATAAAAAATATAGATACAGTAAGTGTCAGTATTAATAAGTAATGTTGTGTTGTGTGCTCATATTTAAAATTATACTTATATTCCACTTTTTTAATAAAAAAAAATCTTCTATCATAATTATTTTGAACTTTTCTGACTTTTTTCTTGTGTATCACAGTGTATATTTTCAATTTTTGGTATAGTACATACATATTGTATTTTTGTATAGTATTTTTGTATTTTATATGTCATTTATGTACAACGCCATTGAATACATATTGTATATGTAGAAATAGGCGTTTAATTAAGTTTTCATGTTTCATGTTTCATAATGAAGAAAGAAAAAAAAGGTTGATAAATGGGTTAATATCACCAAGTCCAAGTCACACCTCCACGCGGTATCAACTGGAAACTCTTTACTCAGTAAAGTGGTCAATGTGACAGGGCCAAATTTTATTTAAATATTTCATTTTGCCTTTTAATGTGCTTCATGTTGAACGTTGTATCACGTAGGGTGTTTGCTACATGTTAAGTTTTTTCAAGCAGTTTGCCTGCTTCAGATTGACAATTTATTTTCAAATTGTTTGTGTGCTACAGGTTGACATTTATCTCAAATACTTTTTATGTGCTTCATGTTGATAGTTTTCTCAAATAGTATTTCTCAAAACAGTTTTTATGTGCTTCATGTTGACAGTGTTTCTCAAATATAGTTATGTGCTTCATGTTGACAGTTTTCTCAAATAGTGCTTCTCAAATATATTTATGTGCTTCACATTGACAGTGTTTTCAAATAGTTTTAATGTGCTTCAGATTGACGGTGTTTCTCAAATAGTTTATGTGCTTCATGTTGACAGTTTTCTCAAATAGTATTTCTCAAAATAGTTTTTATGTGCTTCATGTTGACAGTGTTTCTCAAATATATTGATGTACTTCACATTGACAGTGTTCTTAAATAGTTTTTATCTGCCTCGTGTTCTCAAATAGTTCATTTGTGATTTGTCTTGACCATTTTCTCAAGTCCTATACTGAGTCAGTGCTTGGCATAAGGAATTAACTGCTGGATGACAGTTTCAACCTATATTAATTTTTATGTTTGTGAATATTAAAAACATAGTTGGTTATAATTACTTACCACTACTTGTTCATGATCCATTTAATTGATGTCCAGAATAAAAACAAGTTCTTGACTGCACATTATTGTATGAAACTTCTGTAAAATATAAAACTTCATGATAATTTGAAGAAGAAAATTGTTTCAAGTCCTGGATGGATATTCTGTTTAAGCTGAGAATATAAAATTATATTAACATCTAATACTTACTCTCGAGAAAAAGAACACACTGTATTAAAAAACATTTTGTTGAAGTTGAAAACAGTATAATACATGTAATACTCTTATATTTCTCATTTAAATATTTTGATATTGTAAAGGTTATTTCCCCTTGACTTAAAATCTGAAATGCACTCTTTATGTACATTGGTAATATGTTTTAACATCATATGGTAATGTGTTTAAACATCATAGTGTAATAATTCAAATATCCATGGTATGCAAGTTAAAAAAAATGATATTATCAAAGTTCTTATTTTAAATGTTTTGATATTGTAAGAGTTATTTCCCCTTTACCTGAAATCTGACATTTTTTTAATGATACAGTTTAACATATTTAATCACTTTGCATTTCCCTGATATACCTTTTACAAATAATGACACATCTTTAATAGGAGTAAATAGGTAAATAATAAAAGTACAATGTTTCCACTTGTTAAGACTCTAACCAGTAAATGACACCACTTGTTAAATCTCTAACCAGTAAATGACTATCTTAATTTTTTTATAATTTTACAGCATAGATGATTAAATAATCCTAATTTTTGAAACAATTATACTTACAATGATAATACTTTTTGTACTGCATTTCCCTATATGTTAACATGTTTAAATATCTGTTTAGCCTTTAACACAATTGTAATATGTGAGAATTACTATGAAAACAAATTGTATTATTTCAAAAAGTACCAGGATAAATTTTCATATATCTTAATCTAGGTTTATAAATCATAATTAGGCCACAATCTGCCTATTCTTTAAAAATATTAACCTGATATTTTCTGTTTTTCACTATCTTTCAGAATTGTCTGTGGTTATTTTTAAAGATGGAGACATATTAAAAGTGTGTTAGAAATGTACCAGAAATTGGTTTAAATTATTAAACTCATTTAATGCACTTGGTCTCTGGTACAAAGTTATGTTATTTCAATCATGCCACAAGTACTCTTTTATTATTGTAAAATATTTGAAAGGAAGTTGCCAAATTGAAATCAAATCAAGTCTTGGTCAGCCAAATGTGTGGCTGCGTTCTTATACATCCCTCTTTCTTATATCAATTGACTCTTTGTACTCATTACATAACTTGTTTTTTCTTTGTATTGTTTACTTGAAAAACTGTTTATCTGAAATTTTATACACTTAATATGATTGTAAAGCAAATTTTGTAACAATAGATATGAGGTATACTAATTTAAGGATGGAAATTAACATAAATTTGTATCATAATTACACCTTATGTAAAAATCCTGGATTTTGATTGGTTGATAGCTAGTGTATTTTTCACCAATTTACTGTTATCAAATGAATATCGTTCATTTTTTAACGCCGCTGAGGTATTTTTCAAAAGGATATTCCCTTTTTACCCTCTCTACTGTGGTATTTGTCAAAAAATACTCTATCCGACTGGACGCTTGTAACGTCACGGTCAGCAATGCGTTTTTGAACGTTAACAATCAGTTTAATCATACAGATATAGCATGTTTTTGAGGGGTGTTTGCTAAAAATACCAGTCTTGAGAATGAATTTCCCTCGCCTCACGTCTCGCGAAATTTAACATTCCCTCGACTGGTATTTTCGCAAATACGCCTCCTTAACATGATATATCTGTTTATAATTAGTCTATCATATTCAAAAAAAAAGAAATGTATACCCTTTCAAATATTTCCTGTTTTTCACTGTATTTCCTTATTGCCTTTATTCTATGGGTCGGAATGTATGGTTCAATGTACACATCTTTTGATCTGATCCAAACCACATTGTAATACTTGCTGCTGAACACTGTTCAATTTGAAATAATAGCTTTATCTATAAAACATTAAAATGAAACAAATGGAAACATATCAAAAGTTTGTCATAAAGATACAAGAAATTGATATAAATTATAACTTTGTATAAATATACTTTAAACCACAATCTGCATGATCTGTAAGTAAGTATGTTCTAATAAAAAATGCTTGTATGAGTATTCCTGATGTAGAAGACAATAGACACTTTTCAGTAATCATTTAATGCACTAAGGTTCTTGTTTAATATTAAAGCTTGAATTTGAGCGTTTTTACTAGCTAAATCAGTGAAAATCATTTAAATTTTACTCACTTTGATAGTATTTGGTGTTTATCTTCCCAGATTTACGAAATAGTCTGTGCTATGTGGGGTCTGTGTAAAAAATGTCAACTCTGGAAAACGGATGTCTTGTGAATTGGTTTATCACCGGAGTCAAAGGCGGATAGCTTGAGTTGCAATCCGAATTTTATCTTCTTTCATGTTGGTGGTTATAATGAACAAAAACGAAATGAATGGTATTTCCTGCATCAAATCTTTTACATGTCGGTTCATTTTTTTTTTCAATTGTGCAGTCTAAATTTAAATGAATGCACTTTCCTTGTAAATATTTCAGCTAAAAATATAAAGTAGGCCTTTGCTTTTTAATTATCGTGTAGTAATAATGTTAACGTATAAAATTATGATATGATTTAACTTATCAGCCTGAAATGCAAAAAATAACGTAAAGTTCTGGCCGCCATTACGTGTTGACAACGTCGTCTAGTGAACCGTATCACTGAGCGCCGAAATCCTTACTCAGGCGCTTCCGGGTGTCCTACTGTTAGATTTCATCATTTGTGGAATGAATTCTAACATAAGTGGCTTTTTTGACACTTTGGAACTCTTTAAACTGTTATATCCAAAAATACCATCTTATAGTCAAACAGCTTTGGTGGATGAACTGTTAGGCGAAACCTATTCAATGCAGTAGATGATACAGAACTCTGTACAGACTTGTTCAATCTAAGGAAGATATCAAAGGCAACGTTCAGGCTTTAGTTTTTTTCAGCAAATTATCTCAAATAATTCAGTCGTCAACGAGACAACCTCAATACTTTCACCGATGTCATTTTTTCTAAAGCTATTTTTAGAACCGTTGCATTGAAGGCTGCAAGATCAAATTTAAGACTATAACATCTTAATATTGCTGTTAAAAGAAAAAGGAGTAGATGCGCTGAGCTCAGTTCTATCAGAACAAACTAATCAAGGAATTGTGAGAGTCATTACTAACAAGAAATCTATTATAGAGATCTTTGACTTTCTTACCCGTGAAAGTTAAATTTCAAAATTAAACACTGTTCTAATATTCAAGATAACACGGGCATAACTCCTAAACAAAAATGCTATCAAGGCTGAATGTCTAACATACATTGTATTCAAGATATGACAAAAGAAGTTAAAAAATTCAAGTTAAATCACATTTCCCTGATTAAGTTTGTTCTGATACCAGTTAATTAATAGTTACTAGGCTTATAATTTAATTGTTATGTCAGACGCGCGTTTCCTCTACATAATACACATCACTGACGCTCAGTTAAATCAATTAGAAAGCGAAACAATCACAAAGTTGACGATTATGAGAATTGATTTTTTTTTAAGTTGTGTCAAATACAACTAAGGAAATCTTTGCCTGGGATAAGAAAATCCTTAGTATTTAGAATAATTTATACTTTTTCAAACAGTAAATTTAGAACAAAACATGACCATATCATTGATTTTCATGTCAACATCAAGTGCAGACTATATCTACTGGGCTGGGGATACTATTGGTGACGAAACGTGACTTCAGTCCATCGAATCCATTTGTTTAATACATAAGTTATATTAAATAGCGATTAAAGCTGAAACTTGATAATTTTTGAACTTTTACTTCATTTTCATATATATATTAAATCAAAAAGTAATGAAGTTTGAAATGATTATTAATTGCAGATAATTTTTGGCTCGCCTGGTCCATCATCCAAGACGGCAGCCAGCAGGGGACTTAGTTAAACATAGGACCCTATGGGAAATGAATACACATGAATTTTGTTAGAGAACCACTTAATGGAACGAAACCAAACATAGCATGAATGTTCCTTATGAGATGCTGACCAAGTTGTTACTTTGTAGCCGATCCATCATCCAAGATGGCCGCCTGTGGGGGACTTAGTTTAACATAGAACCTTATGGGAAATACATACAAATGTCTTCTTTTAGATAACCATTGAATAGAATGAAATCAGACATAGAATGAATGCTCCTTATGACGTGTTGACCTAGTGTAGCCGATCCATCATCTAAGATGGCCGTCAGCGGGGGGACTTGGTTTAACATAGGACCCTACGGGAAATGCATACCAAAGACTTCCTCTAGAGAACCATTAAATTGAATGAAACCAAACATAGCATGAATGTTACTTTCATTAGGAGGGACTGGCCAAGTGTTGTTACTTTGTAGCCAAATTGTATCTTTGTTAATATGATTTCAAAAAGCCAAGTAGAGTCAGGTGAGCGATACAGGCTCTTGAGAGCCTGTAGTTTCAATTATGTCCCTTGATAAATGAGAGAGTTCTGATTATCTGATATTGTGTTAATATATATATATACATATATATATAAATGTCTAAGAATATAACTTAAACATGCTAATTAATACATTAAAAAGTTCTATTACATTTTAAATAGAAATATGCAATATTTCGCTAAACAAATTAGCTTCATCAGGCGTGTGCATCTCTCAAGGTGAACTCGGATGCATGACAAAATAAATGTGTAGCTTAATCTATACAAGATTTGAAGAAAAGTGTAACATATTTTTTGATGTTGCATCAAATATGTTTGTAGCTACAACTACATAAAGTTGGAATACAAGTTTTTCACATTTATAGATGTTCGATTAATTGTATGAATTTCTATAAATTAATTTGTATGATTTCAAGATAATTATGGTTTTGATTTGCTTTTAAATCTTTTTTCGTCTCTCTCATTGAGTCCATCAGATTCAAGAGTTCGTAACTGGTGCATCCAAAATCTCTCCCTCTTTTGTCTTCCTTGTGTATCCCAATTTTGATTTTTCTCATTGATTTGAAATCTGACGTTTTTCAAAATCATGTCCTGCTCTTAAAAGGTGTCTTGTAATTGGGCAGTTTCTTTCTTTTGTAAAAAATTACCGATGGTTATTTAGTCGGATGTCAAATGGTGTTTCTGTTTCACCAACATATTGTAATTTGCAAGTTCCACACGTTAGAACATAAATGCAATTTTGCGTTTTGCAATTTGATGTTATAAATATGTTGTATTTTTTCTTTGTGACAGTGCTGACGAATTGGGTTTCGATGTTGGCGACTTTGCAGCACTTACAATTGCCACTTCCGCATGGTTTATAACCTCCGATTGTTAATATCTCCTGTTTAGATACTTTGGATGTTACTAGAATATCTTTGAGGTTTTTGGGTCTGCGGTAAGCCATAACGGGAAGTGATGGAAAACTCTCTTTTAAGGATGGATCATTTTCAATAAGACGCCAGTGTTTGTGGACAATTGATGAAAGATTTGTCAGGTCAGGATGAAAGCTAACAACAAACGGGACTTTATTTTACTGGGCCGTCTTTTCTTTGTATTCAAGTAGGTTTGTACTGTCTTTTTCTTTTGCTTTACCGAAAGCTTCTGAAATATTTTTGTTCTTATAACCTCTTGATTTAAGTTGCTGGTTGAGTTGTCCCAAACGATTGTTTAATTTTGATTCTGATGAACAAATCCGTTTTAACCTGATGGCTTGGCTGTACGGAATGCTCCGGGAGCAGTGTTTTGGGTGACAACTCTTCGGAGAGAGAAATTGGTGTTTATAAGTTGGGTTTTTTTTTGGTGCGAAGGTCGGTTGTTATGACTCCGTTTTCTAAAGTTATGGTGGTGTCGAGAAACGCAATTTTCTCATTTGAAACTTCAGATGTGAATTTTATCGATTGATGAAAGTTGTTACAGAAATAGAGAAATTCTTGCAGACGTTCTGCAGTTTCGTTCCATTTGATGTCGATGTCATCAATATAACGGACCCAAGACAAGGGTTTGTATGGTTCAATCGAAAGGATGCGATCTTCGAGACTCCCCATGAAAATGTTGGCAAAAGAAGGTGCCATTTTAGTTCCCACACTGGTACCGTCAACCTGCAAGTAGTGCTGGTCGTTGAATACAAAATTGTTGTTTTCAAGCACTAGTCTCGGCAACTGAACCAGACAGTCTGTTGGGGATGTTTATCCTTACGATTGTTCCATACTTGTTCACAGGCGACTATTCCTTAATTTTTGGGAATATTTGTGTATAAAGAGGACACATCCATCGATACCAAAATTGTGTTGTTTGTTTAGGGATTTAATGAATCCATTTTCTTCAAATACACTGTTGTATCTTGAATGTAAGATGACATTGTTCTAACATGTGGTCTAAGATGGCAATCCACGAATTCGGATATTTTTTCGGTTGGATGGCCATTTGCAGATACTATCGGTCTTCCCGGAATCCCTTCTTTATGAAGTTTTGGGAGCAAGTAAAATCGACCGGCTGTGCAGGTTTCATCAGGGCGTAGATAGTCGTACGTGTCGTCATCTATGTGTTTTTTGCTGTTCATATCTGAAAGGACCTCATTAATTTGTTTACTTATTTCTTTTGTAGGATAACTTTCTAAATGTTTGTAAAATTTTGTATTTGAAAGCTGACGATTCCCTTCTTCAATGTAGTCGGTTTTGTTGATCACTACAACTGCACTTCCTTTCACAATATCATCACGGCTTTTTAAATTATTAATGGCTTGGTTTTCTCAGAGAGATTCCGTAAACGTTTGCCACTGACTGATGATTTTACTTCAATTTTAATAGATGCTATAAAGGATTCTAAATTGTCGTTCTTACTCCTTGGTGGATTCCATTCGCTTTTCTTTTTAAATCTTGGGATGCACTTATCCTTGTTATCACTCTCATATTCCGAATCATTCGTTCCAGCTTCTTGTAAGTTGTTTGTGTGTTGCCTATTAAAATGTTCTTTTAGGCGAAGACGTCTTGCAAATTGATCCACATCTGTCTCCAAGTTTAGGTTGTTAGTGTTTGCTGGTATAGAACAGAAGTTTAGACCTCTACTTAATAATTTTTCTTCGGAGTTGGTTAATTCTTTTGACGACAGATTAACAACTAAGTTATTCTCCGCGGGGTTTGTCCGTTTTTTAAAACGTCTTTTTCTTGGATGTTTTAAAGCACTCTCTTTTAAAATATTATTTATATCAAAATTTGAAAATTGCTGTTTAAGACCATCTCTGGTGAATTTTTTATGTTTTTGCTTGTTTTTGTAATTTTGACTTTCTATTCTTTCAATATCGGATAATCTTTTCTTGATTAAATCCATGTCTCCGTTAGTAATGGACATTGGTGGTTTAGAAAGCATTTCATTTATTCCAGAGTTGATTCGTTTACATGAATAGATAGAAAAGGAAAGTAAAAGTTGGAGAAGCCGTAAAGAACAATTGAATAAAGTTTCGTTCCAACGTTTCATAAATCTGAAGTACTTTACACCCGGTTTTTGTGGTGTCAATTTAATATTCAACCCGTTTGGTATTTTTTTGTTATAAATATATGATTTAATGTTTGAAACATGATTTTCAACTTGTATTTTCTGTTTTGTTAAACTTCGTAGTTGGTTAAAATAAGTTCTTTGTTTCATGATCTTAGAAGGAAATAGATATGAAAGAATTACACACAAAAATATGTGTAATGCGTGGTGCCTGTGTGAATAATATATAATGTCTAAAAATAGCAACAATCAACATTCAATCTATTTAAGCGTGGATCAGTTTGTGAAGATAAACTGATACAGTTACTGAATTACAATTATATAAATGTATAAGAATATAACTTAAACACGCTAATTAATACTTTAAAACGTTCTATTAGAAATACGCAATATTTCGCTAAACAAATTAGCTTCATCAGGCGTGTAGTGTTATTGCCCTAATAATCCAATTGGTAGATTCCCCAACCTATAACATTAGGACTGGTAAAGACCCGAGAGACCTTGTGACACTGGTAGAGTCTAGAGAGATCCCAAACGGAAGATGAGACACCTACGTCATTGGAACCATGCTCAGCCTCTTTCTCGTATGCAATAGACCAAAGCGGTAGAGAAAACCTAAACAGATACAATAAAGCTCCTCGTACAGATCAAGGTAGATATATCTTCATATATATACTCCATTACAATTCCCCCTTTAGGGTATTACTTTGAGCTCAGCAATACAAGCCTAATAACACTTTACTGGTAGTTGCGGGTGGTTTTAAATTTTGGTCCTGCAGGGGCTTGATCGCCATTTTGGGCATCACTCCGAAATTTTGAGTGATTTCGGTCAACCTTGAGAAATTGGTATTTCGTCCTGAAGAGTCATACCAGGTCCCGTGTTTTACTTTCTGGGTGAAAGTAGGGAAAATTACACCGTAATAAGCTAGTTTTTGGGCCCGGAAAAACTTTTCGAAAGTTTGCTATAGTTTGATAGCAAGGTCACGCGAGGTTTGTTGCCGCGAGATTTGGGCGCCATCTTGGATTACGGATGTAAACAAACACGGTGTTTTATGCATATTGTATAACGGTGTACTATACATGTTTATATTGACTTTTTATATTGAATAAAGATTTAGTGTTGCCTTAATTACATTGAATATTCAGTATTGCTTTGTAATTGATATTGGAATAAAGTACAATAAATTTAATAAATTTAATAATATACCAAGTCATTATGGAAAGAGCAAGAGACTACACTATCAAGATAGACACCTGTCCTGAGGTGGTACTGAAGTGTATGCCTGGCATAGGGGATGCCATAGGAAATAGAATTATAAATATCAGGAACAAGGGAATCCATATTGATGGGGACTTTAGAGCAAATTCCTTATCTGAGAGTAACTGAGGGTTTCCTGGGATTGATTGATTTTGCATCTAGGCAAACTATGGAAAATGCTGGCGCAGAGCACCCCATTATTGCATTTGGAGACAAAGACAGGCAGTCGACGCCTATTTTTAGCCCGTTATGTGTGGAGACACATGATAATAGAGACGCGCCTTTGCGCAAAGTATGTTCTGACCAAGACATGGGTATGTCAGAGGCATATGTAGATTCACCATATTTTAGACCAATTCCTGCTCAACAACATGAGGAAAACAAACAAAGGATTGCAGAGATGTGTAATTTTGGTAACAAGGTCAGTGAATGGATTGAAGAACACCATGCTAGTAGGGACACCACACAAACAAATTCCTATAAGCCCAACCCATACCTGAAACCGATTGAACAGCCTGATTTTGGACAAAGAATCTCGCCTATTGCATTGTAATCAGTCCTTGAGTCAGAAATAGAGAAGGTGTCCGGGGAAATAGAAAGTTTGCTTGGTGAGCTGCGACATCTCAGTGATGTTTCCGATAGGGATAGTCTGACACCTTCCCCTAGGACCAACATGGTTGTTCGACATCACCATGAACAACAAGATTTTGCAGGAAGCCTACACAGACCACAAGTCCTCGATCTGACTTCACACAGCTATGACATTAGACAACATTTGACAATGGATTCCCAACAAGAATTACCTGTGGATAATTTTCACCAATTAGACCAACAGGTTATCAACAGACCTCAACCGGTCAACGACAAGATATAACAGCAGTCACGAGTGATGATATACCTAATGACCATGTTCTCAACTTTCCACCAAGTGTTCAACATGAAATACAATACCGTCAACAAGATCAACAGGCAGCTAGCCATCTTCAACAGGCTTCAACGGCATATCACAGATTGTTTAATAGTGACAGTCCTGTAAAACAACATAGGGATATATACAAACTTGAGACGCCATCAGTTGAACGTGTCCAACCGTTTCAACCACCTATTCAACAGAACAACTACCACCGTCAACTACAATTCAACGAATATGATACAGTGATACCTTCAACTAACAAATACCAAGTTGGTACTAATAACATACAAAGCGGTGTCAACAGGGTTCAACCACCAACGTTACAATCAAGGACTTATGTACCTAGTCCTCAACAGGTACCCACACCTCAGATTGGTTCCACCAACCAACAGCAAGGAGTCAATAGGGTTCAACAGCCTATGTTGCCAGTTAAAAAAGGTGTGCAATTGCAACAACAGGTACAAAGCCTACACCAACGGCTAGCCCAGCTTTAACTTGGGGTCAACAGCTATGCACAACCGACACAACAACAAAATCCAGCTACTGCACCGGTTTCCTTACCTCAACAGCAGCTGCATCAACAACAACCCGCTTACCAACAACCAGGGTATCAACCACCAAATTTTGTACCAAGGACCACCTACAACGATTGGGCAACCAACTCCCATGTTCCATGGACCACTACCACAAGGACCAACACAGTCCTTTAACCAACAAAATATGTCTAGTATAACGTACCCAGCCATTGGTCAGCCTATCTTTTCAAGGCCTCCAGACATAAGTAATTATCAACCACAGTTACCTGTGCAACAGCAGCAACCTCAATCATCAGGAGCACCACCATCACATAACAACCAACCGTCAGCAAGACGAAAGGAGTTCGATAGTGATTATCACGAGAGACAGCGTAGACGTGATCCAGATCGTTATTATACAGCTGATTTGGACACGTCAGATGCTTCACCATACCGCCAGACCAGGAAGAGGCGTAGGTCAGCACCTGCTTACCTGAGTGATCATTCACACAGAGCCTTCTCACCTATGAGAAGTGCAAGAACCTCTCCAGCTTATAGTAGACATAGTTCTAGGAGAAGCCTTACTGCCAGAGAATCACAAACAGAGTCTGAGACAGACAGTGGACATTCTAGGAGTCAGTCTAAGAAGAACAAAAAGATTGCGAAAAGACAATTCCTATCCTCAATCCCTAAAACACTCCGCTACAATGGGAAATGCAACTGGAAAGCCTTTTACACAAAATTTTCTGGCTTCGCTAAGATTGCTGAGTGGACAGACGAACAAAAAAGGGAACAGCTCTGCTGGTGTCTGGATGATGCACCCAGTGAGTATTATACCTTAATGCTGAATAACAACAAATCAGCTACTTTTACTAAAATCATATCTAATATGAATAACAGATTTTGTTAGAAACATCCCAGGTTCAGTTCCAGACAAGTGCCCAGAGTGAATAAGAAACCTTGGAGGAGTGAGCGGAAAGAGTGTTGTCTCTTGTCACTATAGCCTACAGCAGATACAGTGAACAACTGATGACTGAACAGGCAATTATGAGGTTTTATCAGGGTTGCAATGATACCGTTACTGGAACCGAAGCCTGCATCTCTAAACCAAAGTATATGGATGTAGCATTGGACATGATACGATGGTGTCAACACACAAGAAAGGCAGTCAGTTTAGTTTAAACCTATTTATTTATAGTGGATTGGGAAACAAGTTTTGCAACTTATATTAATCCCTTTCCACTTTGCGGGTGCGAGTGCTGCCTTGTAGCGGCATTAGCCTACTCTTTTTCGAAATCTACAAGGGTGTCTTTAACGTGAAAGAGATATGGCTCTCTCTTAACACGGGTCAGCCATTTATCGTCCCCTTCCGACGGACTATCATCGTTTCCTCAAGATCATACTCGCAGATGGTGTCAAGGGAGAGCCGAAAATTGAGTTCCTGAAATTTTCATCCCAAATGGGAATCGAACCAGGAACCTTTGTGTTAGTAGTCCGGTGCACTAACCACTACACAACGGCTAGTCAGTGTCATTCAAAAACCTGGTAAACCAGAACATGAGTCTAGTTCAGAGAAACCAGGTAACTCACCAGTAGTTCTTGGTGTTGGCAGCTCTAAGTCCAGCATGGATACCCGTCTCTCTCGTATAGAGGAACATATTGAGAGAATAATGTCGACAGTAACCAGTTTGGCACAAGAAAAAATCTGTCAGAGAGGGAACCAGTCCAAGTCCGAGGTCACCAAACCAAGACAACAGATCTAACAATTATTCGCCTAGACGCAACTATGGCCGAGGGCGTAGCAGGGGAAATAATTCAGGTGACAGACGCCAGAACCAGGGAGGGTATAATAATGATTGCTATCACTACTGCAGACCAAACCATTTAAATTCCATTAAAATACCATTAAAATACAATTAACAAACCATCAAATCTCATGAATCCATTAAAATCGCCCATTACTTTTTGTCAGAAAATAATTAATAGTTTTGTAAAATATGCCATCAAAATAAAGATTATTGGCAAGCATCCATGAAATTTCCATTACTTTTTCATTAATTTTACTAAAAAGGTTCCCTCTTCACGAGATTAATGGGCATTAAGATAATGATGGGCATTATTTTTCTGTAGAGAAAAAAGTAACGCCCATGAAAGTGATAAATAATATCAAACTAATGGCCATTAAATTAAATCAAATCAATGTTATGACCTCTGTTATTGTTAATGGCCATTTATTAGTACAAGACCTATATAAGGACCCATTACTTTACATAACTTATATATTAATGCCTATTACTTGACATGATTTAAATGTTATTATTTTAATGATCATTAACCAACCTGATTTATAAATTCAATGTCTATTACTTTACATGATTTTTATATTAATGCCCATTTCATGTCTTTTTCATACTCCTAGTTATAGCTGACAGGTTCTTTATTACTATGTAAGATTTTGTGTTTGTTGTCCTTTCCACATTACCAAAGTTTGAAACCAGGGTCAAACACTGGATCTGCAAATGTTTCTATGCATGCATGAGAGTTACAACTTGAACTTCAGCGTTTATGATGAAGGAAGTTACTTATTTGTCAAAAAAAAATCCAGAAGAAACCTTCACTTCTGGATTTCCTTTCAAAACAAACAAAAGACGAATCAGTTTTCAACATTGCTGATCTGGAACGATTATAGATATATATAAGAATATTTAATAATTCTGCCTGTACCATGATGAATTTCATGATGGAAATAATATTTTTAGAATGCTGCTGTTCATCTGATTACATTCTCCTTCACAATTTGTATGTATAGCTCCATTTTCAGATAAAACAACTAATTCCCAACCTAACAAAACAAAGAAAAAATATCATGTATTGCTACTCTAGCTACTATATATAAATACAAATGTATGAAATCACATATGACATAATAATTTTATATATTATCATATGTGACTATATAGTCTCCTTCTATCTAAACTAAAATCAAAAACCATGAGAAAAACATTATATATTCATATTGCTTGGAGTGCAAGATTCCAATAAAAAAAACTATACCCACAAACCGATCACAATCCGCTGTATCAATATGATCAGCTCAAATACGACAACCTTTTTAGACAAGCTATTACTTGTAAGGTTGCTCGCACCTTAACTGGCCACCCGCTGATTGATACTTCGACACAAAGTTTGTGTAGATAAGATTGAAACAACAGCAGGGGTCAAGTTTAGATCGCACAGAACATTATAAACTCGTTAAATTTTGACAGACCCGAAATTCCGGATAAAAATAATCGAACGTTCCGGAAATTCTAGTCCATCGTTTTTAATATTTTATATTCGCCGGATGTGACGTTTCTTGGAAATTATGGGATACAATTTTGAAAGCAGAATACAGAAGCAAAATAAATATTTGCCAACCTCAAATGGAATCGTATCTTAATTTATCATTTCTTTTTGATATTTCTGGAAATATTTTGCATCAATAAGCACAGAAAAGGTAGGAATGTGTAATAATGTAATTATTAGCCGGCAATGAAGATTGCATGCAATGTTGTGTCTCAAAGTTCCCCCCAAAATTTGCTCTCAAAGTCCAGACGTTATAACGTCGTAGGAAGGTGTCCCAAAAAAAAAGCTTTGTAAGACGTCATTATTATTTGGACTAGTGTACACCTTGCAAGGTTTCCATGCCTGTCAGACAGTTTTCACTTGTCCTCGACGAGATTATTCGATTTTTGAATAGGGTTAAGTTTTCGTGGTAATGTCCATATCACTGGCAGGCCTTGTGTCATCTGACTTTGATCATATTTTCATGATACAGTGATCCAAATTGTGTTTTTTTGTTTGGTTTGAGTCGGGCAGCACTTTAAATTGGACCCCTACATGCAAAAATTTGAATATTTCCATTAATTGCTGAGGTTATCTTTCTAAAATAACCACCACCGATCAAATTTAATTAGAAGAGCCTTCCATCCCCTACAGTCCCTATAATTAATTCAGCAGTGCCTTCCGACCCCCCCCCCCCCCCCTTTTACAATTAATACTGGAACCCTAATATATTATACATGAATTATGATTACTTAATGAAACGATTGTAAGGTGTATATATTTGACTCTGGCAGGATTCATGATCATCTGCTTTAATATGCATATGTCAATCGTGTAAATCATCAGGGGCCAGTTGTTCACATTGTCGTTAGCACTAACGCTCCGTTAAATTTTGCTAACGTATCGTTAAAATTTAACGTCTCGTTAATCCTGTTGTTCATCCCATAGTTAGTTTTAACGCTCCGTTATAATGTTCTTAACTTGGGTGAAATTTAACGATGGTAGGTAGCAGCGTTAAACCATTTAATCAAGGTATAATTAGAAAATGGCTGCTTTGTTAATGCCACCACTGAGACCCAGAAAGGACAGAGTTTTTAGAGGAACTATTTCACATTTAACAAATTTAAATGATGATGAACTTAGAAGGAGGTATAGATTTGGCAAGGACTCAATTGCTTACCTTTGTAATCTTCTACAAGACAGACTCAGAAGGCCAACTAATAAAGCAACAGCACTGACCGTTGAACAGCAAGTACAATGTATGTATTGCACTGCGTTTCTATGCATCCGGCTCATTCTTGCAAGTTATCGGAGATACATTGGGGTATGACAAAGGAACAGTTTCTCGTGTTGTAAATGATGTGACAGATGCCTTGATTGACATTAAGGACGATTCTGTGAGTTGGCCTACAGATGTGGATTCGATCAACAGGATAAAATGTGGGTTTTACAGGTAAAGTAACTTTCCGAATGTTTTGGGGTGCATTGACTGCACACATGTGAGAATACAGGCACCATCAGATGATGAACCATCCTATGTAAACAGAAAGGGATACCACAGCATAAATGTGCAAGTTGTCTGTGATTTGAAGGTATTCTAATCTGTATTTTGCCATTCCCGATTTCGTCGTTGTTGATATTTTAAAATTATTCTCTCCCTTTAAAATTACCTTGACATTATCAATAGAGACAACTGGGTCCTTCTGTTTCGACCCAAATTTTGAAAGTTCGATTAATTCGATTAATTTGAGTCCGGTCTTTATAACACTTGAAAAAGATTAAAGGTTTCCATTTTATTCATCTTGTCAACACAGAAAGGTAAAAACATAAACTACTCTTCAATATGTGGGACGTTTTCGCTGTGCAACACTGGGTTTTTTTGTTGCTTTATACGAAAAAGAACTTCAAATCACGGTACAAAGCGGCATAACTCTAGTTAAATTAATATGACTTGTCTATGATACCGTGTGGTTTGCATCTAATTCTTTTACTCTTTGTGATTTAAAAATTCTCTTTTTAGCAGGTGCGTTAATGTACTTGCATAATTAAAGAATCTGCTATTTATTTTAAATAGTCTTTTTTTTTTTTAAACACTGAATTTAAATTTACAGGCAGGTTTACCAATATATTTGCAAACTGGCCAGGCTCCACTCACGACTCCCACATATTCAACACATCAACTTTGTCTAATTACCTCCAGACAAATCACAGGGGATTGATAGATGGTGTTATTCTTGGGGACAGTGGATATGCTTGTCGCCCTTACCTGCTTACTCCATATGCCAATCCAACAGTGAGACACCAGCAAAGGTTCAACGGATGCCATGCCAGTACTAGATCCGTTATAGAGAGGACTTTCGGTATTTTGAAAAGACGGTTTCATGTCCTCCATTCTGAGGTATATTTATATTAAATACAGATTTGACATTGCAATTCATACATAAATAAAGAACAAAATCCATGAAATGGTCACACCAAAATGGCTGAGAGATGTTTGTTAAACGTCCGAATATATAAATTTGGAGAAAAAAAACGCCTTGATCAACAAAAGGCTGCCCTTAAGGATCTTTGTCAAGTGTTGTAAATTTGTCTTCAATTTAGAATTTTGAATATGCATTTGGTATCACCGCCATCAATTTTCTAGAACAGTTATCTAAGTGCAAAAAATGAACTATAATGTCAAAACATTGAATAAAATTGAGAATGGAAATGGGGAATATGCCAAAGAGACAACAACCCGACCATAGAAAAAAACAACAGCAGAAGGTCACCAACAGGTCTTCAATGTAGCGAGAAATTCCCGCACCCGGAGGCGTCCTTCAGCTGGCCCCTAAACAAATATATACTAGCTCAGTGATAATGAACGCCATACTAATTTCCAAATTGTACACAAGAAACTAAAATTAAAATAATACAAGACTAACAAAGGCTCCTGACTAGGGACAGGTGCAAAAATGCGGCGGGGTTAAACATGTCTGTGAGATCTCAACCCTCCCCCTATACCTCTAGCCAATGTAGAAAAGTAAACGCTTAACAATACGCATGAAGGTATTTTAAATGACTATTGCATATTATCTATATATCAAGACATATAAAATAGGATATATATTTCTGCATGCATGACACCTTTTCATTTAATATTAATTGCTCTACATAACTTGAAACTTAAATGAGCATATACTTTTTTCATATTTTAGGTAAGAATGAAACCAGAAAAAGTTTGCAGAATTTTGGTGCCTGTGCAGTGTTGCATAACATTGCCTTGTCCAGAAATGAACCGTTGGTGAATGACGACGGTGCTGGTGTTAGACTTGATCAGCCTGTGCAAGTTCCAGCCTTTCTGGGAGTGCAAGATGGAAGAAACACGAGAGAACACGTTGCCAGAGTATTTTTTAACCACTGAAATACAAATTATTAACACTTTAATATGCTTTCTTACTTTTTCATAGACACATGATCCTAACTAATTGAAGACCAGTTTTAATACACTATGGTCTTAATGGAAACAATGTTTTATTTTGATGATGTTCAAAATAAGGAGACATGGGGTGCCTGCCAGTGAAACAACTATTCACCAAAGTACAAAATACTTTGATTTAAGCAACTTCTGGTTACCATATATATGGCCCTCAACAACGACGGTTTATTATCTCGATGATTCGATATTGAAATGATTTAATAAGATCAAAACTTTATTCAAAAAGTGTTTAAGTTTGAAAGTAAAAGTTTCAATTATTGTTCATGGAGTCAAACTATTCACACTAGTGACACAGGCAGACTTTCGATGCTTTTCATGTCTCAGATCAGTTACAGTTTCTATTTTTTTTTGTCAGAACTATTTGGTTCCCATTTTACACATCACTTCATTTACAAATGTATTCGACATTAACATGGTGGACAGTGACACAATCCACATCCACAACCATTACAAACTGAAATGTTTTACAGTGTCTTATCGGGGCCTTTTATAGCTGACTATGCAGTATGGACTTTGCTCATTGTTGAAGGCCGTACGGTGACCTCTCTAGATGTTAATGTCTGTGTCATTTTGGTCTTTTGTGGATAGTTGTCTCATTGGCAATCATACCACACCTTATTTTTTATATCCTCTAAGAAAAGAAATTGGCAACCGTTTTCCCTACCAAGTTCAACATGATATAAAAACAGGTGCCTGATTCTGTTCTGTGTTATTCAATAAACTGATGAGTGAAATTAAAAAAAATGGAGAATGAGGGATTTCAGAACAGGTTATAGGTGTATATAAATAAAATGATTTTGTTAATTAAATGAATGCTGCAAATCGAAACATTAGTTTCAACATTTATATTGCTAATTGTATTTATACGACCAGGAATGATTGTGGTCACATAATGGTAGGGGGTGTCTGTGTACTTGTCTGAAAACAATAATTTTTGAGACAATAACTTTAGTTATTATATGACTACAAATTTTCTATTTTTTAATTGGTTAAAAGCATAGGAAATCCTTAATGATACAATTAGATATACATATATATACATAAGGAGATCCAGTATTTTTGCCAATGAAAAATGATATGATTGCCAATCAGACAACTGATACCAGAGACCAAACGACAAAGAAGATTACATCTATTGGTACTGCCTTCAAAAATGAGCAAAACCTATACAATTTAGCAAGATATGAAAGGGTATTAAATGGCAAATGTGAATCAGTTTTCACTCTAAGCGTTTGGTATTCTGTTTTCAAAATTATCTAAAATATTCCCTACAATCCTAGGTTGACAATTAAAATATGAATGTTATGACCTTTGACCTTATGATTTGATTGTATAACACTAAATCCAATGTTGACCTGCATTTCACTACAGGATCTTATACCTTGATAAATCAAAATAAGGATTTAAGTGCATATATTTTTGGCTGAAAACGAATGAAAAAAAAATTATATATAAAAAAAATGGTTGCCATGGTATCATACTTTTTGTGATTTATCTCTCCTATAATGTGGCCCACCCTAATTTGTTTCCCTTTTCTGAAATTCACTTGCAATTCTCTTTGAATAGTTATTTTCATGGAAATCTGTAATTTAATTTTCTAAAATTTTCTAAGAAGAAGGTAATGCAGATGATGTTTTCCCTCTTTGTCTTTATCGCCAAAAATGAAAAAATTGGATAAAGAATGTGAAATATTTTACTAAAACCAATGGTGACCTGTATTTTTTTTACCTTAACATGTAAAACTATACTTGTGCTTGTTGGAAAACAAATTTTAACGACAGCTTATATAAATTGAATCCGTTATTAAAATCTAATTTTTTATTATTCCTTTGTAAAATAGCAAAATCACCTTCTTTTTCGGTGACCTATGGAGCTCTTAAATGGACGGTGACCCCCTAATTGTATTTCATTATTCTGATCATGATCTATATACTTACTTAAAGGAACAAAATATCAAGTTATCAGGAACTTCTTATATAAAATGTTTATAGCCTCGAGCCTCCTTAAAGATAGAACTACGTCTGCCATTATACGTTTCTATTCAATACAACATAAAGTATCACAATAACGCGACGTCACAGATATAGTGACCATACGGCAAACGGATACGTTAATATTAGCGCAGTTCTTTACAAATATCAACCAGTAAACCGGTTCGGATTTTATGGTAAAGCAAAATTAAAAATTGATCGAATCTAAATATCACAAAACAGATAATCGTACTTTACCTTCCAGTCCAATCGATGAGTATCTTCCGAGATAGCAGGAGCAATCATCAGTTGAAGGATCGCAGTAACACTTGTTGTTCGAGTTTCTGACAAAAGTATATCCTCTATCGGTATTACAAATACATTTTCTATCGATCGTAGTGTGGCTGTCTTCATACGTCTCCTGACCTAGGCTGTTGCAAAGTGATTTTTTAAAGGTGCAGTCACTGTACCCAACTGTCTCAAAAATAAAAGGCTGATATCGATTACCACTACATGCTGCTCTGTTCAAGTTAGGTTGAAAGACGTATTTATAACCTACAAAAATACAAAGTTTTATTATATTCTAGTCAACAAAAGAAACGGTACACGACTTTTTTTTCGAATTAAAGATGACATTTTCATTATATACGACCAATATTGAAGATAATAATACCGAATGACCACGGAATTATATATAGATCCGTTACAAAAAACATTGTTTTGCTTGAATGACGTCATTGGTCGAAATCTTTTTTTACAAAAGTTTCAATTTTTTTTTTTTAAATTATACAGTTTCTCCGTTTATTTGTAAAGCGAAATTCGGCCCAATAAGAAATCGGTAAAATGTATACATTATCTCCTTTCATTTACTATATACAGTATATGGAAAGTGAAATTCTAATATTCGGTAACAAACTTAAAACTAATCTAAAATGTTTAAAATTTACAGTGTGGTGTTTTTATATATTAAGCATTGATTTTAAATGTAAACAGCATTTAAAAAAACATAATTGAGATTTCAAAAAACCCATGACTAACAAAGAAAAGACAAACAGACAAATAATAGTACACACGACAATAAAAATCAAAATTAAGGAGTTAACAAAGACTAAAAAAGCCAAAGGACATTTACATTAACAGTTATAAATAATAAATAAGAAACAACACGAACTCCACTCAAAACCCGGGAGTGAAATCAGGTGTTCCGGAAGGATAAGCATTTCCTGCAACATATACGGCACCCGTCGTGTTATTTCTGTGTTCAAAACATAGAAAACATAAGACTCAGGCGATCGTTTATTTTAAGCACTTGACCATTTGAAAAAAAACATGACATGCTACCATTTACACGAAAACATTTATATATATGCATTTTTTTATATATTTATACAGTATTAGTATTGTGTGTATGCTTACCTCGGGGTATAAATTGGCATTTCAATGATAATGATAAATAAATTTTTAAAAATAACATACCAGGGCCTAAAATTCTAGGTCTGTTACATTTATCTCTGTATACATTTACTTGAAGATTTATGTCAAATAGGCAAGTATAGTTTGTTGGAGGTTTACACGTAGATTTTGCTCGAAGATTCCAGTGTGCCTGTGATGGACAGGTGAAGTCGTATGCTCCAATTAAGGATACCATCTACAAAATAGATCATACTATATTCATCAATATTTTAAGAAAGGTGAAATGTATTCCATAAGGAGCACAAATCATCAATGATACCAGCGTTGCATATTTAAAAGTTCGTCACGTCAGTGGCGCTTAAATAAAAAAAAGTTGGTACCTAATACAAATACGTATTTTTACAGCCTTATGTTAAATACAACTTCAACATTACTTTCTTTTATAACGTTTTTTTGATAGTGAAAGTTCTGTAATAAATGATTTCCGTAAATTGAGCTAGAAAGTTATCTTCAAGTTATTTAAGATTACAAATGCTGCTGAATATAACTGTGTTAAACATGTCTGGAATTGACGGAATGATTGAGATTTTTTTTTGTTTTTTTGTTTGTTTGTTTTTTCGTAAAGTTTTGCTTATGCAGTTCAGTCAACTTCAGATAAGAAAATAATAAAATAAAAAACATTTGTGTCTGGTGACATATTTGACAATTTCATTGATTCATTATGTACTATACTATACATTTTTCTTCAGATTGTGAATTGATATGAACATTTACGTACATAATACATGCACTTTTTATAATTGTCTAGAAAGCAATGCAAATCAGTGGTCAGTAAAAAGAACAATAGCAAGATAGCAAAAATACCGAAATGTTAAAGATGATTGAAAACAGAAAGTCCTTTATTAAATACACAAATAAAAGTCTCAAACACATCAAACAAAGGGAAAACAACTATAATATATTTAAAAAAAACAGACGTAGTTTGGCATGAAGCTAGTTCATCAACTTTTTGTTCAGGCTTTGATGACTTTTAATGAATTTTGATATGAGCGTCACTGGTGAGTCTTATGTAGACGAAACGCGCGTCTGGCGTACTAAATTATAATCCTGGTACCTTTGATAACTATCAATGAAGTCCGAGTAGCAGCTGTAGGCTATTGAACAAATGAATTGGGAAATGCTTATTCCATATCGAAGTGTAGTCGGTATATTGCTTCTGACTTAAATGTATTATTTTAGAACCAAATCGTCTCGTTTGACACATATACTCGTTTTGTGAAGGCCGTTTATGCCGAAGTTGAAATAATATAAGTCTATTAATGAGACGGAGGTACGTTTTGTGTAGCCGTGTCTATTGCTTCATGAATTCTAGTTATGTATGAAGTTTTAATTGAACACTATCAGAGTTTTGAGTGTAAAGGGAAATAACATCATCAATAAATCGGAAATGTAAAATTCAATGATCTGGCATCTGTACATGTATTCTTCTTTTTTGTAACATGTGTTTGAAGTTAACTCAACTTATATGAAAATAAGAAGAGGTTGGACGAGAGGCGCACATTTAGTTCTTATAGGAATATTATGCCTACAATTTTTTGAAAATTCTACCTCAAATAAATTTATCCTAAACAATGAGATAGTTATGGTAAGAACAATCAATCTGTGAATCAAATACGAATAGACGAAATTGAATATTTAGAACTTTATTGATGGGTAAAATATAAGTTATAGTTATATAACTGGGTATTGATACATTTAAATTCAATAAGAAATCAATACCAGTAGGATAATTAACCATGCACTGGTGGAGTAAGAACATTGGAGTTTGCATGGACAGAATGTTTCTGTCTTTTTATGCATTAACATCGAAACACACACTATAAGATTTCACACTATAATATTTTATATTGTATTACATGTATATTATAGTATAATATATAAGAATAATAAAGACAGGTAAGCTGAAGGTTTGCGCCGTTTTAAAGTTTAATCCCACTGCATTTATTTTCACTTGTCTAAAGTCGGGAACCTGATGTTGAGAGGTTGTCGTTTGTTGATATGTTTCATAAGTATTTCTTGTTCTGTATGTAAATTAGACCGTTTGTTTTCCTGTTTGACACTAGTCATGTTGGGACCCTTTATTGCTTGCTGTTCGGTCTGAAATGGCTTTACTCAATCAATTGATATATCAACAAAACCAAGTAAACATACACTGACAGAATACATTGTATCTATCATCAATGTAAATAAAACAAATAATGAAAACAAACAGGGGGTTTGAAACAGTATCAGAAAGACAACTATAACCTTAGACAAAATGTCGCCAACTAAAACATCGTATCCCTTAACGTAGTATTGGATTTAACATTTCCTTTTCACCAATTTAAATGGACCGCTAAAATATAAACTAAAGTTTATCTGAGTGTGTCAATAAAAATAAAAAGATATAGTGTGAGTCTCAATGAAACAACTTTGTCAAAGTCACAATGTTAAAAAAGTAAACAATTATCATGATTATAGGTCAAAATTATGGCCTTCAAAGCGGAATCTTGGCTCACACAGAACAGAAAGCTATAAAAGGCTCTATAATTACTAGTGTAAACAATTTAAATAGGAAAACCAATCGTCAAAATGGAAAGTCCCTTATCAAATGGATAAAAGCAAAAGCTCAAACACATCACACAAATGGATAACAAATTTCATATGCCTGACCAAATCAACAAACGACAACCACTAACAGACTCGACTTGATATAAAACTACTTTGAAATCAAATCTTCATTTGGAAATGTACTGATTGACACTGTTCCATTCCGGTGGTCATGGAACTATAAACAGTTATCAAAGGTACCTGGATTAGAATTCAAATACGGTCTTATCTACATAACGGACGAGAATTACTTATGATCCATATCAACAAACAGCAACCTCTGAACATTCGGTTTCCGACTCAGGACAGGTGCGAATAAATGCAGTGGGATTAAGCTTATACGTTTACAAATTAAATGTAGTGGGATTAAACTTTTAAATTGACATGTTGAGCTAAACGATTACACATAATTAGATTTTATGCTTAGTGTGATATTGATGTGACCACTTCATGGTCAATTTAACTGTACTTTTCAACAAGGAATGAAACAAAAGAGTAGGAAGAACATTCTATAATTAGATGTTTCAGTTTTATATTTACATACCTGAAGGACATTCAGTAAGATTAAGATGTCCATCAAAGTTTTTCTTCATTACTCAAATATGCCACCTAAAAAGATCAAAATTATGATAATTAACTTATTCGAAAAACTAAGGATTTTCTTATCCCAGGCATAGATTACCTTAGCCGTATTTGGCACAACTTTTTGGAATTTTGGATCCTAAATTCTCTTCAACTTTGTACTAGTTTGGCTTTATAAATATTTTGATATGAGCGTCACTGATGAGTCTTATGTAGACGAAACGCGCGTCTGGCGTACTAAATTATAATCCCGGTACCTTTGATAAACTATTATTGATGGATTGGTGTTTATTTTACGCCGTATCAACCAAAAACGAATACATGTATATATCGATGAGGATATTTAAAAAAAAAAATTAAAAATGCAAGATTTGAAAATCAGGCCACCGTTTCACAAAGCCTTCTTAGCTTGCGATCATCGTATCAGTTTACGATTTGTTTGTGTGTTGCTCTACGTTCACATTACGTGTGTTTCACAAAGGCATCGTAAAGGACTACTATTAAAGTTGATTACGTCCTGTGTATCATCGTAAGTGTATCGTAAAAACGGAAGAGTGCTTTCTTTCACGTACGCACTTCAATCGAGTATGGCATGCCAAATAAACATTTTATAAGAATTATTACGGATGGCGAGTTATGACGATGTTTTTATATCATTATTAATACAAGTAAAGAATGTTATGCTTATATTATAGATATAAATTTAGTGTAAAATTTAGTATAATAAAAGAATGATGCAAGTATTCCTGATGAGTTTAATGACATATTTGCACAGAGAGGGAAACAAATAATAATTTTCTTTCATTGAATTTAGATAACGACGTCTGCTTAGAGGGCATGGTATATATTGTAATTTTTTTTTTGCCATTGTTATCAATTCAGTAAGAAATATGCTTATTCTTTAATGTATGTGTCCCTTTAGAATTTGCACTACACAAATGAAATCTTTTATCATTTTTTGTTTAATATCTTATTGAAACCAAACACGGAAAAATATAAATATTCTAACTTAGTTTATTTGTAATGATTTGGATGTATGGGATAACAATTTAAGCAGTAGATAAGATGAAATTAGTTATATTTGATCTTATCTAGTTTGTGATATGAGGAAATAGTACTAATAAGCTAGCTCTGATCATAAAGCTTTATAACATATAAAGCACTATTAGTTATCCGACATAAAGAGTAATCTTAAATCTGATAGAGTAAGAATTAGATCACCATAACTATATTTTATCATTGAAAGCCCAATATAGAAAAATGCTTATCAATCAAATGTTTTGGAGGTTTCAACTCTGTCATTTGTCTATCAGACAAAGTTGATCTTCGTCATATTTGGTTATTTATTAGATTCTTTTTGGTCTGATAGCTCGTCAACTGCTTCTGTTCTTTTTGCATCCTTGATTCCAAAAATCGAGAATTATAGCTTTTTATATGTATGAAATTTATTTCTTGTTGTTGTATGCTTTTTTCAGCTGGTGCATGCAGACCTTTTTGTTGTCAATGGTTATTTTTATCTGAACTCTTTCAGGAATTTTTTTTTATCGTTGTTGGGTTAACTTTGTCTGTAATAGTTGACGAAATTGTAAGTCAAGATTTGTCAATTCGTGCAATATCGTGATTTTGGAAGAAAAAAAACGATGCTTATTCTAAAATGAACATAAATTGCATTGCTAAAATCAATGAACCAGTACTGATAAAGACCAGTTCAACATTTCATCCCAAATGATATTATATCAATAATAAATTTGGTATGCAGAACACGCAGAGTTAAGTTATTTTAATAATTAACTTTATTACTTTATTTTCTTTCTTATTTTGAGGAGGGCATTATTCTCTATTCTGTAACCTCATTCACAACCTCATATTTTAAATAAATATCGGATATTGTATTATAGGTACTGTAGATAAAATATACACATCACTTTTACGGCAATAGATATAATTCAGATTTTGACATACAAGAAGCAAGTATGTAAACACAAATAATACACAAATTAAACAATTATTGAAAATTATTAAACGAACAATTCATATATTAAAAATGAAAGAGATAAAAGATTTGCATCGCCCTTTCCTTTTCCCCTCTCTTTTCCTTTTCTCGATTAATATTTAATATAAAAAAAAGATGTGATGTGATTGCCAATGAGACAACTCTCCACAAAGGACCAAAATGACACAGAAATTATCAACTATAATGCACCGTTCGGCCTTCAACAATGATCAAAGCCCATTCCGCATAGTATCATAGCTATATCATGTGTTTAACTATTATACTGATCATTGTATATTGTGCATGATTTGTATAAAATGACGATATGTATTGTACTAATATGTTCATTGTGTGCCCTTTAAATGGGAATAAAACGTTGTATCGATAACCACTGTGCCTGTAGTGATATAATTATAAATAGATATCAGAACGCGGACGTGATAGAAAGCCTATTTATAAAATGGTTAAGACGGACGCCGGTAGGAAATAAGATGAGTAAGTTGCTTGCGTATTCAAATAATCAAACGAAGAAAGACTTTAAGTGTAGTTCTATAATATTGAAGATTCTTCTTCGTCTTCTAACATTTGCGGTATCTTGATCAATAAATTAATTTTCGAAGGAAACTACGATGGAGATACGATTTGGTATAGCTGTAGTTGGATACGCCAGGATTTACATATTTTTTACGATCATCTTAACAGACGACGGCTTTATGAAACGGCTGTAAAACCTACGATTTATTTACAACGACACGTAGACTTACGAAGGCTTTGTGAAACGGTACCCAGGTCTTTCAATTTACTTCACCTTTAATTGTAAGCGCGAATGTTTTTACACATATAATACACCAAGACAACATTTTAAAAACATTCTGCACTCATATAGATAAAGGCAACAGTAGGATACCGCTATTCGAAAGTCATAAATAGATCCAGAGAAAACAAAATCGGGTTATAAACTAAAACCGAGGGAACACATTAAATATTAGAGGAAAACAACAAAACAACAAAAAAGTGCAAGAAAAAGCAAATGATAATGCACCAAACCCACAGAAACGAATTGTAAAATATTTATATTTGGGAATATGCTACCAATTTCTTTAAAAAATGCAGCTGGAATAAATTTTAAATGAATTATACATATCATTTTATAAATTGTTTCTCAAGATATCTTAAAATTCAGGATATAGCATACAAAACATCTAGATCTTTCAGAAAATACGCAATACAATATAAGGCCATGGCTATATTACTTAAGACAGCAACAGCTGACAACTTGTCTAAATCAATCCTTATGAATAGTAGGAAAATCATATTTCTTTGATTGTATTTCAGCGTGGTTTCAAGAGGATTTGTTAAACATGTTAAAGCCATATTGTATTGACTGAGACGAACTGTCATTTTTGGATAAGCCAGTTCCCATGTTAATCATTTACGAGTCTAAACTGGAGCAGCATATCTCAAATCGAAAAGTATTTAAATGGGGTTGTAAACGAATTTCTAATGGAAACATTTTATTTTAATTTTTTGTTTCAAAAACATCTTCATATATGGGATTGCAAACACAGTTGTAAGACTGACTGTCTTGAAATTCCTTTAGCGTGACGGTATATTAGAGTTCAAACTTAAAACGTTCATGACAGAGTGAAGGCTAGTCGGCCTCTACTTACAGCCTTCAAATACGAGGTGCTATAAATGTATCAAGTCACAAACGAAGACCTTTTGGTTATGCACAGCCTCGACAAACTTGATCTTGATTCCCGATAGCTATACTCTATGAAAACATAATCTAGTTTAAACAAAACGGATGATTTAGATTTTTTGAAATACTAAGGCTTTTTTACCTCATGAATAGAATACCTTAACTGCTTTTTGGCAATTTTTTTTTATGGATTATGGTCATCATTGCTCTTCAACTTCGTACTTTATTTGGTCTTTTTAACTTTTTTGGATTCGAGCGTCACTGGTGAGTCTTTTGTAGACGAAACGCTCGTCTGGCGTAAATACAAAATTTAATCCTGGTGTCTAGGATGAGTTTATGTATGTGAATTTATTAAAATGTTTAGATCACCAGCCCAATTAGTGCTATCCACAACTTTCAAACTATTTAACGCTTGTATACACTTTGATTTTAACATTTTTATATGGGGAAAAAAGTTAACCTTCTATAAAAACTAGAACAAAAATGTTGTTGTATCCCGACGTTTTTTTATGTTGAAAATTTGAAATCAATTCAGATGCTCATTTTTACCAGAGAATTGATATACTTGGCATTCTATATTAACCATATATTATACTCTGTGAAAAATTACAAATTCAGCAATTGTTTATTTATATCATTTCCCCAAACGTCTTCAAATAACTTCAAAAAGGCCTACATAAATGCAAGAATAGACATTATCATTCCATGGTGGTCATGTGTTGCCAAACAAAATATTGATTCGTTATATCATTTAAATTGTTTTTTTTTCTAAGACATAACCCTTAATAGGAACCCACCAACATATAGGAGATGAATAGTTGGGTTATGAGAATCGATCCCTCTCAAAATACTTCAGCATATACTGATTTATCATTTCAGGTTTGTTGCAAAAAATACAAGACGGACATTCAAAATGTTTTCTTTATATACTAACTAGCGATATCTTTTGACTTTTGTTTCTCTTTCCCATTGGAGTTGAAAATATCAATTTCGCATTGTAAACTTCATGTATTAGTTTTAGACTATTGCAATAGCCATGCAAAGTAAGACGAAAAACTGTAATGTTAACAAGGTGAATTTATATATCCACCTCAACTTAACTACGAATAAAACACTTTGAGGATAATGCTAAAACCAAACACAATATTAAATGTGCATGTACCATGGTCTCTCTATAATATAGGAAACAACTAACATAGGGTATTTGATAAATGGGTATATTTCGCAATTATGTGTAGGCTCAGGTGATCAGAATATTGCTACTCTTGTGTTCAATTAAAGTTTTAAACAATAGAAACTTATTATTGATAACTTAGTATTGTTAATACAGTGTTAATAAATACATTGTTTGTTATAATTGTCAATCGCCATGTAAAGTTTTGTTGCAAATCTTTTTTTTAAGATTAAGCAGAACGTTGTCACCAGTTTATGAACAGACATTTCGTGAACCAGGATTACGTCAAAGAACATCTGGTCCTTTTTCTTAAAAAGTTCATTGAATGTACCAAGACGTTCTTGATAGATATTCCGTATCAACTTCACAAATAGAATATGCTGGTCTTGGTGTATATATTCTGCGTATTGACGTTGTTTATAATCTTAATAACGTGTTATATTGTTCTTTTATTTGGCTTTGTTCTATAATAAATATTACGTTTACTGTTATGTTTTGATTTCAGTGATATTCACATTGACATCAATAACCCTTAAACTTCAAGAGTCGAAGTTTAGATATGTTCCCTTTGGCAATGTTATTACAGGGGACCTCGATATCGACTAGGACAGAGAGGTTAAAAACGTTTTGAAAAAAGGATTAAAATATCGTCCTTCATCTGAAATATATTCAAAAGAATGTCGTCAAGTCACCAAAGATGATAATTATCCGTTTTGTAAAAAATGGTGCAAACGGAAAATATCTGATAAAAATCTCTTGAATTTTACATAAAAAAATGAATGAATGCTGTAGATACTAAAATCATGAGAATATCACGTTTTGAAATTTATTTAGAAGTAAATAATTTTGTACATAATACGCACATTTCCAGAATAAGAAATAGACTTCAAGAATTTTCAAAGCCGGTTATGTTTGTACCGGACAACAAAGCAGCCAACAATGTGGTGGTGGTATGCAGTAAATACTACACGGACGTTCTTAAGAATGTTGAAATTCAACAGTAAACAAATATATCATAACCACATCAAAGCTAAATGCTTCTTCCGAAAATTCAAAGTTCCTTACTATGTATTGGTTACTTGTCATTTCGGGGCCTTTTATAGCTGACTATTTGGTATGGGCTCTGTTCATTGTTGAAGGCCGTACGGTTACCTGTAGTTTCTGTGTCCTTTTGGTCTTTTGTAGAGAGTTGTCTCATTGGCAATCATACCCCAACTTTCATATTTGAATTGAAGATATCAAACCACATTGTCAGCTTCATGAAACATTATATAATGATCACACTTTTGAAATAACCATACACGAGAAACTATCCTTTTAACAAGTTGATCCTATAACAACCACAACTTGTTTACGAACAAATTTACAATTTAATGATAACTTTATTTTTCATCAGCAATATACATGTACATAAGCATTTACTGTGGTCTCTATATATTGCAAGATACAATTAACAAAGGGTAATAAGGTGTAAGCTTGGCTGATAAAATTAGTGTTGCTTTTTTGCAAATGGTTTGTTTAATTAATGTTTATTACAATAAAAACTGATATTTGATAAATGATAATTGTTTATTGTTCGTTATGATTCCCAATTGTCATTTAAAGTTTTGATGTACATGCTTTTTATCTGGTTTTTAACGGTATAATTTGCTTTGTTTTGAAATCATTATATCTTGTATATCGTGGAGCTTTGTTCATTTGATTGGATATTTCAATCTATCAAATTTAAAAGAACACCTACATTTTATTATTTATTGATGCTTTCCACGTCCTGTTGAATGATTGTGTCACATACCGCATCATCCGATCCCTCCACACACTAACAAGAATAAAAGATAGACAGTTTTCAAAAAGTTTACATCCTAGAAAAGAACGTTGTTTCACCATTGAGCACAACAAAATGAACAAAATGAAAATGGTTGATTTTTTGTCCACATCATGTTTGTGTGCTTTATGTTCAGCAGCTGGTTTCAATTTGGCATTAGTTGTGCCAATGAGTTTGAAACTGATTTGTGTTGCAATAACGTGGTGTATAAGGTGAAGTTTGATTGATAGCGTACACATTTGTTTCACCACCTTTATCTGTTAGAATTATTTGAAAATTTAAACAACTTTATTATGCAGAATATACCTTGCATTCAAATATGTTTATGAATTTAACACTTTTTTTGGTATTTACAACAGAAATAATATGAAATTCAGACTGTTATCACTAGTATTTTTTATAGAAAACAAAAATAATGTTTCAATTGCCTTGGTTTTTGGCTTAGCTATAACCTCTTTAAGTGATCATGACTTATTATTGATTTTTTTTTTCTAAATTATAACACAATAGAATATTTATAGTTGATAGAATTTTTGTTAATATCTATTTGATGGTTTATCCCTAAAATATATTTTCAAAATACTTGTTGTTGGCACAAACATCATGTTTGAAATTTACCAATACATTTAATACTTCCAATTTAGTTTAAACTTATAGGAAGGTGACTAAAGACATATTTGTTCTATATATTTTTCTAATGGTGGTGTATGTATTTAGTCTCATGCTATTTAAGAAATAAATTTTGTAATGTCTATATTAGAATCAATGCTTTTAAGAAATAACGAGTTGCTTTGTTACAAAGGGATTTAAATGCATCTTAGAAACGTGCGTCTGGCGGAAATATAAAATTTTAATCCTGGTATCTATGATGAGTTTATTTAGAAGTTTGACAATGTTTTAGTAATCATTGTGAGTATGACTTAGAACAGTCAATGAAAGTTATGACACTCATATCTCTATCTAAAATTAAGGAAAAAAAACCTTTTCAAGTATTGGAAAGCCAGTGATGTGTAAAAGCTGAATCAGTTAAACAGCTAGATTACACCGTTGAGTTTCCTGCTTGAATTGGTTTCACTAGTAATTGTTGGGGTCCCTTATAACTTGCTGTGAGCCTAGGCTCCGTGTTGAAGACAGTGCCTCGACCTATAATGGTTAACTGTAATAAATTGTGACAATCATACCACATCTTCCTATATATATACATGACTGAACCGGACATAGAATGTAACCCAAGGGAGTTAATAAGTCTTAGATTTCAAATTGGGCAATAGGTCAACGCGTCATTTCCGTAATTTTTCAATTCTATTTACCTTCTTGGTCAATTTTCTATTTCGCTATCCCTTACACAAAAAACAATTTTAGCTCACCTGGCCATTACTTGGTGTCCGTCGTTCGTTGTTAACTTTTACTCAAATTGTAAAAACAACTCAATGAAGCTGTTTTTTTTAATAAAACTATATCGAAGCAAACAATTTACACCTTTTATTCACAAGTTAGATTTTTTCCAAAAGAAATTATTAAAAATTGCATCCTTATCTACTGAGCAGCCCCAACCTACTGTACAACCAATTTTGATCAAGTTCCAGACAAATCTTATTTACAGAATGTTAAACATATAAGGTCTTGGCTCTTTAAATAAAACAATTATTGCATTGTATTTACAATCTCTAGTACGCATGCAACGGATAATATTATTCATTTAAACTTAGACTATTGTAAATGTCGGTTAAAGTTCTTAAGTATTATATATGTTAAAAGATATCAGTTATCTAATTCCTAAACCATACCTCATATACTGAATATTACACAAAGGATGAGCTGACTCATGAAAAAATAATGATTGCATTGGTATTTATTATCTCTACAACGCACGTTATGGACTTTAATATGAATTTAAACTTCAAACGTTTGTGATGATTAGAACCGAATTGATCAATATTTGTTTTGAATCATAATTGTTACAATTGCATTTTAGGTTTCTTAAGTATTTGTCCTATTTAAGATATAATAAGACATTTAATTACATTATAAGTTAAATGACACCTTCCTGTGCTGCTAAACTGTTACATTATATTTATTCTGAAGTACATGAACAAGTGTTGATTCCGAAACAGTAATTAATACTACAACAGATCTCTGTAATTATATTACGTTAAACATTTTGAAATATTTTTTATGACATTTTGTATATATTTAAAAAAAAACCTCATTGACCTCAATTTCTGAACATCGAAACAATGATGAGGTAAATCCAGAACCTTGCTTCGGATGCATGAATTTGTAAAATGGTGAAATGTTTATTTTTACTTAAAAGATGATAACATGCTAAAATATTTTCCATTTGATGTACAGCATATATAAGAAGTACATTTTAGCTAATACATATTGCACCAATATTGATGGCAAGTGCACCTGATTGATGCAGTTGTAACCTTCACAGCAAATTAACATGAAAACAAGTCATGTTGATGCTTAAAGTTAACCATCGACACAATTTATGACTGATTAGACATGTCCTAGCAGCAAAAGCAAGTTTTCAGAATTCAGACTTGGTCCTAGAAGTGGTTTATGAGTGCCAAAAAAGTTAAAAACATCAACGTAACATTAAGGATGAGATATTAAAAGTTTTAACAAATGAACAAATAACATATTTCTACTTTTTTTTTTACAAATGAGAAAATGTTCAAAGGAGTAGGTCCAGTAAGACACCTTTTTGGCCCCAAAATATAGCATTTTTACAAAATTGTTAGAATGTGAACTTTTAGTAATTTATTGGAAAGTAAAATGCTTCTGCTACATACGTATGGGATGTTTTTTGACAATACAATGCACATATATCGGGTAATAGCATCATTAAGTCATGCTCAATTACTGAAATCGTCACAATTTACGTCTTGAATGAAAGAGGCCGCATTTGTGTTCATTCTTAATATTGAAATTTCAGTTGTATTTAATGCTAATACATAACATATATAAAGGTTGAGGATGAACACGATTACGGCCACTTTCATTTTGGCATCCAAAAAAAACATATGAAAAGTGACATTTTGGGGCATATTTGATAGATTTTCATACTAAAGCATGAATCGTAGCGTTTTTAATGACTAAATCAGTTAAAATCTTTCACATAAACTAATTGAATCAACGTAAATAGACACTTAAGTTTTTAAAAAGTTTCCAAAATCTTTCGTCAGATGAACCTGATGAGGCCAAAATCGGCCATTACCGGACCTACTCCTTTGTCAAAAGAGAGGATTACTCGGGTAATAATTTTTTGATATAGGAAAATGCTATTAAATCACGTACTTTATTTTAAAGCAAGAAAACAAGTTGCATGATTCATTTTTATTTTGTATTTTATTAAAGCACATGAATAGAATTATCTAAGACAACTAAGACTTTTTTTAAATGGTTTTATTTTTTATCACAGACAAATTGGGTTTTCTATACAGTACCTATACAAAATCTGATAATGTTACATAATATGTAGCTTGAACAAAAGTCTCATAACATGTACTTTTTATTTTCTTTTTAAAAGCATGATACAAACTACATTTTAACAAATTACATACTATTATTAGATTATATCGATTTCAATTAAGACCCGTCAGTATGATATTGTTCTATTATATGTCATTATGATATATTTCTATTATGAATTACAATATACGTTGAACCACAAACGTCAAAATCATTCAATCGCGTAGTGGTATTAACTATTTTTGAATTCTTATAAATTCTATATATAACTTTTGGACTAGTTTAAATCTCGGTCTATTTCTTAAATTTATTCTTACATACTTTTGATTTGTTAACCCTGTATGCTAACATTCCCATGAAAATTTTAAAATTGTTTGTACGCACATTGAACGACAAATTTATGTGACGTATAAAATTTTCTGACGTCAGACACTCATAAATGTGTTCGTAGATAGTAGATGTTTTTGTGTTCTGTTAAATTGTTCCTTTTAAAATTGTTAAACGATGATGACTGATGTACCCATATTTTGACTATTATATTTATTGTGTCTGTTTATTTTACGCATCAATGTAAAAATATCGGAAATTGATGAGACTGTCATTACAAAAGTGAGAGGGTTAGCGCTATAGAACCAGGTTTAATCCACCATTTTCTACATTTGAAAATGCCTGTACCAAGTCAGGAATATGACAGTTCTTGTCCATTCGTTTTTGATGCGTTTTGTTATTTGATTTTGCCATGTGATTATGGACTTTCCTAATTGATCTTCCTCTAAGTTCAGTATTTTTGTGATTTTACTTTTTAACTGTGTTTAATTTCATATGACGCATTATGTGTATTATTTAGCTTGTGCCTGGTCTTTCAATATAGTAAAACATCATTAGCATTTATTGCACCAAACTTAATCTATCAATGTGAGAAACGAGAGCTATGATAGGTAAATTGCGTTTCGTGGACTTACGAATGAACAGATAAATTTTAATTTATTACGCATGATTAACAGCAAGTAAAGATACTTAAGGAGTTAACAGCTGTTGGCTCATTATGTAGGTATAACAATGTATTAATATCATACTTGCATTCAAACAAAGTTATCTAAATGTTGCGATTCTATTGTAATATTGTATATTATTATTCACTAGGCACTTCCAATAAATAAAGATTGTGTGATTTTAAAATATATGTTTTACCCATTGAATGTATGCCAACAAGAACGTGACTTCGACAAAACAATCAAAGTAATGATAACACCATTAGCAACATAGAATAGACATTTACTAAAGATTTTTAAAGAAACAAAAGATAGAGTTAACAAAGAATGTTTAATTAAAGTGTCTCATTACCCGATCATTTGTAAACTTAGTTGATTGGATCTTTGTTTCATTAAAGTTTGTAATAATAGAAACTGCCGATTGATAAATAAGTACTGTTATAAAACACACATCGTATTTATGATTGTCAATCTACATTCAGAGTTCATTTACAAAGACATTGAATATTATTATACCTTACGTATATTTCAAACAATTCTATTGGGTGAAACGTAATCACGTGACATGGAATAATTCAGTTAATTGTCATTCAATTACAAGCAAGGACGAATAACCCTAAAGAATTTACACCAGCGGTGAATAACCCTATTATTCACCGGTGAATAACCTTTTGAGTTTGTTTATTTGTACTTGAGTTACCTCCCATAAATATGACGTCACAAACGTAAATAAACAAAATGGCAGCGTTCAAGTTACACTGGAAGTCCATCGAGAGACGAGGAAATACGGCATTGGACATAAATAGAGCTGAGAGTGGCAGCATCCGATGATGTCTCTTATAAACGGTCCTTTTCGGGGCCATCAATATTTTACAAAAAGATTCTACTTTTGTTGTATATTCGAGAAAATCGAACACACATGTATTTTCAAACGTCATGCAGTCTGTGTGTTATGTTAAAATATAGACTAGGTAGGTATGTGTTCGAAATGCATTTCCACTGTTAGTTCGGTATAATAAAACAATTGTGGCCCCTTAGACTCAATAAATATCCAAAATTCTCAACCCTCAAAAGTTATTTCACTTCGGGCTGCGCCCTCAATGAAATAACCTTCTCGTGTTGACAATTTTGGATATTCACCTCTTCAACAAGCCATAATTGTATATTGTTAAATACAGTATAAAATATACCTCCTATTTTTGTAAACTATTCCTCTTTTTCATCAAAGTGTAATTATTATCACGTCCTTTGGCCTCGAGTGAAAAGTTGTTTCGCTGGCAATGATAGCCCGATAGATAAAGATTTCCTTCACTTTAAAAAAATAAGTTCAACAACAAATACACCGCGGCAAATATCATATTAGGGTGCCCAACGAATTTGATCGATTTTCACAATTTTCTTAAATATTGGTATAAGGTCAACGTTAAAATTTTACGGGGAAAACAGATTCAATGTTTGATAGCTTGTCGACCCTTCATATACATGTATGCGTTAATAACAATCTAGATTCGAATAATTGAAAGCATTATAACTATATTTTGTTTTCTATTTCAAAAACTCATTTAAGTTTTCTGTTGCCAAATATGGTCGAGATTGACATTTGTATTAAAGGTTGCACATTTACATTTTACATTCAGCTGTTAAATAGCAGTGACCTTGACCTCTTTAAATATTTGAATTTGTGTTTTACAGAAGATTCGATACAAGTGATATCTAGAGATGTTTTTCTAGATATTAGCATTTATATGTTGCTTGCCCTCTCAAGTTTATAATGATTTTCTGAGTAGATATCACTTGTCTTTTGGTGAGTGTGGAAGCACATCAAATTGTACTTAATTCTTAAATGTTTTTATATTAACTTAGAATGGATTGAATGAGCATGTCTGAGTATATCTTTGAAAAACTTCAAATAGTTAAAAGGCGGATGTTTTCTGTTAAATATATATCTCTGATTTCGTTATCCTCATACGTGCTTATATATATATGAGAACGTGAGTAAATATAGATCATAATTTTTAAGCAGGTTAAGACAACATAGAAAATTACCGATTTTTGTTTCATTGTCTACTGTTAAGTGGGACATGGTTTAGGTTAAAGAGTTAGTTTCAATTGTTCTTTTAATAGTTGCATTCGATGCCAGTCTCAGAATACGGACATACATAATATAAACTTATTATGGCAAAGGCAACACCGTCAACAGTTTGTATAGCTTCAGTTTTTTAGAGTGCAGAGGGATAATTAATACTTTGTTGTTAGAAGTTTTCATTTGTCATATACCGGTTATCATTGTCCTTGACCTCATTTTCATTGTATAGTGACTACTATAAAACTGTTTAGCTTTTATGCATGTCCATGTCTCACTTATCTTAAGTTCTTTGATAGCTATATTTGGAAACAAATATATGGTATCCTTGCCAGGTTTGTATGTCTGTCAGACACGTTTCCCCTGACCTGAACCTAATTTCATGGATCAGCGAACAAGGTTAAGTTGCCGTGGTATCTCAGAAACATTTGGTTATTCAAATAGTATCAAGGTGTATATCTCGTTGGAGCAGTTTTTACTTGACCTTACCTCAAATATAATGAGCATTCAATTTAATAATGTTTATTTCGAGTCGAATATTAACATAAGAAGATTTGGAAAGCCATAGGAAAAATCATACGTAGCAACAAATGAAAAAAAAATACTTATTCTAAAAGCTCTTTTCTGCTTTAGCTTTCGTTATATGATGTTTTTAATATGTAAACAGTAAAAGTTCTACTTGAACCACCAACAAAAAGCGCAATAATTGTATTTTCCGTGTTAAAGATTTCCCGTACAATACAGTATCGGGAGTTACCCAGTACAAACACGAAATTTAAAAAATCTGGATCACGGGAACTTACGACGACAATTACGATTGTACAATAAAAGAGGGACGAAAGATACCAAAGGGACAGTCAAACTCATAAATCGAAAATAAACTGACAACGCCATGGCTAAAAATGAAAAAGACAAACAGAAAAACAATAGTACACATGACACAACATAGAAAACTAAAGAATAAACAACACTAACCCCACCAAAAACTAGGGGTGATCTCAGGTGCTCCGGGAGGGTAAGGCAGATCCTGCTCCACATGTGACACCCGTCGTGTTGCTTATGTGATAACAAATACGGTAAATAGTCTAATTCGGTAGGTCACATACAAAACTTTGTAATATATCGATAAATTATGAATTACAAGTTTTGTAACCTCTCCGTTCAATTAAAAAAAGAGTATGCATTTTTCAAAGGGGATAAAAAAAGTTAAAAATAAGGTTCAATAGAACAAATTTTCATTTTATAATATACATGTGTAGTTACTCTCTTAATAAAATCCAAAATTAAGAGTTTATGGATTATAAAAATGAAATCATGTTAAAAAATGTTTTTGGAATGCATTTCAAGTTAAAATCGAAAATTCATTTTCTTTTCACTCTAAAAAAAATTGCACCGTACGAAATGTCTACGACCGGGCAAAAAAGTTAGATTAATGTATTGGCTTTGCAAAAATATAATTTTCAGCCTGCAGGTAAGCCGGTCCATTAAACTCGTAAAATAAGCACCTTTTTCGTGATTTGTCACTCCACTATAACTGATTGTGTCATATCGCATCACCCGATCCCCCCGACAAATTGAAAATGCTTGATTTTTTCGTCCACATCATGTCTGTGTGATTTGGTGGATTTATTTTCAGCAGCTGGTTTTCAATTTGGTATTAGTTGTTCCAATGAGTTTTAAACTGATTTGTATTACGTGGTGTATAAGGAGAAGTAATTGAGTGATAGCGTACACATTTGATTCACCACCTTCATCTGTTAGACTTATTTGAAAATTGAAACAACTTTGTTATGCGGAAAATTCCGTATATTCAAACATGTTCATGTTTCAAACACTTAATTTGGTATTTATAACAGGAATAACATCGAATTCAGACTGTTATCACTAGTAGTATATGGAAAAACTAAAATAATGTTTCAATTGCTTTGGTTTTCGACTGAGTTATAACCTGTTTAAGTGATCATGACTTATGGATTTTTTTCTAAATTTTAACACAATCGAATATTTATAATAATTATTATAAACTCTATTTTACACCTTTTTGATGGTTTATCCTTAAAATTTATTTTCAAAATACTTGTAGTTGCCTTATATGTAAAACATCATCTTTGAAATTTACCAATACATTTATTACTCCCAAATTAGTTAAACTTTTTAGAAAGGTGACTAAACACAGATTTGTTCTATACATTTTCTAAAGGTGGTCTATATATTAAGTGTCTGCTATATAAAAACTAAATGTTGTAATGTCTTAATTAGAATCAATATCATTAGCAAACAACGAGCTGCTTTGTTAAAAAGGAATTTAAATGCATCTTAGAAGGCTGTCCACTTGTATTTTTTTCTATCCGATGAGTTAAGCCTTTTTCAACTGATTTTTTTAGTTCGTTCTTATGTTGTACTGTTATACCACTGTCCCAGGTTAGGGGAGGGTAGGAATCTTGCTAACATGTTTAACCCCGCCACATTATTTATGTATGTGCCTGTCCCAAGTCAGGAGCCTGTAGTTCAGTGGTTGTAGTTTGTTTATGTGTTACATATTTGTTTTTCGTTCATTTTTTTACATAAATAAGGCCGTTAGTTTTCTCGTTTGAATTATTTAACATTGTCTTATCGGGGACTTTTATAGCTGACTATGTGGTATTGGCTTTGTTCATTGTTAAAGGCCGTACGGTGACCTATAGTTGTTAATGTTTGTGTCATTTTGGTCTTTTTTTGGATAGTTGTCTCATTGGCAATCATACTTCATCTTCTTTTTTATATGACATCTAGGAAATCAAATGTTTTGCCATATCTTTTTTCGTATTAATTTTGAGTATGACTTAGAACAGTCAATGAAAATTATGACACTCACATTTCTATTAAATTGAAAGAAAAAAAAACCTTTATTAATATCAGCTGGATAGATTTTCAAGTTTAAGAAACCTAAGGATGTGTAAAAACTGAATCAATTAAATAGCTAGATTAGACCGTTGGTTTTTTTGTTTGAATTGTTTTACGCTAGTAATTTGTTTTCGGGCCCTTTAGAAATTGATGTTCGGTGTGAGCCTATGCTCCGTATTGCAGACCGTACCTTGACCTATAATGGTTTACTTTAATAAATTATTACTTGGATGGAGAGTTGTTTCATAGACAATCATGCCACATCTTCCTATATCTATATATGACCGAAACGGACATAGAATATAACCTGATGGAGTTAATAGTTCTTATATTTCAAAATAGGAGAAAGGTCAATGCGTCATGTCAGTAATTGGTCAACTCTATTTACCTTCTTGGCCAATTTTCTATTTCGCTATCCCTTACACAAAAAAACAATTTTAGCTCACCTGGACATCACTTGGTGTCCGTCGTCCGTTGTTAACTTTTACACAAATTGTAAAAACAACTCAATGAAGCTGGGTTTTTAAAAATAAATCTATATCAAACCAAACAATTTACACCTTTTATTGATAAGTTTGAAGCCTAAAAAAATAAATAAGATATGCTACACCGAACCATGGTAAGTCGTGTGCCACAAATTGCGCTAATTAGATTAAGTTTGCACCTGTCCTAAGTCAGGAATCTGATGTACAGTAGTTGTCGTTTGTTAAAGTAATTTAAACGTGTTTTTCGTTTCTCGTTATTTATATAGATTAGACCGTTGGTTTACCTGTTTGAATGGTTATAGACAAGTAATTTTGGGGCCCTTTATAGCGTGTTGTTTGGTGTGAGCCAATGCTCCGTGTTGAAGGTAGTACATTGACCTTTAATGATTTACTTTGATAAATTGTTATTTGGATGAAGAGTTGTCTCATTGGCACTCACACCACTTCTTTCTATAGCTCAGAAAAAAGTGTCTCACATTTTGCACATCTTACTCGTTGACAAACTCTTGTAATCTTAAACAAGAACATTATATTGCCTAGATTTTTTCCAAAAGAAATTATTAAAAATTGCATCCTTATCTACCGAACAGCCCCAACCTACTGTATAACCAATTTTATGAAGTTCCAGACAAATCTCATTTACAGAATGTTAAACATATGAAGTCTTGACTCTTTAAATAAAACAATGATTGTATTGTATTTACAATCTCTAGTACGCATGCAACGGATCGTATTATTCATTTAAACTTCATACTGTTGTAAGGATAAGATCATTTCAACATAATTGACTTATCATTTGTTACATACTATTATTAATGTCAGTTTAAAGTTCTTAAGTATTATATGTGTTGGAAGATATCAGAAAACTTATTCCTAATAACATACCTCATAAACTGAATATTAAACAAAGAAGGAGCTGACTCATGAAAAAAAAACAATGTTTTCATTGTATTTATTATCTCTACAACGCACGTTTCGGACTTTAATATGTATTTAAACTTCAAACGTGTGTGATGATTTGAACCGAATTGATCAATATATGTTTTAGACATAATTGTTGTAATTGCATTTAAAGTTCCTAAATTTTGTCCTATTAAAGATATTATCAGACAATTATTTGTATCATATGTTAAATGAGACCTTCCTGTGCTGCTAAACTGTTACACTACCATTTTTCTGAAGTACACCAACAAGCGTTGATTCCGAAACAGTAAAAATTACTTAAAATACTACAACAAAGCTATGTAATTATATTACGTTAAACATTTTGAAATATTTTTTATGACATTTTGTATATATTTAAGAAAAAACTCATTGACCTCAATTTCTGAACATCGAAACAATGATGAGGTAAATCCAGAACCTTGCTTCGGATGCATGAATTTGTAAAATGGTGAAATGTTTATTTTTACTTAAAAGATGATAACATGTTAAAATATTTTCCATTTGATGTACAGTATATATAAGAAGTACATTTTAGCTAATACATTTTCATCCAATATTGACGGCAAGTGCACCTGATTGATGCAGTTATAACCTTCACAGCAAATTAACATGAAAACAAATCCTGTTGATGCTTAAAATTAACCATCGACACAATTTATGACTGATTTGACAGGTCCTGGCAGCAAAAGCAAGTTTTCAGAATTCAGACTTGGTCCTAGAAGTGGTTTATGAGTGCCAAAAAAGTTAAAAACATCAACGTAACATTAAGGATGAGATATTAAGTTTTAACAAATGAAAAAATAACATTTTTCTACATTTTTTTACAAATGAGAAAATGTTCAAAGGAGTAGGTCCAGTAAGACCCCTTTTTGGCCCCAAAATATAGCATTTTTACAAAATTATTAGAATGTGAACTTTTAGTAATTTATTGGAAAGTAGAATGCTTCTGCTACATACGTATGGACTGTTTTTGACAATACAATGCACATATATCGGGTAATAGCATCATTAAGTCATGCTCAATTACTGAAATCGTCACAATTTACGTCTTAAATGAAAGTGGCCGTATTTGTGTTCATTCTTAATATTGAAATTTCAGTTGTATTTAATGCTTATACATAACATATATAAAGGTTGAGGATGAACACGATTACGGCCACTTTCATTTTGGCATCAAAAAAACATATGAAAAGTGACATTTTTGGGCATATTTGATAGATTTTCATACTTAAGCATGAATCGTAGCGTTTTTAATGACTAAATCAGTTAAAATCTTTCACATAAACTAATTGAATCAACTTAAATAGACACTTAAGTTTTTAAAAGGTTTCCAAAATCTTTCGTCAAATGAACCTGATGAGGTCAAAATCGGCCCTTACCGGACCTACTCCTTTGTCAAAAGAGAGGATTACTCGGGTAATAAACTTTTGATATAGGAAAATGCTATTAAATCACGTACTTTATTTTAAAGCAAGAAAACGAGTTGCATGATTCAATTTTATTTTGTATTTTATTAAAGCACATGAAAAGAATTATCTAAGACTACTAAGATTATTTTTTTTAATGTTTTTTTTTTATCACAGACAAATCGGGTTTTTATACAGTACCTATTCAAAATCTGATAATGTTACATAATATGTAGCTTGAACAAAAGCCTCATAACATGTACTTTTTATTGTATTTTTGAAAAAGCATGATACAAACTACATTTTAACAAATTACATAGATTATATCGATTTCAATTAAGACCCCTCATCTATTTTAACTGTGTTTAATTTCATGTGACGCATTATGTGTTTTATTTAGCTTTTGCCTGGACTTTCAATATAAGAAAACATCATTAGCACTTATTGCACCAAACTTAATCTATCAATGTGAGAAACGAGAGCTATGATAGGTAAATTGCGTTTCGTGGACTTACGAATGAACAGATAAATTTTAATTTATTACGCATGATTAACAGCAAATAAAGATACGTAAGGAGTTAAAATATGCAATATATGTCTAAAACATCAACAGCTGTTGACTCATCGTGTAGGTATAACAATGTATTAATATCATACTTGCATTCAAACAAAGTTATCTAAATGTTGCGATTCTATTGTAATATTGTATATTATTATTCAATAGGCACTTCCAATAAATAAAGGTTGTGTGATTTTAAAATATATTTTTTACCCATTGAATGTATGCCAACAAGAACATGACTACGACAAAACAATCAAAGTAATGATAACACCATTAGCAACATAGAATAGACATTTACTAAAGATTTTTAAAGAAACAAAAGATAGAGTTAACAAAGAATGTTTAATTAAAGTGTCTCATTACCCGATCATTTGTAAACTTAGTTGATTGGATCTTTGTTTCAATTAAGTTTGTAATAATAGAAACTGCCAATTGATAAACAAGTACTGTTATAAAACACAGATCGTATTTATGATTGTCAGTCTACATTCAGAGTTCATTTACAAAGACACTGAATATTGTTAAATACAGTATACAATATACCTCCTATTGTTGTAAACTATTCCTCTTTTTCATTAAAGTGTAATTATTATCACGTCCTTTGGCCTCAGTGAAAAGTTGTTTCGCTGGCAATGATAGACCGATAGATAAAGATTTCCTTCACTTTGAAAAATAATTTCAACAACAAATATACCGCGGCAAATATCATATTAGGGTGCCCAACGAATTTGATCGATTTTTAACAATTTTCTAAAATATTGGTATAAGGTCAACGTTAAAATTTCACGGGAAAGGCAGACTCAAGATTTGATAGCTGGTCGCCCCTTCATATACATGAATGCGTTAATAACAAAATAGATTCGAATAATTCAGAGCATTATAACTATATTTGTTTTTCTATTTTAAAAACTCATTTAATTTTTCTGTTGCCAAATATGGTTCGAAATTGACATTTGTATATAAAGGTTGCACATTTACATTTTCCATTCAGCTGTTTAATAGCAGTGACCTTGAACTCTTTAAATATTTGAATTCGTGTTTACACAAGTTCGATACACGTGATCTCTAGAGTTGTTTTTCTAGATATTAACATTTATAAGTTGCCTTCTCAAGTTTATAATGATTTCCTGGGTAGATATCAATTTTCTTTTGGTGAGTGTGGAATAACATTAAATTGTACTTAATTCTAAAAAATTTTTATATTAACTTAGAATAGATTGAATTAGCATGTCTGAGTATATCTTTGAAAAACTTCAAATAGTTAAAAGGGGTATGTTTTTCTGTTAAATATAGATCTCTGATTTCGTTATCCTCATACGTGCTTATATATACGATAACGTGAGTAAATATAGATCATAATTTTTAATCAGATTAAGACAACATAGAAAATTACCGATTTTCGTTTCAATGTCTACTGTTAAGTTGGACATGGTTTAGGTTAAAGAGTTAGTTTCAATTGTTCTTTTATTAATTGCATTCGATGCCAGTCTCAGAATACGGACATAAACTTATTATGGCAAAGGCAACACCGTAAACAGTTTGTATAGCTTCAGTTTTTTAGAGTGCAGAGGGATAATTAATACTTTGTTGTTAGACGTTTTAATTTGTCATATACCGGTTATCTTTGTCCTTGACCTCATTTTCATTGTATAGTGACTACTATAAAACTGTTTAGCTTTTATGCATGTCCATGTCTCACTTATCTTAAGTTCTTTGAAAGCTATATTTGAAAACAAATATATTGTATCCTTGCCAGGTTTTTATGTCTGTCAGTAATGATTTACTTAACCTGAACCTAATTTCATGGATCAGCGAACAAGGTTCAGTTGCCGTGATATCTCAGAAACATTTAGTTAATCAAATAGTATCAAGGTGTATATCTCGTTGGAGCAGTTTTTATTTGACCTTACCTCATTTATAAGGAAATTTTAATTTGATAATGTTTATTTGAGTCGGATATTAAAATAAGAAGATTTGGAAAGCCATAGGAAAAATCATACGTAGCAACAAATGAAAGAAATGTCAACCAGGAAAATTATTTCTGTCGTTTTACCCCCAGCTTTTCCCAAAATATGTAACTGCTACTGAGTACTAATATATGGGTAATTTGTGTCTTTTTCTCTATGACAGTTGTTTTTGTAATGCATGCAGATTTGATAAGTCATATAGGTTGTTATACTATTGTCCAGGTAAGTGAATGGTCGAAGAATAAAGAATTTGCTCAACTCTAACAAATGCTGTTTGTGTCTGTTCAAAATCAGGAGCATGCAGTTTACTGGTTTGCGTTGGTCGCTGACTGTTGTTTTTTTTTTCGTTTGAATTATTTGTCTATTTGTATTGTCGGGACCTTCTATATCTGATCCTTCAATTTCCAACTTCCAATCTTTTTCTATTGTATTCTCATCATAAAAAATGTAACATTCCAATTGGAAACATGGTAGAAAGATGAAACATGTATGCGTGTCGGTATTGGCTTCGCTGGTTTGCTCTGATAAACTAATTCCCAATTCATCTTTGACGTTACTGCAGTTGGGTCCGCTGGTGTATAATTAATAGCACAAGCGGTGGTACATTTTTGTTCTTGTTCCCACAAAGGGGGATTTTGGTCGAAAATATTATGCAAGGCCAAAACATAAAATTGATGGTTTATATTCCGGATGTGAAACGATACTGACAGATTTGATTCGTATACTACAACAATAACAAAAATGTATACTGCAATCAGCTATTTTACTATACAGATAAAGCTTTACGTATAAACGTTAGCTTTATATGTCAATGACCTCAACTAACCTATAAGCCCCGCCTTCTCACCACTGTAGTTCATCAACAACGTCACGTCACAACCATGACAATGTGTAGTAACAATGGTCAAACTTTTATAAATTTAAACTTGTTATGTCTTCAAATTGGTAATTTATATACCATGTTTATTGAATGTTACTAATTAAGTTCATTTTCCTTTCTAATTCCTTAAAATGTCAATGTCCTACCGCCTGAACTACGGTCATAGGGAAATACCCCAAAATGGTATCCCAAGACGAAAATTCCAAACACTTTTTTTTTACAATATTTGTTACATACTTTTTTTTAATTTTTAATTTTTTATCGATTTCAGTAGAAAAACAATATGCGTATAGTGTCTTGAAATATGAAATTTATTTGTATTCGGCAGGAAACAGGGGAAATGCTCGGTAGAACCTCGCATTTCCCCGTTTCTAAGACTCATACAAATAAATTTCATATTTCAAGACACTATACGTTTATTGTCTAAATATGCTCAATAAGAAAAAACAGATAATATACCCCCAAAAAAAAGAGCAATGCTCGAAGTTATCTGGCTTTTCAAAACAAACAGTAATTAACCGAACAGGTTTAAAGACGGCCAATAAGATTGAGAAAGGAAATAAGGAATGTGTCAAAGCGACAACAACCCGTCCATAGAGCATACAACAGCAGAAAGCCACCAATGGGTCGTTCATGTAGCGAGAAACTCCCGCACCCGTAGGTGTCCTTTAGCTGGCTCCTTGAAAAATATGTATACTAGTACAGTGATAATGGACGTCATACTAAACTCCGAAGAAACTAAAATTAAAATTCAAACAAGACTAAAAAAGGCAAGAGGTTTGACTTGGTACAGGCGCAATATTGCGGCGGAGTTAATAAAATTGAGTATGGAAATGGGGAATGTGTCACAGAGACAACAACTCGACCATAGAGCAGACAACAGCAGAAGGTCACCAACAGGTCTTCAAAGCAGCGAGAATTACCCCCACTCGGAGGCGTCCTTCAGTTGTCTTCTAAACAAATATATATACTAGTTCAGTGATAATGAACGCCATACTAAACTCCAAATTGTACACAAGAAACTAAAACTGACAGATTTGATTCGTATACTACAACAATAACAAAAATATGTACTCAATAAACTTTCAAAACAAACAGACCAACTACAAAACAAGAAAAAGTTAGAAATGTATTGAGTGGCCACTTTATTGTTAATGACCTAAAATCTACAAAATGAGTAATGGCATGAGATAATCCGTGTTTCATCGATGCTAAAAGAATGACTTTATTTGGGGTTTTTTTTATTGCTTATTTCTTCAATACAACTTTTACTTCACATATGAAATGTGGCACACACACATAGACTAAATATATAAAAAAAGAAGATGTGGTATGATTGCCAATGAGACAAAACTGTCCACAACAGACCACAATGACACAGACATTAACAACAATAGGTCACCGTACGGCCTTCAACAATGAGCAAAGCCCATACCGCATAGTCAGCTATAAAAGGCCCCGATAAGACAATGTGAAACAATTCAAACGAGAAAACTAACGGCCTTATTAATATATAGTCTGTTTGTTTAATAAAATATATTGTGATAAAACACCTATTTTAAATTTTGTTTTTGATGAAAATGTGGTTAATTTTGAGGAAAATTTTAGTTTAACTGAAATACTTATTCTTAAATCTCTTATCTGCTTTAGCTTTTGTTATATGATGTATTTAATATGTAAACAGTAAAAGTTCTACTTGAATCACCAACAAAAAGCGCATTAATTGTATTTTCCGTGTGAAAGATTCCCCGTACAATACAGTATCTGGAGTTACCCAGTACAAACACGAAATTTAGAAAATATTGACCACGGGAACTTACGACGACAATCACGATTGTACAATAAAATGACTTTCCTTTAATTTCTAAATAAAATTAGCCGTGTGTTACACGTTAACCTAAATTCGTTAACTCGAGCACTTTATGGACACCGTGCACCCTGCTATCAGCAAAATGCTTGAATTTGTCAGCAACAATATGGTTTGTTCTGAAATCTATTTGAAACACTATTCACTATATGATAGCGGTCAGTCATCACTGATAAGGGAAGCCGGAATGACCTGTTTTAGTCAATTTTAGTATATAAGTGTATTTCGACAAAAAGTGTTATACAAATTAATTCTTATTGTACATCACTAATTGGTGGGGTTTTTTATGCATATCTAGACGAAAAAAGTTCCTAGCAATGTATCAAACTTGAATGTTTGCATCTCATTGATTTAATTTAAATGTATATTGATTTTGCTGAATTAGATTCCGAACTCTAATGTAAATCTTAAAAAATGGGATGGTGAGGGGTCAATATCATATGACAACATATTTCGCTGAACTATATCGTCCAACCGAAGGTATTAATAAAATAATTACTGTGGTGAGGGCTGATTTATCGATTGTTGTTAAGTTAACGTTAAGTAGCAATTGTTTTCTCGCATAAACAGGTCTAATATGAGGACATAAACGAATCAGACATGTCATGTAATTAACCGAACAGGTTTAAACTTTTTGGAATTTTGGAATTTTGGATCCTCAATGCTCTTCAACTTTGTACTTGTTTGGCTTTATAAATATTTTGATATGAGGGTCACTGATGAGTCTTATGTAGAGGAAACGCGCGTCTGGCGTACTAAAATATAATCCTGGTACCTTTGATAACTATTAAAGAAGGCCAATAAAATTGAGAAAGGAAATGGTGAATGTGTCAAAGCGACAACAACCCGTCCATAGAGCATACAACAGCAGAAGGTCACCAATGGGTCCTTAATGTAGCGAGAAACTACCGCACCCGTAGGCATCCATCGGCTGACCCCTTAAAAAATATGTTTACTGGTACAGTGATAATGGACGTCATACTAAACTCCGAAGAAACTAAAATTAAAAAGACTAAAAAAGGTAAGAGGTTCCTGGCTTGGTACAGGCGCAATATTGCGGCAAGGTTAATAAAATTGAGAATGGAAATGAGGAATGTGTCAAAGAGACAACAACCCGACCATAGAGCAGACAACAGCAGAAGGTCACCAACAGGTCTTCAATGCAGCGAGAATTACCAGCACCCGGAGGCGTCCTTCAGCTGGCTTCTAAACAAATATATATACTAGTTCAGTGATAATGAACGCCATACTAAACTCCAAATTGTACACAAGAAACTAAAAATAAAAATAATACAAGACTAACAAAGGCCAGAGGCTCCTGACTTGGGGCAGGCGCAAAAAAAATGCGGCGGGGTTAAACATGTTCATGAGATCTCAACCCTCCCCCTATACATCTAGACAATGCTAAAAAGTAAACGCATAACAATACGCACATTAAAATTCAGTTCAAGAGAAGTCCGAGTCCGATGTTAGAAGATGTAACAAAATAAAAGAAAAGAAATGACAATAATACATAAATAACAACAGACTACTAGTAGTTAACTGACATGCCAGCTCTAGACCTCAATTAAACTGATTGAAAGAGTATGTCTTCATCATATGAGTATAATGCACAATCCCTGCCGTTAGGGGTTAAGTATCAATATATATGTTGTGTACAAGATGTACAAGAGTTTTTGTACATGTTATAATTCTTTTGACACACATCTTCTTGCACCAGATAATACAGTTTTATCTTCTAAAATGTACTAGTATAATGCTTTAAATTCAAATTTATATACTTTAACCTAACATTTAGTGTTATTCGCCTTGTCATGCAACTGGAAATAAGGATACCTGAATGGTTTAAATTCAAATTTGATTTTTCTCCTGATGCCATATTCGTATCAATTAAAAGTCTTTTTATGCTATTAAACTTCGTACTTTATTTGGCCTTTTTAACTTTGTTGGATTCGAGCGTCACTGATGAGTCTTTTGTAGACGAAACGCGCGTCTATACAAAATGTATATACAAAATATAGTCCTGGTATTTATGATGAGTTTATTTACTACAACTGGGTCGATGCCACTGCTGGTGGAGATTTATTTCCCCGAGGGTATCACCAGCCCAGTAGTCAGCACTTTTTGTGCTGACATGAATTATCATTGATATGGTTATATTTATAAATTAACTGTTAACAAAATTTTGAATTTTTTGAAGGCATAGATTACCTTAGCTGTATTTGGCAAAACTTTTAGGGAATTTTGGTCCTCAATGCTCTTCAACTTCGTACTTTATTTTGCCTTTTTAACGTTTTTGCATTCGAGCGTCACTGATGAGTCTTTTGTAGACGAAACGCGCGTCTGGCGTATGTACAAAATTTAGTCCTGGTATTTATGATGAGTTTATTTATAGGTAAAATAGTCACAATATGTATCATTTAGCAATCAGCAGGACTCGTCAAAGAGTTTTGCTTATGTAGTTTTGAAATCACCAGAGGTTACAGAATGTTAACGATCTTAATTTGGTAACAATACTCCCCACTCCAAAACAAAATTGTTCTAATGCACATTCTACACAAAAATAGAAAAATACTAAATCTTATAAATTTAGATTCATCTGTGTTGATCTTTCCATCACACCGTTTATTCATAACAAGCAACACTACTTGTTCAAATCAGGAACGCTCAGAGCCAAACATTTGAAATCCGAAGATGTATAAGTACCAAAAACTTTGAAGAGCTATATGTCAAAAATACATAAATAAATAGCCAAATTCATCTAAAGCCAACTTTGCCTGAGGGAGTTGAAACTTTAATTTCTTGATAATTTCAAAATTTATAAACGGACAATTTTAGTAAAGTTGGTTAAAACTCGTCAGTACCAAAGTTATGACTACCGAGCTGATGATACCCTCGGGGACTGATAGTCCACCAGCAGAGGTATCGATGCAGTGATCTAAAAATTGAAAAACAACACGTTTAATAATTTCTTGTGTCCGAAGCGATTTTCTGGATTATACTTCATGAGGAACGGTCAGAGCCAAACATTTGAATTCCGAAAATGTATAAGTACCGAAACCGTTGAAAAGCTATATGTTAAAAATAAGTTATGGTTTATTTTCCGATAACTTTTTGCTAAATATACAGTAGTAGTTGTATCGTTCATATGCAAGACATATACAAAGACATCATACATTGTGACTTAAAATGAGAGTTGTTACATTGGCACACACAAATCACATCTTCTTATTTAGAGAGAAACTTATAATTTTAACACGGATAATATGTGCCATAACGAACTCGACGACGAACACTATCACACATGTCATGATGATACTAGGAGTAATAGTAAATAAAAGACATTTACTTACTAAGATCTTGTAGAAGTAAAGTGATTTCATTTACAAAGATACAATTATTACATGAACTCTTTGGCGTTTGTTCATCTCAACGCAATGGTACATTAAGGTTTCGTATATGTTGTAACATTGGAAATTGCCTTTGGAGAGATACTTTCCCAAAAACTTGTGGGATTATCAAAATATAACTTTTAACACGGTAGATTTGTGCCAACAAGAACTATAACAGAACCACAAACGTAGAATAGACATCAACTGATGACTTTTATAGGTAAAAGATAAAATTAAACAAAGAATATTTAATTAAAGTGTCTTATACTAGATTATTTGTAAACTTAGCTGATTGGATTATTGTGACTCTTTTGTTTAATTAAAGTTTGTGATAATATGAACTGATGATTGATAAATAAGTATTGTTATTAAAACACAGATCGTTCTCTATGATTTTCAATAGGCATTCAAAGGTCGGTTGCAAAACGATAAAATATTTAAAGTATATTATAATTTATAAATCATATTTTTGTACACTATTGATTAAGCTTAATTGAAAAAAAAGTGGAGTACATCTTCGCAAATGAGTGATTACCACGTTCTTTGGTCTCTAATGAATGGTTGCAACATTTGCAATAACATCGTTTATATGTATACTTAAATTCATAGATACACACTTTAAACTCTTTCTTAAAAACAACACACGACGAAGAAGATTTTAGGAAAATGTTTGAATTTGTCACCGATGATATCTATTGATTGATTGTTTTTTCTGAACGCCATTTGCAGCATTGTTCACTTGATCGTTGTGGTCAGTTGTTATTTGGGAAAGAAGGCAGGCTGTTATGGCTCCAACATGTTCGTCGAATTTTGTGCATAAGTGTATTTAACACAAACTTGCTTTTAAAGTTATTACTAGTTGTACATCACTACTGCTTATTGTTATATCTATATAAAGATGCAAAATGTGTATTTCTTTCAGATAAAAAAACCGAAACTTTTAAATGTCGCACCTGCTCTATCCCAAAAAGATTTATACAGTGTAGTGAACTACTTTTGGGAAAGAATTAAAGGAAAGTCGTACGACTCTAACTCACATTATGGACAATTTCATGTAGCGGGGTCTGTCATCAGTTTGACACATTCAGACATACTAATTTTTGACCTTTTCGAAGTGGACCAAATCACTACTGTGCCTAAAATATCATGCCATAATTGTTTTACATGTAATTTCACCCACTTACTATTGTAACCATAAAATATTAAGAATTAGGAAGGTGCATACAAAATATTGCAAATTGTACTGTAATTACTAGGGACTATATTTGTAGACAACACCAATCAGGGGATGATAACTGTGTCCCAGGACAAGGGGTTGAGACAGCAAATAATTATCAACCGACCTGGACATATGTTAACTCATCATTCATGTATACAAATTTACAAATATGATAATTTCATTCAACAAATACAAATATTAATGTTTCGTATCTTTTGTAACATTATATTTTGCAAATTATTCGAAAGCCATTTTCAGTTATAAAAAAACAAGGCGGGAGTGAAAAAATTATTTTCAAACGTAGAACGTGTGCCAGAAATTCCTGACTACGACAAAACCATCAATTAAAATATCAGTAATAATCTAGAATAGATAATTAATGAGGACTTTTAACGGTTAAAAGATTAAATTTAGAAAGAATACTTAATTAAAGTGTCTTATCTCTCGATCATATGTTAATGTAGTTGATTGGATTATTGTGACTCTTTTGTTTAATTAAAGTTTAAATAATATTCCCTGATGATTGATAAATACGTTTTGTTATTAAAACACATATCGTTCTTTATGATCGTCAATTAGCATTCAGAGTCTGGTTGTACAGTCATTGAACCATGTATAATAAAGGATAATTTATGTATCATATTTTTATACCCTCTGTTACTCTCGGTCTATTGAAAAAAAGAATTGACTACATTTTTTCTCTTCAAACAGTGATTATCACGTCCTTTGATCTGTAATGAATCAACGTTTCATTGACAATGCTAGCGCAATCATGTATACCCCTAAGTTATACATGCATATCGTATATTGTACACTTATTCATAGTCGCTGGACCATAAACTAGGGGACAGGACATCGAAATGATCGTTAAACTAAAATGTACCGATGGTAATGCAACTCAATATTAAACAGACATGCTATATCACAAGCAGTTCCCACCAAACTAACTTAAGCAGAAATCTTCACAATTGTTTACGCCACCACCACCGCCTTCGCCGGAAAAGGAATTCATATGTCTATCTTCCCACGATTTTTGACGCAGGCGTGACAAAAAAATCAAACTTTTTATCCACGATATTTTTTCAATGTAAAGCATGCATAGAATAGGTTAAATACGTAATACCTTTGGAAATATATGAACAGATGCTGTCTCATTATTCAGTCATTCAAATAAAAAAAAACACTATTCTAACGTTAAAAAGAATATGTATGACCTACTCACATGTTTTAATTTTACTTGGTTTTAACTTGTATTTTGTATTTGTGAATATATTACATCTATATCACAGTGGTAACTTTAAGTAACATCGTATATTAAAATTTTGAATGCCTTTGCAGATATTTGAATACTTTATTTTCATCTTCAAAATTAAGTGCCGACTTTTGTCATAATTTTCCGCAAAATAAATTTGACCCATGTGTTCAATAAATCGGTATTTTCTAATTTTCTAATTAGGTTAGATTCTTTTAATCACATACATTTGGTTTGTAAATGAATGTTTTTCATTGGATAATTTAACAGTTTTTCCTATATATTATATTTTATGATTAATTGTAGTTCAAACTTGTGTATTGTTTCTTTTGTTGACTAGTATATATTATAAGTTATCTACTTATTCTAATTTTTTAAGACCCTGAAGTATCCAAGTACACCCTGCGGCGGATATGAACGTAGATAACGAATCTTTCCCCGGTCTCAGGCCAAATTGGGTGATTTTTTAGAGAAATTTGACCACTAAGTGTAACGTCAAAATAACCCTTTAAAAAAAAGGAACAACCATTGAACAAAGGAAAACGCGCGTGAAGTTCCACGGTGTAATTGGTAGCAACATCCGGGTAAATGGGTTAGCAACAATCCGAGGCTATGGGTTTTGTAACGACGTGAGTAAACCAATCAAAATCCTAGAAATATACTAAGGCGGGGATAATGTTTTTGATAGCCACTCCCAATTACCAATCATTTTAGGTGGACACGCATAACAAGAACATGACTACGTTCCACGAACACGTGTCATAATTATAACAAAGGCAACTTAAAATAGACTTATAATGAGGTTTGTCATATGTTAAAAGATGCAATTAACAAAGAACATATGATAAAACTGTCTTATTTTTCATTTAGGCGTTAATTAAGTTGATAAGATTATTGTGACTCTTTTGTTCATTTAAAATTGAATAGATAACTGATGAGTGATAAGCGATTATTGTAATTTAATATACATTTTCTGTTATCATTGTCAATCTTCATATAAAGTTTCGTCGTAAAAAGATAAAATATGTTTTAATACAGTATGATTTGTACTAAATTCTTATAATCAAATATTTTATAATGTGTAGCTTTCTACAGATTATTTGTATTTTTTCACAAAAAAGTCCTACACTTTTAAAAGAACAACGCTGTTTCAATAACAGAAAACTGAGGATGAAATAAACAAAGTGGTTGATTGAATGTTAAATTACTGGTTGATTAATTTACAGTGGCAGATATTTCATGCATATTTAGGACCAGAACAAATGAATGATTAAAACATTACGTAGGGTCCTGCAATAGACGCCCTCCGGGATGAAGGTCCAGAAAGTTGGACTGTCACTGGAAAAAAAAGGTAAACTAGAAACGGACAGAAATTTAGCAATACATGGACCTAAAATGCAATACACTGTCACGATGGTCAAGAAAAATGTAAAATTCAAAACGAAAAATCTCTAATCAAATAGCAAATGATAAAACACATCAAACGAATGAACAACAACTGTCATATTTCTGACTTGGTACAGGCATTTTCAAATGTAGAAAATGGTGGAATTAACCTGGTTTTATAGCGCTATGTATGACAGTCGCATCGAATTTCATCATATTTACAACGATGCGTGAACAGAACAGATACAATAGGTAAAATAGTCAAAATATGGTCATCACTGTGTCACAATCTCAAAACAAACAAATATTTAACAAAAAAGCACAAAAAGCATCTAGTATCAAATTTAAAAACCCCATTCATTGCTTCGCGTGTTTGACGTCAGAAAATGTGAACGTCCCACAGGAAGAAATATAAAATAATTTTGTCGTTCAACGTATTTTCAAATAATTATAATTTCACATGGGGAATGGTGTTAAACAGGGTTAAACAATCAAAAGTTGAAAAACACCGAGATTTAAAATTATCCAGAAGTTCTTTAGAATTTTTTAAGAATCCACATATGGTTATTACCACTACGCGAGTAAAATAATTTTGTCGTTCTACGTATTTTCAAATTTATAATAGAACAATTACATAATTACATATAACAATAATGCAATGGCAGGATCTTTAAAAATACAGAGTCATGTTATATGTACCAAAGAAACACAAAAAGTCACACGTACAAAACAGGGACATTAACATCGATACACAGTCTGACTGGATCAGTAACACACTGGGCCAAAAAGGAGCATGATCATCATAACACAGTCTCGCTTGGTCAGTACAGGGACTTAAACATCATTTAACAATCGCAATGAGTCAAAACAGGGACCTTAACATCATTACACTGTCAGGCTGTGTCAGTACAGTGACCTAAACATCATTACACAGTCCAAATGGGTCAGTATATGGACATAAACATCCAAACACATTCGCGCTGGGCCAGTATAAGGACCTTACCAGAATAACACAGTCCAAATGGGTCAGGTCAGTATAATGACCTTAACATAACTACACATTCTATATTAGTCAGTAAAAGGACAAAAGAGCATTACACAGTCTAAATTGGTTACAATGTAGTACATGGACCTTTACATCAATACAGAGTCACGATCGGTCAGTACAATGGCCTTAACATCAATACACTCTCACGATGAGTCAGTACACCCACCTAAAATCAATACACTGTCATGATGATTCAGTACACACACCTTAACATCAATACACAGTCATGATGAGGCAGTACATGCACCTTAACATCAATACACAGTCTCAATGGGTCAGTTCACGCATCTTAAAAGCAATACACAGTCATGACGACTCAGTACACAGACCTTAACATCAAAACACAGTCTCGATGGGTCAGTACACGGACATTAACATCAAAACACTGTCATGATGAGTCAGTACACGCATCTTAACAACAATACACAGTATCGATGGGTCAGTACACGGACATTGACATCATTACACTGTCATGATGAGTCAGTACACGGACCTTAACATCAATACACAGTCTCGATGGATCTGTACAGGGATATCCACATCATTACACAGTCTCGATTGGTCTGTTCAGGGACATAAACATCATTACACAGTCTCGATGGGTCTGTACAAGGACATAAACATCATTACACAGTCTCGATGAGTCTGTACTAGAACATAAACATCATTACACAGTCTCGATGGATCTCTACAGGGATATACACATCATTACACAGTCTCGATGGATCTGTACAGGGACATAAACATCATTACACAGTCTCGATGGGTCTGTACAAGGACATAAACATCATTACACAGTCTCGATGGGTCTGTACAAGGAAATAAACATCATTACACAGTCTTGATGGGTCTGTACAAGGACATAAACATCATTACACAGTCTTGATGGGTCTGTACAGGGACATAAACATCATTACACAGTCTTGATGGGTCTGTACAAGGACATAAACATCATTACACAGTCTTGATGGGTCTGTACAGGGACATAAACATCATTACACATTCTTGATGGGTCTGTACAAGGACATAAACATCATAACACAGTCTCGATGGATCTGTACAGGGATATACACATCATTACACAGTCTTGATGGGTCTGTACAGGGATATAAACATCATTTCACAGTCTCGATGGATCTGTACAAGGATGTCCACATCATTACACAGTCTTGATGGGTATGTACAAGGACATAAACCTCAATACACAGTCTCGATTGGTCAGTACACGCACCGTAACATCAATACACTGGAATGGTCAGACAGTACACGAACCTGAACATCAATAAACAATATCGATAGGTCAGTACACGGACCTTAACATCAATACACTATCATGATGAGTCAGTACATGGACCTAATCATCAATACACAGTCTCGATAGGTCTGTACACGCACCTTAACATCAATACACAGTCATGATGACTCAGTACACGGACCTTAACATCAATACACAGTCTCGATGGGTCAGTACACGCACCGTAACATCAATACACTGGCATGATGAGACAGTACACGCATCTTAACAACAATACACAGTCTCGATGGGTCAGTACACGCACCATAACATCAATACACAGTCATGATGAGTCAGTACACGGACCTTAACATCAATACACAGTCTCAGTACACGGACATTTACATCAATACACAGTCATGATGAGTCAGTACACGGACCTTAACATCAATACACAGTCTCAGTACACGGACATTTACATCAATACACAGCCATGATGAGTCAGTACACGGACCTTAACATCAATACACAGTCTCCGCGATGGGTCAGAACACGGACATTGACATCATTACACTGTCATGATGAGTCAGTACACGGACCTTAACATTAATACATAGTCTTGATGGGTCTGTACAGGGACATAACTATCATAACACAGTCTCGATGGATCTGTACAGGGATATCCACATCATTACACAGTCTCGATTGGTCTATACAGGGACAAAAACATCATTACACAGTCTCAATGGGTCTGTACAAGGACATAAACATCATTACACAGTCTCCATGGATCTGTACAAGAACATAAACATCATTACACAGTCTTGATGGGTCTGTACAGGGACATAAACATCATTACACAGTCTCGATGGGTCTGTACAGGGACATAAACATCATCACACAGTCTCGATGGGTCTGTACAAGGACATAAATATCATTACAGTCTCGATGGGTCTGTACAAGGACATAAATATCATTACACAGTCTCGATAGGTCTGTACAGGGACATAAACATCATAACGCAGTCTCGATGGGTCTGTACAAGGACATAAATATCATTACACAGTCTTGATGGGTCTGTACAGGGACATAAACATCATTACACAGTCTTGATGGGTCTGTACAAGGACATAAACATCATTACACAGTCTTGGTGGGTCTGTATAGGGACATAATTATCATTACACACTCTCGAAGGGTCTGTACAGGGACATAAACATCATAACACAGTCTCGATGGGTCTGTACAAGGACATAAATATAATTACACAGTCTTGATGGGTCTGTACAGGGACTTAAACATCATAACACAGTCCTGATGGGTCTGTACAAGGACATAAACATCATTACACAGTCTCGATGGATCTCTACAGGGATATACACATCATTACATAGTCTCGATGGGTCTGTACAAGGACATTATTATAATTACACAGTCTTGATGGGTCTGTACAGGGACTTAAACATCATAACACAGTCCTGATGAGTCTGTACAAGAACATAAACATCATTACACAGTCTCGATGGATCTCTACAGGGATATACACATCATTACACAGTCTCGATGGGTCTGTACAAGGACATAAACATCATTACACAATCTCGATGGGTCTGTACAAGGACATAAACATCATTACACAGTCTTGATGGGTCTGTACATGGACATAAACATCATTACACAGTCTTGATGGGTCTGTACAGGGACATAAACATCATTACACAGTCTTGATGGGTCTGTACAAGGACATAAACATCATTACGCAGTCTTGATGGGTCTGTACAGGGACATAAACATCATTACACATTCTTGATGGGTCTGTACAAGGACATAAACATCATAACACAGTCTCGATGGATCTGTACAGGGATATACACATCATTACACAGTCTTGATGGGTCTGTACAGGGACATAAACATCATTTCACAGTCTCGATGGATCTGTACAGGGATGTACACATCATTACACAGTCTTGATGGGTCTGTACAAGGACAAAAACATCAATACACAGTCTCGATGGGTCAGTACACGCACCGTAACATCAATACACTGGCATGGTCAGACAGTACACGAACCTGAACATCAATAAACAATATCGATAGGTCAGTACACGGACATTAACATCAATACACTTCATGATGAGTCAGTACATGGACCTAATCATCAATACACAGTCTCGATAGGTCTGTACACGCACCTTAACATCAATACACAGTCATGATGACTCAGTACACGGACCTTAACATCAATACACAGTCTCGATGGGTCAGTACACGCACCGTAACATCAATACACTGGCATGATGAGACAGTACACGCATCTTAACAACAATACACAGTCTCGATGGGTCAGTACACGCACCATAACATCAATACACAGTCATGATGAGTCAGTACACGGACCTTAACATCAATACACAGTCTCAGTACACGGACATTTTACATCAATACACAGTCATGATGAGTCAGTACACGGACCTTAACATCAATACACAGTCTCAGTACACGGACATTTACATCAATACACAGCCATGATGAGTCAGTACACGGACCTTAACATCAATACACAGTCTCCGCGATGGGTCAGAACACGGACATTGACATCATTACACTGTCATGATGAGTCAGTACACGGACCTAACATTAATACATAGTCTTGATGGGTCTGTACAGGGACATAACTATCATAACACAGTCTCGATGGATCTGTACAGGGATATCCACATCATTACACAGTCTCGATTGGTCTATAACAGGACACAAAAACATCATTACACAGTCTCGATGGGTCTGTACAAGGACATAAACATCATTACACAGTCTCCATGGATCTGTACAAGAACATAAACATCATTACACAGTCTTGATGGGTCTGTACAGGGACATAAACATCATTACACAGTCTCGATGGGTCTGTACAGGGACATAAACATCATAACACAGTCTCGATGGGTCTGTACAAGGACATAAATATCATTACAGTCTCGATGGGTCTGTACAAGGACATAAATATCATTACACAGTCTCGATAGGTCTGTACAGGGACATAAACATCATAACGCAGTCTCGATGGGTCTGTACAAGGACATAAATATCATTACACAGTCTTGATGGGTCTGTACAGGGACATAAACATCATCACACAGTCTTGATGGGTCTGTACAAGGACGTAAACATCATTACACAGTCTTGGTGGGTCTGTATAGGACATAAAACATCATTACACAGTCTTTGGTGGGTCTGTATAGGGACATAATTATCATTACACACTCTCGAAGGGTCTGTACAGGGACATAAACATCATAACACAGTCTCGATGGGTCTGTACAAGGACATAAATATAATTACACAGTCTTGATGGGTCTGTACAGGGACTTAAACATCATAATACAGTCCTGATGGGTCTGTACAAGGACATAAACATCATTACACAGTCTCGATGGATCTCTACAGGGATATACACATCATTACATAGTCTCGATGGGTCTGTACAAGGACATAAATAAATTACACAGTCTTGATGGGTCTGTACAGGGACTTAAACATCATAACACAGTCCTGATGGGTCTGTACAAGAACATAAACATCATTACACAGTCTCGATGGATCTCTACAGGGATATACAATCATTACACAGTCTCGATGGGTCTGTACAAGGACATAAACATCATTACACAGTCTTGATGGGTCTGTACAAGGACATAAACATCATAACACAGTCTTGATGGGTCTGTACAAGGACATAAACATCATTACACAGTCTTGATGGGTCTGTACAGGGACATAAAACATCATTACACAGTCTTGATGGGTCTGTACAAGGACATAAACATCATTACACAGTCTTGATGGGTCTGTACAGGGACATAAACATCATTACACATTCTTGATGGGTCTGTACAAGGACATAAACATCATAACACAGTCTCGATGGATCTGTACAGGGATATACACATCATTACACAGTCTCGATGGGTCTGTATAGGGACATAAACATCATTTCACAGTCTCGATGGATCTGTACAGGGATGTACACATCATTACACAGTCTTGATGGGTCTGTACAAGGACATAAACATTAATACACAGTCTCGATGGGTCAGTACACGCCGTAACATCAATACACTGGCATGGTCAGACAGAACACGAACCTGAACATCAATAAACAATATCGATAGGTCAGTACACGGACCTTAACATCAATACACTATCATGATGAGTCAGTACATGGACCTAATCATCAATACACAGTCTCGATAGGTCTGTACACGCACCTTAACATCAATACACTGGCATGATGACTCAGTACACGGACCTTAACATCAATACACAGTCTCGATGGGTCAGTACACGCACCGTAACATCAATACACTGGCATGATGAGACAGTACACGCATCTTAACAACAATACACAGTCTCAGTACACGGACATTTACATCAATACACAGTCATGATGTGTCAGTACACGGACCTTAACATCAATACACAGTCTCAGTACACGGACATTTACATCAATACACAGCCATGATGAGTCAGTACACGGACCTTAACATCAATACACAGTCTCGATGGGTCAGAACACGGACATTGACATCATTACACTGTCATGATGAGTCAGTACACGGACCTTAACATTAATACATAGTCTTGATGGGTCTGTACAGGGACATAACTATCACAACACAGTCTCGATGGATCTGTACAGGGATATCCACATCATTACACAGTCTCGATTGGTCTGTACAGGGACAAAACATCATTACACAGTCTCGATGGGTCTGTACAAGGACATAAACATCATTACACAGTCTCCATGGATCTGTACAAGAACATAAACATTATTACACAGTCTTGATGGGTCTGTACAGGGACATAAACATCATTACACAGTCTCGATGGGTCTGTACAGGGACATAAACATCATAACACAGTCTCGATGGGTCTGTACAAGGACATAAATATCATTACAGTCTCGATGGGTCTGTACAAGGACATAAATATCATTACACAGTCTCGATAGGTCTGTACAGGGACATAAACATCATAAAGCAGTCTCGATGTGTTGTACAAGGACATAAATATCATTACACAGTCTTGATGGGTCTGTACAGGGACATAAACATCATTACACAGTCTTGATGGGTCTGTACAAGGACATAGACATCATTACACAGTCTTGATGGGTCTGTATAGGGACATAATTATCATTACACAGTCTCGATGGGTCTGTACAGGGACAAAACATCATAACGCAGTCTCGATGGGTCTGTACAAGGACATAAATATAATTACACAGTCTTGATGGGTCTGTACAGGGACTTAAACATCATAACACAGTCCTGATGGGTCTGTACAAGGACATAAACATCATTACACAGTCTCGGTGGATCTCTACAGGGATATACACATCATTACACAGTCTCGATGGGTCTGTACAAGGACATAAATATAATTACACAGTCTTGATGGGTCTGTACAGGGACTTAAACATCATAACACAGTCCTGATGGGTCTGTACAAGAACATAAACATCATAACAGAGTCTCGATGGATCTCTACAAGGACATAAACATCATTACACAGTCTCGATGGGTCTGTACAAGGACATTAACATCATTACACAGTCTTGATGGGTCTGTACAAGGACATAAACATCATTACACAGTCTTGATGGGTCTGTACAGGGACATAAAACATCATTACACAGTCTTGATGGGTCTGTACAAGGACATAAACATCATTACACAGTCTTGATGGGTCTGTACAAGGACATAAACATCATTACACAGTCTTGATGGGTCTGTACAGGGACATAAACATCATTACACAGTCTTGATGGGTCTGTACAAGGACATAAACATCATTACACAATCTTGATGGGTCTGTACAGGGACATAAACATCATTACACATTCTTGATGGGTCTGTACAAGGACATAAACATCATAACACAGTCTCGATGGATCTGTACAGGGATATACACATCATTACACAGTCTCGATGGGTCTGTATAGGGACATAAACATCATTTCACAGTCTCGATGGATCTGTACAGGGATGTACACATCATTACACAGTCTTGATGGGTCTGTACAAGGACATAAACATTAATACACAGTCTCGATGGGTCAGTACACGCACCGTAACATCAATACACTGGCATGGTCAGACAGAACACGAACCTGAACATCAATAAACAATATCGATAGGTCAGTACACGGACCTTAACATCAATACACTATCATGATGAGTCAGTACATGGACCTAATCATCAATACACAGTCTCGATAGGTCTGTACACGCACCTTAAACATCAATACACTGGCATGATGACTCAGTACACGGACCTTAACATCAATACACAGTCTCGATGGGTCAGTACACGCACCGTAACATCAATACACTGGCATGATGAGACAGTACACGCATCTTAACAACAATACACAGTCTCAGTACACGGACATTTACATCAATACACAGTCATTTATGTGTCAGTACACGGACCTTAACATCAATACACAGTCTCAGTACACGGACATTTACATCAATACACAGCCATGATGAGTCAGTACACGGACCTTAACATCAATACACAGTCTCGATGGGTCAGAACACGGACATTGACATCATTACACTGTCATGATGAGTCAGTACACGGACCTTAACATTAATACATAGTCTTGATGGGTCTGTACAGGGACATAACTATCACAACACAGTCTCGATGGATCTGTACAGGGATATCACATCATACACAGTCTCGATTGGTCTGTACAGGGACAAAAACATCATTACACAGTCTCGATGGGTCTGTACAAGGACATAAACATCATTACACAGTCTCCATGGATCTGTACAAGAACATAAACATTATTACACAGTCTTGATGGGTCTGTACAGGGACATAAACATCATTACACAGTCTCGATGGGTCTGTACAGGGACATAAACATCATAACACAGTCTCGATGGGTCTGTACAAGGACATAAATATCATTACAGTCTCGATGGGTCTGTACAAGGACATAAATATCATTACACAGTCTCGATAGGTCTATACAGGGACATAAACATCATAACGCAGTCTCGATGGGTCTGTACAAGGACATAAATATCATTACACAGTCTTGATGGGTCTGTACAGGGACATAAACATCATTACACAGTCTTGATGGGTCTGTACAAGGACATAAACATCATTACACAGTCTTGGTGGGTCTGTATAGGGACATAATTATCATTACACACTCTCGAAGGGTCTGTACAGGGACATAAACATCATAACACAGTCTCGATGGGTCTGTACAAGGACATAAATATAATTACACAGTCTTGATGGGTCTGTACAGGGACTTAAACATCATAACACAGTCCTGATGGGTCTGTACAAGGACATAAACATCATTTTACAGTCTTGATGGGTCTCTACAGGGACATAAACATCAATACAAAGTCTCGATTGGTCTGTACAAGGACATAAATATCATTACACAGCCTCGATTGGTCTGTACAGGGACATAAACATCATTTCACAGTCTTGATTGGTCTGTACAGGGACATAAACATCATTACACAGTCTGGATGTGTCTGTACAGGGACATTAACATCATAACACAGTCTCGATGGGTCTGTACAGGGACATAAACATCATTTCACAGTCTGGATGGGTCTGTACAGGGACATAAACATCATTACACAGTTTCGATGGGTCTGTACAGGGACATAAACATCATTACACAGTCTCGATGGGTCTGTACAGGGACATAAACATCACTACACAGTCTCGATGGGTCTGTACAGGGACATAAACATCATTACACAGTCTCGATGGATCTGTACAGGGACATAAACATCATTACACAGTCTCGATGGGTCTGTACAAGGACATAAACATCAATACACAGACTCTACTTGACAGCGTGTTGTTATACAAAGACAAACCGAAGATGAATCTTGAAAAACGTTTCTGTTTGCATCTTATTTATTCAATTGAAAGTAAACTTATATACTAGCCATCAAAAGAAACGGTACCCAGATTTCATCAAAAATATCTACTTTGTTTTTCCACAATATTATTTTAGTTTTGTATTTTATGAAACAATAACATAAAAGCATACAAACTTAACAAAGATAACAAATCATAATTAATTTTCCTTATTGCACGGACGGTTTGAAGATGTTGTTGTCAAAAGTTGAAGAGTTAATATCGCGTATAGCCACCTCTTGCGTTGATAACAGCAGTCAATCGCAGACGCATTGATCTAATTAGTCGCTGCATAAATGCTTGTGGAATGTTATTCCACTCTTCCACTAAGGCGGCTCGTAGATGGTTGACTGACTCTGGTGGTTGATGACGTCTGCGAACACGTTTGTCAAGTTCATCCCATAAATGTTCAATGGGTGATAGATCTGGCGATAAAGCTGGCCATGGAAGAATGTCAATGTTATTTTGTCCAAGATATTGTGTGCATACACCTGCCACGTGGCACCTAGCATTGTCCTGTTGGAAAGTATGCCTTGCAATGAATGGTTGTACAATAGGAGAGAGAATTTCCTCACGATAACGAACTCCAGTAAGGCTTCCGTTAATGAACGTCAAGTCAGTTCGTCCACAATGCGAGATTCCTGCCCAAACCATCACACCACCACCACCAAAGCGATCACATTCATGCACATACGCTGCATAACGTTCATTTTGACGTAGGTACACTCTCATTCTGCCATCACTTCTACGTAAGCGAAATCTTGACTCATCACTAGAAATGACGTTATGCCACCTAACCCGTGTTCGGACGGCATAAATGTGGTTCCGCTCGAAATTAAAAAAATACGCTTAAATGACGTTATTTTCCGGTAAAACAAAAACAAAAGTGCAGTAACCTACCGATTTATGACTCTTTTCGAACATATAACTAGTCGCAATAAATAATATTTTGTTAATAAAAATTATTATGAAAAAATGTTGGGTATAGTTTCTTTTTTTGGCTAGTATATAATGACACAAACGAACGAATTCAAACTAGGATCAACGCATGCCAAATGATACGATACCAATTGACCCATTTCAAAATCTCAGTAGTAATAAATCTTCTGGTGAAGCGTTAAATTATCATGAATAAACATGCAATAACACATTATACTGAAAAGATTAATTGCAAATTTGAAATCATTTAAACAAAAAATTATTATCAACAATATTAACCTATGTGGAAGAAGAATCGAGTGGTTCACAAAATGTAATACCTGTCATATATATGACTCATCGTTCATTAATTCAACTGTATTAGATACAAATATAATACTGACGTTCAAAAACATAGTGTTATTGACTACTCACATGTTCTTTTCTACTTTGTCTTTCAATTTGTCCTTGGGAATTGAACACAGCTATTTCACAATGGTAACTTCAGGTAACATTGTATATTGTTTTTTGTTAGGCACTTGTTATTAACCAAACATTTTAAGGTGGAAAATTATAACTGTTACATGGTGAGTCTATGCCAACAAGAACATGACTACTGCCACCACATACGTGTACTAATAATACCAATAGCAACAACTGAGGTGGGTTATAGGTAAAAAGATTCAATTAACAAAGAACATTTGATAAACATATCTTATTTCTTAATTAAGTGTTAATTAAGATAATAAGATAATTGTAACTCTTTTGTTCATTCAAAACTGATTTCCGATAAATGACTATTGCTATTATAACATCATACATTTTTCGTTATGATTGTCAATGCATGTGGTCATTTAAAGTTATGTCTAAAAATGATTAAATCAGCCTTTTTCAGTATAATTTGTATTCAATGCACATCATTACATATTAGACATCTTTTACACGCATTTTCCTCTTTCTCAATTTGTATAAGTTGACAACAATTAGTCATTTATCAACGTACTTTCCATCCTGGTGAATGCAACTCTCTAGCCTTTTTGTTTTACAAAAATGGAAAGAATAGATACACATTTTTTGTTAATTGTCTCTCTTTGTAGAGAATATATAGTTATGAAAGATACCAGCCTGCTGATAATTTGATAAGCAAGACGCGCGTTTCGTTTACATGCGACTCATCAGTCATGCTCTGGTCAAAATAGTTTGAAAGGCAAACAAATACAAAGGTGAAGAGCATTTATAACCCAAAATTTCAAAAAATTGTTCCAAATACGAATAAGGTGATATATGCCTAGGAACAATTTTGTTACGGACGCACTGAAAATGATAAAAACAAATGCTTGTTAAATGTTTAGATGGTTGGTTGTTTGACGCCCAGTAGCAAACATTTCATGTTTATTTTATTCTGGACATGATCAGGTAAACAATAAATACATGAGATAGTTCCTGTAGTTTGTGTTTATATTGCTTTTGATTCAAAAAACAAATGGCATATATAAATACAAGTATCTTGTCTTAGGAAGGGAATAATATAACTCTGTTTTAAGGGTGAATATACTTATAACCGGGTGGGTACTAACAAAATCAACACGACGAATAACACAGTATTTGCTTCCCATTTATGAGCATCTGAGATCACTCCAAGGTTATGGTGGGAATTGTAATGGTTAGTCTTCAGTTCTATTTGTTGTGTTTTGTGTACCTCTTTTTTAGCCATTCGCTGTCAGTTAATTTTCGACAAATGAGTTTAAAAAGTAAAATCCACAAAATACTGAACTCAGAGGAAAGTCAAATCGAAAAGTCCCTAATCATGGCAAAATCGAATGACAAAACACATCAAAAACGAATGGACAACTACTGTCATATTCCTGACTTGGTACAGGCATTTTCAAATGTAGAAAATGGTGGATTAAACCTGGTTTAACAGCGCTAAACCTCTCACTTTGTACGACAGTCTCATTAAATTCCGTTATATTTGCAATGATGCGTGAACTAAACAGACATAATATATAACAAAGCTATGTTGATTACCATGATTACCGGGTAATAAGTTAAACAAAATTTTGGAGGATTGCAACACAATTTCATATAGCAGTCCTAAGTATGAACTTGTTCAAAATGTTATGGCATATTGTTATTCTAAACTGTTTCCAAAAATTGATCGCCCTGAAGATCATGAAAAACATTTTATTAAAATAAAGTATGTCAATAAAGGTTTTGATTTTGTAAATATTGCCGATACTTTTAACGACCATTCTGTTAAAGAACAAATTCCTGGATATTTTGATAATACTGAGCTTCCTCTTATTTGTTATATTTACTAGAAATCTACCCGGAAATTTGTGTGTAATTATAGCCAATTGTGTAAAGATTTTAATATCAGTGAAAATACACCTACTTCATGTAATTGTAGTAATTCCGAATACATGTATGGACCCATTTTCCATGTTATAACAGGAGATCTTAACATCGTTCAAGACCGAGAGTTAAAATCATTCCTCAGTACAGTAATATAAATGTATTTTATTTCGTTTGAAATAGGGTTTTTCCCTTTTGCTATTTGTAGTAATTATTTATAGATGGGAACTAGTATACCTAGTTCGGATACTGGTTTTGTAACAGTATGTACTATAATTTATAAATTTGATGTTAGGTGCATAAGGCACGAGGAAAGTTTTAGCGGTTTTTACGGATGGGGTTTAATGGTACTATATAAAGTTTGGCATTTAAATGTATTAGTATCGAAGGTGCTCGCAGTTACTTCGAATTGAAGTTGGTCACATAGGTTGCTGCTATGTTTATTGTACGTACAGGCGTTGGAGGTATTAGCCGAGGAAAAAGAAACGATGCGGAGGAGGAACAATGTGATATGTCATGTATTTATATCTTGTTTCAATCGAAGAAATATGTACAATAAAGTAAAATAAAATATTGTATCGCAAGAGAAAATATGATGTTACTGCGAGCAACTAATCCTATATCTGTGTTTGTCTTGTTTATAGCCTACTGATTTTAGAGATTAAATACTCTAAATTTCGGACGAGCAGGCCGAGGGAGAATTTAAAGGACCTAAATATCGTCCCCCGTCAATTATTAATTGCAAGGAGTGTCGTAATATCATCCATGACTCACTCCGTACTTACTGTTTGAAATGGATAAAACGGGAAAAAGCTGCCAAAAAATCTTTGGACTCTTTTTTCGATTCAGTAATGAACATAGTTGATATACGTATTCAACATTTTAAAGAACATTTTACTGTTAACAATAACCACAATAAACCTATTTCTAGTATAAAACATAAACTAAAAGAACTAGCCAAGGAATTTGTTTTTGTCCCGGCCGATAAAGCTGCAAATAATATTATCATTGTTTGACGTAAATTTTACATTGAGGTTCAAAAAAGAAATCACCAATTCACCAACTTTCCAACTGACTCCATTTTCAGAAAGCGACATCTGTAACAAACATTAACTTTTAGCTACCGCTTTACAAGCAGAACCTACAAATATAGATTTATTTCGTCTTCAAGCCATTGTTCCACTAAATTGTCTATTCTTCTTACCAGTACACTTGGTACAATCAAAAACCTGATAATAAATTGTTCAAATAAGGCCTTCGAAAATAGTGGAATTAATTACTTTTGGAGTGTCAAGAACTCGTTGGAACATGGTAGTACTTGATAAATTGCATGCTTATATTGGTGATTTTGAATCTGTTCAAAGTTTTGATTTTTCTACCCTATATATCACATTGCCTCACATTCTCATTAAGAAAAAAATCACACACCTTATTAAATGGGCATTTAAGAAGTCAGAATGTGAATATATATGTTCAGACTCTTTTAGGTCATTTTTTAGTAGCAATGAGCAAAAAAACTATGTCATTTGGACATGCTTTGATACTATATCTGCCCTTGAATTTTTACTAGATAACATATTTGTTCGCTTTGGAGATCCCGTATATCGTCAGGTTATCGGAATTCCAATGGGGACTAACTGTGCACCACTGATTGCGGACCTGCTTTTGTATTGCTATGAGTTACAATTTATGACAAAAATCAGCCAAGACTCATCGAAACAACATCTGTTAAACAAATTTATTATACTTTTAGATATTTGGATGATATTTTGGCTCTCAATAATGACGACTTCAGTATGTATACTAAATAAAGGCAACAGTAGTATACCGCTGTTCAAAACTCATAAATCCAGGGACAAAAAACAAAATCGGGGTAACAAACTAAAACCGAGGGAAACGCATTAAATATAAGAGGAGAACAACGACATAACACCGAAACGTAACACACACAAAGTAAAGACATTTATCCTTTTGAACTTACTTTAAATAATTCAGTATTCACCTCAGAAACTAACAAAACCTTTAAATAGACTTATTAAGAAGGGATATAGTTACGATACTGTTGTCAAGTCATTAAAGATTGTTGGCATGACACGGGCTATGTTCTTCTCATATATGTTATGATGGTATGATACTAAACCCCTAACGGGAAGGATTGTGCCTGATATTCACATGATGAAATCATAATCTTTCAATCAGTTTAACTGGAGTCTGGAGCTGACATGTCAGTTAACTGCTAGTAGTCTGTTGTTATTTATGTATTAGTGTCATTTGGTTATTTTCTTTGGTTACATCTTCTGACATCAGACTTGGACTTCTCTTGAACTGAATTTTAATGTGCGTATTGTTATGCGTTTACTTTTCTACATTGGCCCAAAGGTATAGGGGAGGGTTGATATCTCATACACATATTTAACCCCGCGGCATTTTTGCGCCTGTTCCAAGTCAGGAGCCTCTGGCCTTTGTTAGTCTTGTATTATTTTCAATTTTAGTTTCTTGTGTACAATTTTAGTAAGGCGTTCATTATCACTGAACTAGTAAATATTTGTTTAGGGGCGGGCTGAAGGACGCCTCCGGGTGCGGGAATTTCTCGCTACATTGAAGACCTGTTGGTGACCTTCTGCTATTATCTTTTCTATGGTCGGGTTGTTGTCTCTTTGAAACATTCCCCATTTCCATTCTCAATTTTATAATAAATAAAATAGTCAAAATATTGGTACAGCAGTCATCATCGTGTTACAATTTTAAAAGGAACAATTTAATAGAACACAAAAGCATCTATCAAATGAAAGACACATGCATTGCGTCGCGTGGCTGACGTCAGAAAATTTATACGTCACATATTTTTTTTTGTCGTTCAATGTTTTTACAAACAATTTTAAAATTTCACATGGGCATTGTTAGTATATAGGGCTAAAAAATAAAAAAATATGTAAGAATAATTTCAGAAATAGACCGAGATTCAAAACAGTCCAAAAGTTCTATAGAATTTATAAAAATCCACAAATGGTTCATTCCACTACGTGATTAAATAATTTTGACGTTTGTGGTTCAACGTTAATTTTAATTTATAATAGAAATATAACATAATGACATATTATGTAATAAATGACCTTCCGATAATCTTTTAACAATACGACAATTGGCACCAAGTTCATTCATAAGGAAGAATTTTATACTACAATTGGCATCATATTTGTTCGTAAGAGGATGCATGTATACGACAACCGACATTACGTTCATTCGATACGAAATAGTATTGTAATAACAGTTGCATTTCGTTCATTGGTTAGAGAATTGATTTATACGGCAATTGACATTTAGTTTATTGGTTAGAAAATTGTTTTATACGACAATTGGCATTTCATTCATTGGTTAGAGAACGGTTTCATACGACCATTGGCATTTCGTTCACTGGTTAGAGAATGGATTCATACGGCAATTGGGATTTCGTTCCTTGGTTAGAGAATGGTTTCATACGGCAATTGGCATTTCGTTCATTGGTTAGAGAATGGTTTCATACGAAAATTGGGATTTCGTTCATTGGTCAGAGAATGATTTCATACGACCATTCGCATTTCGTTCATTGGTTAGATAATTGATTTATACGGCAATTGACATTTAGTTCATTGGTTAGAGAATGGTTTCATATGACAATTGGCATTTCGTTTATTGGTAAGAGAATGGTGTCATACGACAATTGCCACTTCGTTCATTGGTTAGATAATTGATTTATACGACAATGGGCATTTCGTTCATTGGTTAGAGAATGGTTTCATACGACAATTGGCATTTTGTTTATTGGTTAGAGAATGGTTTCATACGACAATTGCCATTTCGTTCAATTGTTAGAGAATGGATTCATATGAAAATTGGCATTTCGTTTATTGGTTAGAGAATGGTTTCATACGACAATTGGGATTTCGTTCATTGGTCAGAGAATGGTTTCATACGACCATTGGTATTTCGTTAATTGGTTAGATAATGGTTTCATACGACCATTGGCATTTCGTTCATTGGTTAGAGAATTGATTTATACGGCAATTGACATTTAGTTCATTTGTTAGAGAATTGATTTGTACGGCAATTGACATTTAGTTCATTTGTTAGAGAATTGTTTTATACGACAATTGGTATTTCATTCATTGGTTAGCGAATGGTTTCATACAACCATTGGCATTTCGTTCATTGGTTAGAGAATTGATTTATACGGCAATTGACATTTAGTTCATTTGTTAGAAAATTGTTTTATACGACAATTGGTATTTCATTCATTGGTTAGAGAATGGTTGCATACGACAATTTGATTTTCGTTCATCGGTAAGAGAATGGTCCTCAATGCTCTTCAACTTCGTACTTTATTTTGGCTTTTTAACTTTTTTGGATTCGAGCGTCACTGATGAGTCTTTTGTAGACGAAACGCGCGTCTGGCGCATATACTTAATTTAGTCCTGGTATATATGATGAGTTTATTCATACAACAATTGGCATTTCGTGCATTGGTTAGAGAATTTTTTCATTCGACACATGACCTCATAGTCATTCTAAGAACAAAAATGTAACTGTCCAATACAGAAACACTTTCATAACTTCTCAATTTATCGATATAAACTCTCAATTTGTAATGGATATGCTCATTGATTTTAGATTGATCAAAGCACCTGATATATCGAAAGTTTTTACATTTCTAGATGATGGACAACTTGCGATGTATAAATGAAAGATTAAAACACGATTCTCTAAAACTGATATGGATTGATCATAGTGTAATGTGTAATGTTTTCGATCTGAATTATATACTCGTAGTAACTATATATTTAGAGTACAATTTAGGGATTTTGAATGGGCGATCACATATTATGTCTCTTAACTGAGGATTGATTTAATGAAATGATTTTAAAGTATCGGATCTGTTTTCCCGTAATTAATCATACCGAATTGCTTTCTAGTATTCGATCTTACATTTAAAAAGCAAAAATGTTATTTTTAACTGTAAATCTATTGCTATTGTTGTAAACTTTGGATACAACACTGCTGGGTTTTTTTTTAACTCTCTATCTTCTCAAGATCCCCCACCCCAAAAAGGTATAAAAAGAATCGCAATTTCAAGGCAAAAATTCCTATAAGATAGCAATTAAGTGTATCTCTGTTTGATACTTAAATCAGTGGGGAATTGAATTGTGTCTCTCTCTTTTTTATTCGGTAAATTAAAAAGGAAAAAGTAAAAACACAAAAATACTGAACTCCGAGGAAAATTCAAAAAGGAAAATCAAAAATCAAAAGGCAAAATCAAAAGTCCAAGCACATCAAACGAATGGATAACAACTGTCATATTCATGACTTGGTACAGGCAGAAATACATTTTAGTACCTGTGGTTTTGCTCAAATCAATGAATGTGTTCGTAGATAGTAGATGTTTTTGTGTTCTGTTAAATTGTTCCTTTTAAAATTGTTAAACGATGATGACTGATGTACCCATATTTTGACAATTTTATTTATTGTGTCTTTTTATTTAACGCATCAATGTAAATATAACGGAATGTTTTACACTTTATAAGTAAATGTAGCTTTTAACTTCTAATGGGCCTTGCGCAATATCAATCTGATAACTTAATATAAAATGAACGGAGGCAAATATTATATATGAAAACATAATTCCTTGAGTAAGCTACACAACTATCAAAGTAACATAAATAGATGACGCTTGTTTATTATAAACTATGTAAATTTCACACCAGCAAACAACATAAAATATACAAAATAAAACTTGCTATATGATTTGCAAGTGACAAACAAGTAGAAAACTCAACAATTAGTTTACTTGAAAATAATTAGACATCAAAACACGACATCAGATTTCCATACGGTGAAATTAGTTTCTTATGTAATCTATAAGAATAATAAGAAGACAGCAAAAAGCAATTAAATCATTGAATGGACATGAATCCGACATAATTCATGTAGTTGAGGAAGGTGTGCAAATATATCATATACATGACATTCAATGTAAAAGAAATATGTCAATATTGAATAACTAAACTCTTCTGAAATATACGTTACGTTTCATATTTTAGCCACTAAACAAAGAATAAAGTAAGAAATATATAATGATTATCAGTAAAATATTTTTGTTAATAATCAAATATTGATTAATAAAATCTAGATAACATGTTATGCAACAAAAAAACTGTCATTTTAACTTTTCACAGTTCTGTTTACTCATTGAACTTGACAAGGATCTTCAAGAACAATCTGTCTTCCTTCTGTTAAAATAATTCAAAACAATTCATTAAAATACTTTTTTTAGTTTATTGCTCACTATTATATGTTACAAAGATGATAGGAAAGTAGTCCACTTGTATTTTTGTCCATCTGATGAGTTAAGCCTGTTTCAACTGATTTTTATAGTTCGTTCTTATCTTGTACTGTTATACCACTGTCCCAGGTTGAGGGGAGGGTTGGGATCCCGCTAACATGTTTAACCCCGCCACATTATTAATTTATGTGCCTGTCCAAAGTCAGGAGCCTGTAATTCAGTGGTTAGTTTTCTCATTTGAATTGTTTTACATTGTCTTATCGGGGCCTTTTATAGCTGACTATGAGCTATGGGCTTTGCTCATTGTTGAAGGCCATACGGTGACCTATAGTTGTTAATGTCTGTGTCATTTTGGTCTCTTGTGGATAGTTGTCACATTGGCAATCATACCACATCTTCTTTTTTATATTACGTCAGACAACGTTTATCACAAAAACCCTTCTCTTCAGAACACCCATAGACAAGGGTTAATATGTAAGATCAGTTTTGCTCATAGAAGAAGGCTGTGAGGTTACCTATAGTTGTAAACTTCTGCGTCGTATGGGCTCTTTAGGACTGTTATTTTATTGGCAATCATTTAACTCCTTTTCATTTTTTACAAACAATTACGAAAATCACTAAATTCAGATATCTGGTGTTTTTTATTGTGCATGTTACTTGAATATAGTTTAGTCTTTCTTTATCTGAATTATTCGGAAAATAATTCAATAGTTACAATAGTTGTTTTATGTGAAATGTATATACACTATATAAGCACGATAAACCTTCTTAAAAAGATAAGGGAATTAATCATTCTGCTCAATTTGAATACCAATTTCGAATCAGTGGTCTCAGATTAGAATTTCGAAAAGTCCATTTGACAATTACCGATTTGATTCTGTTATTACACATTTTTTAAATAAATTACTTCCATTTATCAATCGTAGACTGGTTCCATACCGGACAGAATTGGATATTGCCAACGCAAAGCATGATGATTGAAAGTGATGTATCGGCCGTTTAACTAATTTTTCGTGAAAAATAATTTCTGATGTCAAAAGTATATAGCTTAACAACAAATTAATGAAATTAAAAAAATTTAAAACTTTTAAAAAATACTCACATTACGAACAAGTAAATTCGCTCTTTCTGCTAGCTCTCCGTTGTGAATAAAAGTTAATGTCCCTCATAAGGGAGACAACCAACAGAGGGATCTCTAGTTACAGGGTCAAGTACGGGAATTGGCAAATGGACTATCGAGCAATGGTAATTATGATGATAAACAAATCTCAAAAGTAAAATTCAAATGAATGATTTACCTCATGATAATCTAAAAAAATTATAACAACACGTTGTGAATGTCTTGCATTCGAAGCGCTTTTATGGATTAACATTTATAAGGAATGCTCAAAGCCGAGTATTAATGAAAAGCCAAGGAAATATATAATGCCCTAAACAGTTGACGAGCTATTTGACAAAAAAAAAGAATTTAACAATAGACAAATTTATCTAAGGTCAACTTTACCTGACAATGTATTATTCTTATTGCAAAGGCCTTCTAGTCATATCAAACATAACACAGTGTATATATGAAAAAGACGATGTGGTATGATTGCCAATGAGACGACTGTCCACAAGCGACCAAAATGACACAGACATGAACAATTATAGGTGCATCTTTAAATATCAATTTAAGGCGAAACTTACGATTATCAAGCCTTGCTTGAACTGGTAACCTACACTGTGGACACACATTAAATCGCAAACTGCACTCTTCGCATACTAGTTTGTGCCCGCATGGCACAAACTTTGCATTAGCAACATTCTCTCTACAATTTGCACACGGCTTAACTAACAAAGCCGCCAATAAGTCTACAAATGGATCTCCCGTTGCTCCTCGTGTAGTCGCTGGTTTCTGTTGTTGCGGTTGCCTTGAAATGACAAAAAAGCTTTGGTTAGTTGAAATAAGGTTAAATATCAGTAAACATCTGACGAGTCATACAATTTGACTTTAAATCTGAAAGTTTACATTTTTGTCAATTATTAAATTCCAATACCTGGTCATTTTATGATTTAATTTTGATCAATATTCTCATTATCTGTTTTTTCCGGTTGCTTTTATGGTGATGTTTACTCCAAGAGTAAATCGGTTTGTTGGTATATTGATATTCACCCGACGGGTACATCGGTTTGCTGGTTTATTGGTGTTTACCCGACGGGTACATCGGTTTGTTGGTTTATTGATATTTATCAAACGGGTACATCGGTTTGTTAGTTTATTGATATTTATCAAACGGGTACATCGGTTTGTTGGTTTATTGATGTTTACCCGACGGGTACATCGGTTTCTTGGTTTATTGATATTTATCAAACGGGTATATCGGTTTGTTGGTTTATTTATGTTTATCCGACGGGTACATCGGTCTGTTGGTTTATTGATATTTATCAAACGGGTACATCGGTTTGTTGGTTTATTTATGTTTACCCAACGGGTTGACAAATATCAGAATTATAGTTCAAAATAATTACTTTTGTCGTATGTAGTTTTCAACTGCATTCTTTACTCTCTGACTTCGACAAACCTGAAGAGGTGTTTTACCGTTATTGTTGGTCGTTTGAATATTTGCTTTATTTTCCATCAATAAACAGGCTATTTTGAAACGATCATTGTCATCATTTGGCTGAGCCATCAGCATTAAGCCAAGAAGCTGTAAATATATATAAAATAGTGTTATTTCCTTTCTAAGGAATTCAAATGGAATTATAGTCATCCAGTTTTATACATCATGAACAAATAGACAATTTGGGAAAAAAAAACTTATATGGATTCTTTAAGGATGTAAACCTCTGAGGAGCCAAAAATTTCTAGAATTAAACTTTTTTTCTTAACCTGATTTTTGGGTTTAAAAGACTGTAACAGAATAATTGGCGAAGAAAAAATCATATTGCGGTGCACTTCTTTTTTTGCTACGGGCCTTTGAAAATGCCCAATTTTGATGATTTCCCCATTTTTCATCGACTTTTACCTATTTTTGGGCTATTATCGTAAAAAAAATCACAGTTCCACAATTAAACTTTTTTTCATACTTTCTATAAAGATGAAGTGAACCAATCTGAAAAAAATTTACTTAAAAAAACTATAGGTAGGTGTTAATATAAGAAAGTTTTATCATATTTTGACGCTTTTTTGTGTAAAATTTACCATGCTGTCAATTTTCTATGTTTGTGATTTTTCTCAGTTTTAAGAACAAAATGCATATTATTTTAACTTTTTTGTTATATATTCCTTTTTAAACCTTCATATATATGTGTGTGTGTTTAACATACCCCCGTCACCGGTGGTCTCTGTTGAATACCAAGAATAAGATGTAAAGGTGTATCACCATCATTGTCTTTTATATTTACATCAGCTCCTGTAAGATATTTGATATTTCCTTTCTTTAATATATCTTTCGTAAATTCATTGGAAATGTCCGTTGTTATTCTGTGGTTTACTATCATAGTATTTGTTTATGTATTTCTCTGTACTGACTGTTTTAGCGTTTGTTTGACTGTATTTATGTCACGAAGTGTTGTCATATTAGCGATATTTTTTTACATTGCCATTTTTTTTTACTTGATGTGTTTCCCTCGATTTTAAGTTTGTTACCCAGATTTGATTTGATTTTGCTTAATCGAATTTTTACTATGGAACAGATGTATACTTAGGCAACAATTCTATACCGCTGTTCAAAAGTCATAAATCGAGTTAAGTGTTAAGTTATTAGAAAATTTTTTCGTTAACATTACATTTAATTGGTTCGTTTTAGAACTGTTTCGATTCGTTTGTTTTATACTCTTTTTCGAATCTATAAATAATCGGTCAAAGAAGTATAAATAGATAAATAGAGAATATCATATGACTTTTTCAATATCATACCCGTATCAACCCGAGACACCAATATAATCCCAAGAGCTCTGCTCGAGAGATTATATTGGTTGAGCGTTGTGTAATATTGAAAAATCCATATCATATACGCTTTATTATATAAATCAACATATAGATATTTTGTATGTGACATGACGTTATATACAGATAAGGGGTTTGATAAAGCCTTTGCAACAGTGAAAAGGTAAATCACAAAAGTACTGAACTCCCAGACAAATTCAAAACGGAAAGTCCCTTATCAAATGGCAAAATCAAAAGCACAAACACATCAAACGAATGGTCAACAACTGTCATAATCCTGACTTGAGACAGGCATTTTCTTGTGTGGAAAATGGTGGATTGAACCTGGTTTTATAGCGCTGAACCTCTCAATTGTAGGAGAGTCGCATCAAATTCCATTATATTGACAACGATGCGTGAATAAAACAAACAGACATAATAGGTAAAAATGTCAAAATAGGGGTACAGCAGTCAACACCGTGTCACAATCTTAATCACAACAAAAACAAACAAACATTTAACAAAGAAGCACAACAAAGCATATATCACATTTAACAACCTCGTTCATTGCTTACTTGTTTTTGTATTTTATTTATGTTTGCCAAATCAACCAATAAAAGATCGATGGATTTGAAGCTCTGGGACCGAATCGTAATTTTAACATTGACATTAAGTCTGGCATGGAATCGCGTGTTGACGTCAGAATTTTAACGTCAAACAGGTAGATATATAAAGTAATTTTGTCGTACAAAGTATGCAAAAATTCGTATAGAACAATAACACAATGGCGGGATGTTTAAAGTACAGAGACACGTCATACGTATCAAAGAAACATAAAAAGTCACACAGACAAAGCACTCAAGTAAAAATGAAAAATAATACAAAATACACAATGACGGGATGCATAAGTACAAAGCGATGTCAAATTTATATCACCAAAAACAGGCCAAACAGTAAAAGTACAAATAAAAGAACACTTAACACTGATATCGATGTCGTGACGTCATACTGAGGGAAGTTCCTATAAAGCATATGCAACCGTGACTGATATCGACATTATCACGGATGGCTGATACAACACGATTGTCGTTGACCGTATTACACATGCAATTTATATGTTTTTACTACTAAGTATATAATAAAATATATAATACAAATCGATTAAACCAACAATAACTATTTGTATAGCTACATGAAGGCAGCATAGGATAACTTTTAGAAAATGCATATTGTACGTAATATAGTGTAATAGTTTGTTAATGAAGAGACTACTACTAAAACAATCTCATTTTTCATAGACGTGAGGAGCTACCATTTGATACTTTGGCGGGTGGGGGTTTGGGAGGGGGCAGGGGACAGGAGGAGTTTTCACGAATTGATTTTTTTCATCTGTTGCTACGCATTTTATTTTACACTTTAGCATACATTTGATTCTGGTGTTTTGTGTTGCAGGATAACCAGTTTCGTCCTGTCATTTGCAAAATTATTTGTTTTCAGTTCTTTCCAGGCCAAAAAAAAAAGAAAACAATCATACATGATCATATTGTTGGCTCAGATTTAACTATCTATTTCATTTTTTTATCAGACATATTAACCTTTGTATTTATTACAATATCAAATAATCAGTAAGTAATGACATTTCAATGATTTAAATAAAATCATCTTAAAATTCAATGACTTACCGTTCTGCATTAACAACTTGACCATATCAAAGTAAGCTTCATGGCAAGCTAAATGCAGAGGTGTCAATCCTTGTTTATCCTTAAAGTTCACATTAGCTTTACCCTGAAAGTTCATATATTGATTTGACACATTTCTGTTTTCAAGTATATCTATTTATCGGTTAAAGCGTTTCGTAATGAAACGCTTCTAATAGACGTGTTAGGAAATTCAACGCTACTGCAGGCGGTCTGAATACAATATGATGAGGGGACCATCTCAATGAGCACAAAAACTAAATATGTGTGTTACCTGTTACGTGTTTGATACCGCTGAGATAAATCTTAAACAATTGTTAGAGTACGCAGGAGAAGATCAAATTATTTTTTAAGGACCAGAAGAGTCTGGTGAATAATTTATCTCGTTTCAACATCATGTAAAAATAAGGTAAAATGGTAATTTTTTTACATATAAATCATTTATGCAATTTTCAAATACGCTAAAAACTATAAAGCTACATTTAATATATGTTTCTTCTTAAACAAAAAACTGTTTATAACCTTATAATGACTGGTGGATGTTTTACAATGGACCCGGAGAGAAAAAAATGAGTGAATTTCTGTTGGTGGATAAAAATAACGGGGGGCCTTTAATTATGTTTTATGAACTTATTTGTACCTTTCATCATTAATGTCTTCGTCTTTCAGATTTTTCCCCAACACCGTGTTTTTTTTTTTATTAAGGGTTGTGCCATCTTTTGAAAGGGAAGATACTCCTTACTAAACCCATTTGGTAACTGACCATGGTAGCTAACCCTATATTTTTTAGGACACCCAATATCAAATATAAATAGTCACCACTTGAGTCCTTCAACCAATCATAACTCTATAAATCTATAGTAGGTAAAATAAAGTATCATTATATATATTCAGTGCGTAGCGGGAAATCATTTTCATGTCTTGTTTTGCCTGATTTGGGTCCATATCGTCAACATATCGCACTTTAAACCAGCATTTTACAACGAATCCACTGAAACGGTAGTAAACTAAAGATTTTTTTACCATATTCCCTTTATGGTATGTTTTAAATGCACCTATTATTAATCTCTACAGTTGTTATATACAAACCTTTAATATAAGAATAGACGCAACCTGTCGATGATCATTGAATGCAGCAATATGCAGTACTGATTTCCCGTCTGACTTTGTCATCTTCATTAAACTTTGAGATTTCTCAAGAAGTTTTTCTACAGCACTGTCGATAGATGTGATAGTAATTTATCATCAAATTTATTTGTTAAGCTATAACTCTACTGTAAAAGTTACTGTAAGTTATTATCAAAAGTTTATATGTGTTATGATATTGTAATTATTGTATTTATTTATGTTGGCCTGATTTGTGTTGTGTGGCCTGATAGTTGTTTACAGAATAATCTTAGAACTGTGCAGTTTAGAAATCACTGGAACAATCACAGAATGATTGGAACTTTCCATTTGACTTACATAATGATTCCAGAATGATCCTAATAAAAGATGCGTTATATAAACTTCTACATTTTACTAGAAACTTCCGTTGTAACTTTCTAGGACGTTCCATTCTAGCGTGTTCTAGAATTTTCCGTGACAACTATATATACACAGACACTAAATTTAAGCTCAGACTTAGACTTAGACATCGATAGACATTAATATTCATAGCACTTGGATTGACACTTTTATTCTACAAACAACATCATACTGGATTGTGACCGTAGTAGTGAACGTAATATTCCGATTGGATTCCGAAAGATATCCGGATACAGATAAAGATAAAAGATTGGACTCATATTTTGACAGTTAAGTTGACAGTAATATGTGTGTAATACTTCTTGTAAACTTTTGTAAAATAAATCTTGTTAAATTTTATTATCGATTTGTGTCTTTTGTTGGCTACAATTTAAAGGTGATTTCTGGCCGTAACATATGAAAGTAGTTTCGATGAAGTATAAACCCATGATTGCAGCCAATCTTCCTCCTTACTTGTTACTACTATGAGACACGAATACAGGTTACAGCGATAAAATTACCACTCACAATCGTCACGCTCAACAAAGGCGTCCTACAACGAGCTTTGAATTGCAACTACTAAAACAGCAGGAAAAGTATCGCACTCAGAATCAAATGTGTACTGAAGGCTGTAATGAACTTGCAGTTGGAAGAGAACGCATAACATATTTTAGCTTTTGATGCCGAAGTGAACATATTACAAATAGGGATCAATTTACATTTTTGAAAACATGTTTGATTGTAAAATCTTTCAATATGACTGTTCAAAATGCCAACTTTTTAATACTGCAGCAGTTATTTATCAATTGTTTCGTTGATATCGTTGGGTTTTTTTTGTCCGTTTCAATGAACTTCATCTTTTAGTATTTTGCCTTAGAGTCGAGTATTTGTCATGTTTGTGTTATTCTTTGTTGTACTTTGCTATGGTAAAACAACTCACAATTCATTTTCTTTGAAAGCAGCAAACATAAGTGGATGAAAACCATTCTTGTTTACAAGGGTCATGTTGATATTCGGATGACTCAGTAGAATATTGACTGCTCTATCGTGTCCTTTAGCAATGGCGTCGTGAAGAGCAGTATCACCCTCAATATCCTGAAATATTAATATACTATTAACCTCACCACACACATTCTTAATAAACTTTTAATGATTGATATATTCCAATTGCCAAAACCCATTCCCGTTCTCGTCCACTTTTCATCACATAACAAATTAGACTTATCACCGAGTTTAAACCCATAGGATAGGTGTTTTGTGGGTTCGTGTTGCTTAGTCTTCGGCTTCTGTGTTGTTTTTTGTAGACTGTTTTGTTTCATTTATTGTTTCAAGTTATGATTTTGGCTAGCCCTACTGTCGCTCTTTTATAAATATTCGTCGATTTATTTTTTCTATGGTCCTATTTTTTTAGCTTTAAATTAGGTCTCACATGAAATCTTGCAAATAAAAACCCGTTAAATCAAAGAAATTTTGTATATCAAATCTGATTTCAATACAAATCATTTTGCATGTTCCAGGATCTGGAAATGCTGCATTTTCTATTCTGATAATAACTATTTGAAGACAAACTGCTTTACTAATTTTTTTAAGTCATGTTACATTACAACAAAACAAATAGCCCTGACAAATTAAACAATCAGATTGTTAACCTACCTGCACGTTGGGATCACACCCTTTTTCTAAAACAGCTTTCAAAAGAGCAAACATTCCACAATAACTGGCGTGATGAGCAAGACTTCTTCCGTTTTTAGCAATTTCTGTAACAGTTGCTCCTTGGGAAACCAAATACAATGCCAGCATTTCTTTCTTTCTGTAAATAAAGTCAACAGTAGTATACTGCTGTTCGAAATTCATAAATCGATAGAGAAAAAACAAATCCGGGTTACAAGCTAAAACTGAGGGAACGTATCAAATATAAGAATACTACGACACAACAGAAACACAACATTAAAATGTAACATACACAGAAACGAACTATGATATAACAATGGCCATTTTCCTGACTTGGTACAGGGCATTTAAAAAAAATAGTAGGTTGCAAAATATTTTGTGCATATCAGTTTTTATTAAAGCAATTTCACAAACTGAGAGCATCGATACTGATATATTTTTTAAATACAACACATATGTTTTTTGTACACAAATGCTTTTTTTGTTAACGGCATGTTGTATTGTGTAGCTGTTCCTAGTTAAATAGATATTACACGATATTTTACGTTGAGATTGTTGCGAAACATTGACAGTGTTTGTTAGATGTTGCAGTGCCCTTTGCATCTAAGGCCGATTAAATTTCAACATATACTTCGAATTTGACATGAGCGGTCATCCCAATACCAGAATCTGTGGCGATTTTTAATTTTGAAATTATCAATTTCCCTCACCTTAGTAGCAATATACGAACTTCACCTGCATATTATGGAAAAAGTAAAAATAACAAAAATACCGAACTCCAATGACAATTCTAATCGGAAAGTCCAAAATCAAAAGCTCAAACACATCACACGAATGGAAAACAACTGTCATATGTTTCACTTGGTACAGGACTTTTCTTATGTAGAAAATGGTGGATTAAGCCAGGTTTTGTACCTAGCCTAACCTCTCACTTGTATGACAATTTCAGCAATGTTGACTGCTGTACCCCTATGTTAGACATTTTACCTATTATGTTTGTTAGTTTTGTTAACACATTGTTATCAATAGAATGGAGTTTTATGTGACTGTCGTACAAGTGAGAGGTTTAATTACGTATAAAACCAGGTTTAATCCAACATTTTGAAATTTCTACAAAAAGACACGTCTGTATCAAGTCAGCTTTTAATTCTTCCATTGATAAGGGACTTTCCGTTTAGAATTTTTCTTGAAGTCGTTTTCATTTTACTTTTTACTTTGGATATGTCCATCGTAGCCCTGATGTGGGGAAATCGACATGTTATTACTTGATAAGAGATACTCACCCTGCTGCAGCTGTAAGTAGTGCTGTATTATTTTCGCTAGTCTTTGTGTTGATGGTAGCACCACTTGCTAGTAATAATTTAGCAATATCCATATGCCCTTCATGACTTGCTATCATTAATGGTGTCAGATCTTTAAACTTACAATTGACCTTTGATCGAAAATATACATAAAAATACAGATGACATTCATAACAACGAAAACAATTAGCTTTTGTATGACACTAAAGTATCACTGTAAATTGTATGTAGGTTCTCTTCGTCTTTTTTAATCGATGTTGCTGTATGAATGTAGTTGGGGAAGTGATGCCAGTATTATATTTTTGTTTATTTAACGTGTGAAATTGAAAATTAATTCCCGTTTTCTGATACACTTGCTAATTTTACCAATTACAAATAATATTTGTGTATACATATGATATCCCAAAATATAATATCCTATAGCAGTTACTGCCTTGATAGCTAGAGAAGCAACCAGTCTAGTTTGATTTTAGATTGGACCATTTCCTTATACTCTGTTCACAGTCATTTTTTGTGTATTCTTATTACATTAACGGTACCAATCTTTCCACACAAGATACGCATATAAATGTATGAAGGACATGTGTTACCTATTATTGCTTGCTAAGTGTAGTAAATAGTTATCAAAAGTACCAGGATTATAATTTTATACGCCAGACGCGCGTTTCGTCTACATAAGACTCATCAGTGACGCTCAGATCAAAATAGTTAAAAAGCCAAACATATACAAAGTTGAAGAGCATTGAGGACCCAAAATTCCCGAAACTTGTGCCAAATACGGCTAAGGTAATCTACTCCTGGGGTAAGAAAATCCTTAGTTTTTCGAAAAATTCAAAAGTTTTGTAAACAGAAAATTTATAAAAATGACCATATAATTGATATTCATGTCAACACCGAAGTGCTGACTACTGGGCTGGTGATACCCTCGGGGACGAAACGTCCACCAGCAGTGGCATCGACCTAGTAAATATATTCTTTATAACACCTTCACGGGCTTTTATGTATATACACATTTAAGTGTTTACCAAGTCTTTCTTCATTTTTATAAGTTGTTGCACTGATGCAACGTCGCCTTTAGCACACGCCTGTATCATTTGCTCTGGACCAATGGTTTGGAGTCTTTGTTGATGACCTAAAACTACCAGGTTTGCTACCAACCGAGCAAGGCTATCTGCAAGGTCATCTTGAACATTCTCTTAAAGAACAAAGAATTTATGAAAGCGTTAGTTGATGTTTCTTTACTTACAATCATTTTTTAAGGATTGTTTGTTTTTCAAGGTCACTTTAACAGTAAAAGACCACGATAGTTTTATAGCTGACTATGCGGTATTGTCCGTACAGTGACCTATAGTTGTTAATTTCTATGTCATTTGGTCTCTTGTGGAGTGTTGTCTCATTGGCAATCATACCACATCTTCTTTTTTATAATCTATTGTAGATTATTAAACACCTCTTCATCAGTCTGTGTGATATTTTTGGTTTGTTTATATAAGTGATGCACCATAGGTTGGACCCAGCAATAATTTAATAACACACACATTTAAATTGACTAATTATGAATAAGTATGAAATATTGATGCAATTGATCAATGAAATATTCGCTGATCGTTTTAAACCCCTTCGCTTTTGATAAATTTAACAATTATGCGAATTGAAGGCCTCACAATGATTTGAAATTAACCACGTTACTTTGTAATTTGTCCTTTAAATATGTGTTTCCTAGTCAATCCTAAAACTGATTAAGCTTATTATATTTATGTTATCAATTAAATCTTTTGTGCATTATGTATGTTATGTTTTTTTTTTATTAAAACAGACAATATTTTTTTATAAAACGAAACACGATTTCTACTTTGCCATCTTCCCCGATACACTATTTTTTTCGGTAAATGGAATTATGTTTAAAACAATATAGTCTGGTGAGAAATGATGGTATGTTATCTACATGTTTACTCCATATTATAAGTTACGTCATACCAGCACCACGTCTTGAAGTTGCGAACGATGTTTCTTGTTTGCCTTCAAGTGTATCAACTTTCTTTCCTGGAGCAGGTATCATAGAAGCAGGACTATAGACCCAGACTTGCTGACCAAACTGTACAACAACATCACCATCACTGTCTATCTTCTCAACCTTTCCAACCTTCCCACATGCCTGATATATAAGTATAGTAAACAAGAAGGACACCAATGTATGTGTTGTCGGTGTATTGGGAACGAATTTAAAACAAATAAATACAATTAATGGTATGAAAGAAAAGGATAGTATGCAAAAATAACAAAGATTTTTTTTACAAAAAAAAATTAGCCGGCAGATTGTTTATGTACATTTCATTCAAATATGTCTGATTGTCGAAAAAGTCGACGGTACGTCATTTATAGTCCCATGAAAGAGTCATTGTCAAGAATCTTCTACATACACACGGATTAGAATTTTACAGACATGGCGTTTATGATCGTTTATGTTCAATGTCTTTTTACTCGTTTATCTTAGGATTATAGTACGTATATAATTGTGATTTGGTTATAAAAGAGAACTACAATACACAAAACAAAACATAATAGCTTTTAAAACAAAGGGTTCAATTGTCAATTGATAGAAGACTAATAATCATATTGTGAAAATCAAATAATAATAAAATATTATAACGAAAACATTGTGCCTTACCTTTATCATTGCATCTTCCCAACCACCATGACCTTTCTGTAACAATTCTACAGTTTTTTGTTCACTAAGGATTTTTACTGTGTCTCCCGGTTTAATGTCATAAACCTACAAAAAATTACATATATCGACAGATGATTGAGCAGTGTATGTAAAGTGCAGATCCTAAAGTATCATTTTTACTGTATATGCCATAAATGTCTAATGTAGAATGATAAATAAACAGACGAACTTTTTTTAATTTTTGGAGAAAATGAAGAAAATTAGTTAAAATGGATAATTATGTTCAGAAATACATAATACTAATAAAACAAAGTAAGAGATGCGAGCGCGGTTTTATCGCGCCTAAAGCCATCCAGCTGTGAAATATATACCAAAATAGGTGAATATTTATGACATTTCACGAACAGATCGTGCAGGTGCTTTATAACTAACAGGTGAGATGTTGTTGCAGTAAAAAATATTCATTTTAATACAATTAATAAAGTTGTATAACGTAGAATATGTTTTGTCATTCAGTTTCTTCATATTTAACTAAATTCCACTATGATGATTTCGTAATGCTAGTCATGTTTACTGTCGAATAATGATACTATTCTTTCATTTTCACTGTGGAGCGAATCATTAGTATTGTATATGCGGTGCATTTTCACTGTATATAATTTTTTTTATCTATTACAGCTCATTTCTTTAAGCATGTAGAGCAAGACTTTAGTTGACTTGCTTGCTTTTCTTTTATTGGATAATCATTATGATAACACCCAATGTAATTTAAATATTAAAAATACAGGTTAAACTATGCCTATTCATATTGTTTAAAAATGTCAATCTTATTTACAAAGTTTGTATAAACAATTAAACAAACAAAGCAAGCAAGCCAACCAAAGTTTTGCTTTACATGCATTAGGAAATTGGCTGTAAAGCCTTAATTTAGTCGAATTGCTCAAACAATAGATAAAGTAAGAGAAAGATTTGATAAAATTTAACTTACGGAGGAAAGTTTTGTTTTAAAACACTAATAAATTCAATAGAAATAACATTTATTTCAAATGTATTCCATTTAGTTTCTTATAAAGCGTATAGGGATCTTTATCCTTATTTTTTATCCATTTCCATGACACTTCACCACTAATTACGTACATCTTGATATAGATTGAACCTTTGTTTTCCCGTTTAAAAGGTTTTACACTGGAGCCCTTTATAACTTGCTGTTCGGTGTGACCCAAGACTCCATGTTGAAGACCGTATTTTGACGTATAATGGTCTACTTTTATAAATTGTGACTCGGATGGAGAGTTGTCTCATTGTCACATACGACATCTTTATATGGCTCAACAACGAAACGAGACGGGATAAAAAGAGATAAAAAAAATCCACGCTACTTTTTGAACATATTTATAATGGGCTTAATATGAGTCAGAATAGAGTAAAATAGTGGGTCGCATTTGTGTATAAGCGTGACGCCGGATTGCCGATTTTTTGCAAGCGTGACAGGTGAAAGTCAAATGATTGTGTCGTGAAAAACGAGAAATGAAGTATAGCGGGACACGGATAATTACAAAAAATAAGAACTGCATAGTATAAGCGGGATACGGGAATCTGACAAAACAATAAGCGGAATACGGGAATCTGCCAAAACAGTAAGCGGGATCCGGGATCAGAACCCCCCAATGAGACCCCCAGAATAAGATATTTTTGTATATAATTCATCCTATTGTTACAGTCATACCCTCAATAACAAATGTATCCGATGCATGCATTTTTTTATTTTTTTGGTCCCTTTTTCAATTTTGTGGGTTCAAATTTATAGACAAAAGTCCTTTAATATAGATATTTGGGATTCGTTTACATGCTGAATCTAACCGTGTATCTAGTTTGGGAATTTTTTGCTTAGTTGCTGAAATAGCCCACATAGAGTTCCAAAGGGTCTAAAATCAACAAAAATGAATTGTAGCATGCATTTCGTGTACAACAACCCAAATGTGTATGGTTTTACCTCTGCGGTAGTATCCATTCGCGGATCTAGAATTTTTCATTTTTGAGAATTGCTTTTGTTACAATTTTGAAAAGCTATATATTTGATGAAGAATGAATGAGGAGTTTGTATTTCAATTTGAAAATACATCGTATCATAAATCCTAAAGTCATCAACTATGTTTTTTCGTTTGTTGCAAGTGCATTTATCACATAATTCTACAATAAAAATTCCTCGCATCTTTGAAAATTCTACATTAATAATGACTGCACTAACAGTGATAATTCATCGCATCTATAGTTAAAATGGATCGCTTTCAATAATCGATATGCTATATTATGATGCTTTTATAACACTTATTTGAACTGTAATGCTATGTTTGTATATTATAGACATATCACAATGAAAATATGTTAAAACTTATCTTCAAATCACTTAACTTGATATTTTCAAAACATAAACAAATACAGTTTTCCCATGATCCTTTATTCTACAATAGACACACCCGCATATAACAGTAAAAATGAACTAGCTGGATTCGCACTTTATATACACTGATTGAGTATGTTGTTTGTTTTGGGTTTTTTTTCCATTACATTTAAATGTACATTATATATTTTTTTCATCTGAGATAGATTACAGCTGTACATTGTGATAACAGCCACAGACACATCAGATCGATGTTAGTCCTTCTATTATTATTTTGCAAGAGATATACTTACCATGTACGGAAATACGCAAAGTATCTTTGTGATAAAAAAAGAAGATGTGGTATGATTGCCAATGAGACAACTATCCACAAAAGACCAAAATGACACAAACATTAACAACTATAGGTCACCGTACGGCCTTCAACAATGAGCAAAGCCCATACCGCATAGTCAGCTATAATAGGCCCCGATAAGACAATGTAAAACAATTCAAACGAGAAAACTAACTAAACTACTATGTATTTCAATCTAATTAAATTGTTAGTGAGTCTAAGTAGAATTGTCATGAGCTCCATCATAATCACTTTTTAAGGGATTCAAAGTTGAACTGCAATTTGGTGCTGTCATACTGATTTTTCTTAAATTCTTAATTGTAGAGTTGCCATGGGTTGCCATCATACTTACTTTTCTAAGTGCTCCTTGGTAGAATTGCCATGTATTGCCATCATATTCAACTTCGATGATTTCGTCTGATTCTATATTCTTCACTTTTCCTATCCGTCCGATACACTGCAAAAAAAAATGCTATTTTAAGTCAACACTCAACTTAATTGATACGTACTATTGAACTATATAGTATTAATTTTGATTATTGTTAAAGGCCTTACGGTGACCAGCAATTGTGCACATACTTAACTTTGGTCTTTTTGTTAGTTGTCTCATTGAAAATCATACCACGTTTCTTTTTTATACAAATGATCAACCATCGCTGCAGTTTCAAGAAATTAAGACACTGCAAACATTAACCACTAAAAATTATTCAAAAAAAGGAAACGTCATAAAATAACCAACTGTTTACTCGAGAGAGAAAACAAAATGGTGAAAATTAAGGTTGAAGTAGCTCAATGCTCCGAATATCCTCTCGGAGTGTTGACTTTAATTAATGTCCCGCATCGTAACAATAATGCAAGTAGAACATTTGCTTGTTGTTAATGGTCGTATAATGACTCCAAAATTCAGTTTTGGGACCCTTTATAGCTTGATGTTCGATGTGAGCTAGTGTTCCATGTTGAAGGCCGTGTCTTCCCCTGTAATGGTTTACTTTTACAAATTGTGACTTGGATGAAGGGTTACAGGTTGATAAATGTCACATTGGCAATCAAACAACATCTTCTATTTGTTATAGTAATCGATCAATTTGAATTGAGAATTCATTTAGTGATCTAGTCAGATTTTTTTCTCCAAAAAGTGTACTATATAGAACCTATAATTCAGTGTTTATCGTAACTTTTCTACTTTTATTTTCATATTTTCCAAATTGGGGCCTTTTAAAGGATTTGCTGTGCGATTTTGATTTTTCTTATTGTTGAAGGCCTTATGATGACCTATAGTTACTTTATTCCACTTCATTTTAGTCTGTTTTGTAAAATTGGGTTGTTTTTTTTTTGCTTGCATACCACATTTTATTTTTACCCCTTTTGTCAATTTGCAAGACTTACATCCGAAGTGTGCCTGTAATGCAATGTCCCTATGTGAATGCCACCTAGTACGTCTGCGTACGCAGAGCCCAAACGCTTTCAATGTTTGTCTATAGATACTAAATCATTATACTCTAACAGTACATGGAACATAGGGAATACAGATAGATCACTTTGTATCGTTTGTGATTAAATCTTCGTTGCTTTATTCGGGTCTGATTTAGCAACAAGATCATGATATATACCTCAGTCATACGCATGCTCCATCCACCACGTCCACGCTGCACTTGTTTTAAGTCTTCAGCAGGAATGAAAACGCACACCCGATCTCCTACGTGTAACACTGTGTCTACAGAAGATGTTTCCGCTTCTTCAGTGCTACTCTCGTTTCCCTCAAACGTACTTGTTTCCCTTGTTATTCTGGCGGACGAATCTGTAAGTTAAGTCTACTAAGTTCATACTTTGTCAATGTAAAGTTCGAACAATATGTAGCATTGTATTTTAAATAGATTTCTAATTGACAGATGTACCAAAACGCACTGCTAAACAAATGTGAAGTATTAAATCTGAATTAAATTTCTACTAGAGATTTGTTGGTTAACGTTGTTTTGTTTATCAGCTCATAATCATAATTTTGTCATCAACGTTTTTTCATGATTTACCCCGGTTTAAAATGGAATTAAGAATTAGATTATAAGAAACGACTGTAATATTTTTCGGCCTATTCAAAATAACATAAAAATGTGGTGCACACTTTAAAGTAACAGTGCTTTTTCAGATTTTTTTATCTAATTTCTTCATAGACAGAAAAAATATTATAGTCATTCCTAAAAGAGTGCCTAGAAAGCACTAAATTTTACATAAAGTTAACAATATAAGGAAAACATCGTATCTTTCTTTAAGAATAATAAAATACAAAAGGCCTAGGTTGCAGATGTAAAAAGGGGGCGACTTAAATGTAGTGTTATCTTAACAGTATTCAGAATCTGTACATATCTTCAATATTTTACACGAAGTAAACCAGAAAATATAAGAGGCATTTTTTCCTTAAAAGACGTGCGTTTCATCTACAAATTACTCACCAGTAACGCTCGAATCAAAAAAATATAAAGACAAAATCAAGCATGAAGATATTAAGCAATGAGGACCTAAAATTGAAATTGTTTTGCAAAATACAGCAAATGTTATTTAATAGGTCACGTTTGGTTTGATGTGTTGTTTGTTTACTGTGTCATATTTTCTTTCTACCAAATTTAAATTAACATAATATATATGTTCAATCAATTTTTAAATTTGGTGTGGGACCGTCACGTATGTCATTGATGCAGCAACCAAATGATTCGGTAGACATCATAATAGATTAGACCGTTGGTTTTCCCGTCTGAATGGTTTGACACTAGTAAATTTTTGGGGCCTTTATAGCTTGTTGTTTAGTGTAAGCCAATGCTCCGTGTTGAAGGCCGTATCTTGACGTATAATGGTTTACTTTATAAATTGTTATTTGGATGGAGAGTTGTCTTATTGACACTCATACCACATATTCCTATATCTATTGGCATATACAGAGAATAACCGTCGGAACTAGAATTGTAAGTACAAGCTTTAGCAGAAGTGACCCTGGTTCATCAACTGCATTCTTCTTAGCTGTGAATGAATGATTACAGCATTCATTTGTGTTAAGTATGACAATATGTATATTTGACAATGTTTAGTTGGTTTGGATCATTTCACAGCGGTCATTATCAAATTCTAATGTCAACTTCCCGTATAAATTCATGACCACCAGGGACCTCAAACCAATCGCTAAACGGCGATTTTGTCCATACATTGGAAACTTTTTATAAAACTTGAAAAAAATAAAATCACATGATCGATTAGTTTAAATATACTGTATTATTCGAAATGACAAACGGATCAGACACAAGTTTGACAACTTTGTAACGACTTCGACAATTGCGTGATGCAGCGTGCTGAGGAAAGAACCAGTCTAACATGCAGTGAGGAAGGCTTGAAATCTTAAAAGCTATGTCACAAAAATAATTAACCATAGGATAAAGTGTATGCAGGGAAGTGGTTCAAAAATAGTATAAGATATCAACTGAAATCTGATGTAAATGTGAATAAAGTTTGACCAAAGAGTAGACAATAAATATCAGATATATAAAATAGCAGTATTTATATGTACCTTCATACATAACATGCTACTAGTATAATGTGTGAGAAACAGTTGTATATAAGTATTGACTTCATGTTGTACGTCTGAGAAACTATGAATGAGTTGTAAAGATAATTTCACCAAATCATGTTGAATTTTCACATTTCAAACCCTAATTAGACATTTAAGAGAAGAAACAATTCATTGAACCAACCGAACCAATGGAGAAAAAACACAAACCACTAGAATTTGTATAAACCCGTTTGAGCAAAATTTGATATTTACCTGTGTGTTTAGAAGGTACGTCCACTGAATCTATATTTTTGTAAGACTGATATATATATATAATATATCATATGAGATTTTTATTAACAACACACTGTAAAACTTGAATCTCTATTATCTGTTTTCAAAACTTGAAATATTGTTAGACGTTAAATATATTTTAACAAGAACCAAAATCGATGGTAAAATTTTCAAAAGAGCCTTCTTATGGGATTTCTGATTATGTGAATACTTGTACGTTTAAAATAGTGATTAATTGATTACCAGACAACATTTGTTTAAAAAATATAAACGATTATGTAATAATTTTGGCAAAAAAATGTGTTTATGTCAAAACTTGGACACCCTCATGAGGGACCTCACAAAAAACAAAACCTGATTATGTTCATGACGTACTTACCAGGTGTATCCAAATGATCCCTGTAATAATCTGTTCCCACTCCTGGTTCCATAAACTTAAGATCCACCTTTCCACCAGCTCCTAATTTATAAACATTTACTTCTCCATTTTTCCATGTGACCTTGACAGCATTCCTTGCACCAGTGTCGCCACCATAATTTCTGATTTCCGTGACCTTGCCTTCCGATCCATGACCGCCTTAGGTAAAAATATACATGTTTTAATACAAAAGTTAGGGTATGAGGTTATTCATCCATGATAGAAAAACCACTACATGCACAGCAAAAAAAACAAAATGTTTAATAGGAACATTTGTTTGGGTTCTTCATCTCCAATACATAGTGACGCCTTCAACACGGAGTTAATAATTTCACCTCGTTACTTTAAACGACACCTATCTATGGTTTGTGCGGTATGTTAGAGAGTATTTGGTGAACTGTTGAATTGTCTGTCATTTGTTTCTGTTCCTTTTCTGTTTAGATTATATACCTGTTCAAAGCAAGAAACAACAGCATAAACTTATTTGGCTAAAGTTGTGTATTAGTGTGTTGATTTTTGTATGTTCGTACAAAACGTTATCACTCTGAAAAAAGTAAAATCACAAAAATACTGAACTCAGAGGAAAATCAATTCGGAAAGTCCATAATCACATGGCAAAATCAAATAACAAAACGCATCAAAAACGAATGGACAAGAACTGTCATATTCCTGACTTGGTACAGGCATTTTCAAATGTAGAAAATGGTGGATTGAACCTGGTTTTATAGCTAGCTAAACCTCTCACTTGTATGACAGTCGCATCAAATTCCATTATATAGTCACCGATGCGTGAACAAAACAAACAGACATAATAGGTAAAAATGTCAAAAATAGGGGTACAGCAGTCAACATTGTGTTATCATCTTAATCACTATAAAAACAACAAATGCAACGAACGATTTCGAATTTGACATATTGAGTTATTATTCACACGTTTCAGACGTTATGGTTTTTATGTCGTTATGCTGTGGCATTAAGGGTCTATTTTCATTTCCTTTATTTCCTTTAAATCATATTTTGTTGGAATGAACCTTTTCAGATAAAGCCACAGATCAATATTGTCTACACACAGCCAATAAACACAAATAAAAGTGTTGTTACAACTTCACAGATTCCATATGTAATGACTCATGATCCCTTTAAGTACAAATCAATGTCTCTATATATAGCAAGGAACTTTTGTAGTCTGGTGAGTACTGTGGTCTCAGTGTATTGTTAGCCGAACGTGTTTAATATTGTGGTCTCAGTGTATTGTTAGCCGAACGTGTTTAATATTGTGGTCTCAGTGTATTGTTAGCCGAACGTGTTTAATATTGTGGTCTCAGTGTATTGTTAGCCGAACGTGTTTAATTTGGGATATTCTAAAGAGTTCATCTGACATATAGGCAATATATATATATGTAGGACTCGGAACCGCGATGGTCACGCTGAAGTACGATGGTCCATGCTGAAGTGAGATGGTTAACACGCTGAAGTGAGATGTTGACATTGTGACGCCTACTTATTTATCTGATATCCAACAGTACACTCATGCTTGACTCATATATATAGTGAGACGTGACGCCTTTTCTGTAAAAAAACAAAAAAGCTTAACGATTAGCTGTTTCTCTGCTGAGAATCACAAAGTACACCAAGTTTGGACCATTAGGGTTTATTTTGACCTAACAAATTGAGGAGATGATAACTGTATACGTGCATTTTTTCTTACAAAGCAGGTTTCATCTCAAGAATTAAACAAAAATATAGCTACTTGATACCAGGAAAACATTTCTAACAATTAATCTTAGTTCATTATTAAGTTTTAACACAAAGTTATGTGATGTATACTTGAAGAGAAGAGTAAATTAATAGTAAGATCAATACATTTTATTGTCTTGCAAAACGTTTTCGGCATGAATTATACATGCTTCTGCAAACACTGTAAGCACATCTGCAGACAAAGATCATTTTTTAGTCGCCTTCAGAAATGGTTTGTTTTCCGACTTAGTTTGACATACGTTTGTATTTTCGTAACCCCCACGTCTAATGCTCAAAACTGTTCGGGATTTGAATCCTTCAATTCATTCTGTTTCCTTTCCTTTGTACGTATGAAACCTTAAGCCTCATCTACAAAATCTTATTCTCCTGCCTATGTAGATATCAGATGTGGCATGAATGCCAATGAGACAACTCTCCATCCAAGTCACAATTTGTAAAAGTAGACCATTGTAGGTCAAAATAAGGTCTTCAACACGGAGCAATTTAATTTGATAAAGATATATTTCAAAACGTCACATTGTCCAAACGTAATTTCAAAACCATCTCACTTTGGCGTAGTCCTACATATGTGTATAATAATTCAAAAAGATGTTTATATACAAGAAGGGGGACATACATCTGATAACCTTCTATGACATTCGGTCACCGATGCAGAATTGTCTCACTGGCAATCACATCACATCTTCTCATTTCTACATCACATTTAAATTAAAAGTGTAGATATTACATTGGCGGATCCAGGGGGGTTCCGGGGGTTGGAACCCCCCTTTTTTTGGACGATCAATGCATCTGAATGGGAGCATATAGTTGGACCCCCCCCCCCCCGTTTTACTCAGGGTTGGGAACCCCCCTTTCTAAAATGGCTGGATCCGCCCCTGTCATACTTACCATCCTGTGTTCCGTAGGACCAGTCTTTACCCCGTAAAACCACAGCTCCTGGAAATATCCCCAAGGCTCTCATTCTCTGTGACGTGGCTCTTTTAGGAAGCTTTATTCTAAATATCAAAATAAATTAATAGAATCTGTTGAAAGCGTAAGATATATTCAAGTGTTTTTTCCAGAGTGTTGTGTTGATACCTCGTTGTTGACGAAAAGTCACATGACCCTCCGAAAGGATTTTCAATTGAAAACAGAAAAACTGTTATTTGTTTATAATGTTATTTTCGTTTAGATAATGCATTGCATAGTATTTTCTTGCTTACATAAAAAGATACGAAGGTGTGGTATGAACATGATGAATGACAATGGGACATAAAACAATAATTATAGCTCAAAGTACAGACTTCATAAAAGCATAAATCAAATATGTTGGATAGAAATAATCTATATTAATACAGATGTCTCAAATCATGTCTTGTGAATTATATAAAAACAATCAAAAACTCTAAGATAAAATGCTTTTGAATTTTCACGTTACAAAAAGGTTGTCAAGTCAATCATTCTTCTATCGTACATTCTCTTGTTTACCAACTCTGTCTAGACAATGGCTAATGAAATCTGTTCTACACAACATAATATTATTATATTTAATGATAGAAAACCCTATTCATAACTTTATATTTGCTTCGCAACTAAATATAAGTATGTGTAATGCTTACGGTTTACTCGACTGCTTGTTAATTCTCAAAAACTGATGACTCAGATTGTGTTTGTCACCATAGTAACAAATAGTACACAAATCGTAGTCGTCACATACGGAACACTTCCAACGTGTTCCTATCACATTCCTCTGTTTACATTCGTCACATTGTACACCTAAATGCTTCACACCTGAAACGTTACATACATTGTCTTATAATTCAATCATCAATTACCAGGCTGAGCATAACGTAAAAATTAAAACAAATATTTTGCGATCTATAATAATAATACATTTTGTGAAAATTATTCGACAGTGTAATGGCGGGAAATGTACGTTTCTTTCGGGGCTTCAAGAATCTGGAGTTAAATCGTGGCAGGAATATTTCACAGTAGCTGAATTGTTCAATTATATACGCCTTATTCGGTGCTCTCCTAGTCTCGACTCCAGAAGAGAAACAACATTAATGTAAATATAGTTTAATTTACATATGTATCACCTAACTAGCAGTATGCAATGAAAAGACAGTAAAGTTACACAATAATAGCCAACATTCTGCAAATTCCTGTATCATACTTGAACATTGACCTATAATGGTTAAATTTACTTTTATAAATTGTTATTTGGATGGAGAGTTGTCTCATTGGCACTCATACCACATCTTACTATATCTATTGACCGTCATTACATTTGTTAATGTACATCCTTACAAATGTATAACGCTTATTCGGCATATGGACGGACAAAAGGTGTCACAAAAACTTTAATTTAATAAAACATTCAATTCAATTTTGCACTTGCGATTGTGTGACTATTTTCAACCCCATTTGTTTAGTTCAAAACCATTTGAATCGCGTCGAATTTAAAAAAAGTCTTTTAGAGTTGTTATCAAAACCTAAAACCATTTCATACATTTTATCACACTTGTTTGCTCTTCAATAGTTCTGATAAAACCCTTAAATGTAGTGTGTGTTTATGTGCATGTCTATCCTGTACCAGACAAAAACAAAAGCGTAAAGAATGAGGCTTTAATGCCAATCATAGACTTAGTTGCTTGTTTTTGTCATTGGTGATTTATCCTATATTCCCTCTTCTTCAATACATCTACCTGCTGGTGCATTGTCAACGACTCTCAGATCACGTTTTCCTTCTTTTCCGATGTTACACTTCATTTCACGACCATTGTCCCATACTACGTCACATGTATTATCTTGACTGACAGCAATGATTGATCCCACGTGACCTTCTCCTCCATCTTTGTCGCCATAATTCCAGTCTGGACCACGGACAACTCTAATGCCGACCGACATGACTCACATAGATAACCTGTTAATTACAGAATTGTCGATTACAAATCTAATTGTAGAACCTTTTTTTGTAGGTGTTTTAATGGGCTGTTTTCTGATATTTGGTAAGACCGTTTAACTTCTCTATCATATTACTTATAATGATGTTAGGGTGGCTGAGTGGTCCAAGTAGTTACTACAGTACTGTAATCACTACTCGGTCAAAACTGAGGTTGTGAGTTCGAACCCCGGTCGTGCATTTGCTCTCGACACCAAGCTTAATAATTGACTAGGATTGTCAGTTTTCCTATCGAAGGTAGATTGTTTTCTTCGGACACTCCAGCTTCCTCGACCAATAAAAACGAAATGGCCAAAACACGGTGCGTTAAAACACAAAAAAAAAGCAAAAGAAAAATAATGAGATTAATCGGTTCGACAATTTTAACATGTTTAATTAAAGTAATAATTAATGTGTGTTCTCCAAGTATTGCACATGTTAAAAACCTCAGAAGACTAACATGTAATATAAGTATTGACTTTCGTATTTGTTGGCGACTCAATGTAAATATATGGGCGTCAAGTTGGTTACCTATTCCCTATTCCCTATTCGTTACCTATTCCCTATTCCCTATTCGTTGCCTATTCGTTACCTATTCCCTATTCCCTATTCGTTACCTATTCGTTACCTATTCCCTATTCCCTATTCGTTACCTATTCGTTACCTATTCCCTATTCCCTATTCGTTGCCTATTCGTTACCTATTCCCTATTCCCTATTCGTTACCTATTCGTTACCTATTCCCTATTCCCTATTCGTTACTTATTTGATTTTAAATATCCTTCCCCCTTTTTAATTATGGCATGGAATAGTTTAATATGGCTGCCGTTACCATGGAAACGGCACAATTGTGAAAAAAATGAGCTTTTGGTTTTTGGTGAACTGTTTGGATATGCTTCAACTCAGAATCATCATATTTTAAAACAATGTAGGTGCCCACTATATACAGGTGTTCGATGATTTTGGCGATCATTGGAACTACTATGTTGCCATGGAAACTACACCAAAATTTTCAAAATTCTCAAAATGCTCAAAACTTCATGAAACTTCACAGTAATGATGAGCAACATTGGAGTTGGAATTTCCAAAATAGGTCTTGTTACCATGGAAACAATGCAAAAAGGTCAAAAATTTCAAAAATAAGAATTTTCCGCAAACTGGATGAAACTTTACAGGAATGGGAACTGGCATAGGCAGAGTTGGATTTTGAAGTTAGAATTTTCAAAATGGCCGCCGTAACCATGGAAACAGCAAAAATATCAAAAATTCAAAATGTTCAAACTTAATGAAACTTTGCAAAAATGTTACTAGACATCTGTAGATGCTCTCTTTGACTTTGGAATTGTCAAAATGGCTGTCGCTCACCTGGTAATAGGGGGAAGGGGTGCCTTCCGTTATTGCTAGCAATTACAAATCTAGTTGTTAATAGTCTTACATATGGTAATAGTTCTGAATTGGTTGAGGTAAAATGATCTTTTTATGACCTATTTATATGTGTTTGTGCTCAACCGATCCTTTTACTTCATGTTCGATACGCATTTGTTCCTTACTTGTTTTTTATACGTTCTACCTTTTAACTGCTTTATGTCCGTATGTTTGAAGATGGATCTTGGTTCGACGGGATGAAATCACCGTGTTAGCGCTTGCGTAAAAACGAAGATGTGGTATGATTACCAATGAGACAACACTCCACATTAGACCAAAATGACACAGAAATTATCAACTATAGTTCACTGTACGGCCTTTAACAATGAGCATAGCCCAAACCGTGTAGTCACCTATAAAAGGCCCAGACATGACAACCTCATACAATTCAAACAACAAAACTGACGGCCGTATTTCATATACAAAAAAATAAACGGAAATATGTAACACAAAAACAAACGATAACTACTTAATTTCAGGCTCTTGTCTAGGGACAGGCACATACTTACATAATGTGGTAGAGTTAAACATGTAAGCAGGGTGTACATCGTTTCGGAGCATGCTATTACCTTGTTTAATTCGTTCCATCACTCGCTTATAATTCGCTTATAATACGTGTATCTTACGTTGCACCTTTTAAAACATGATTTTCAATTGTTTTGTTGTCTCTGGTGGAAGATTTGGGCTCTTAGAGGTGATATAACTCTATAAGTGCATTTGTATCCGTTCCAGCGGTCGGATAATACCCTGTTAATTCGTTACTAATTCGCTTTTAAAAAGTTTGTTGTACGTTGCACCTTTTAGAAAAGGATTTCCAATTGTGTTCATATCTCTGGTGGTAATAATGTGTTCTTATAGATGAAATACCCCTATAAGCGCATATGTACTCGTTCCAGCGATCGGTTAATACCCTGTTACCTATTCGTTACCTATTCGTTACCTATTCACTTATAGTACGTTTGTTGTACGTTGCACCTTTTAGAAAAGGATTTTCAATTAAATTCATATCTCTGATGGTAACAATGTGTTCTTAGAGATGAAATGACCCCATTAGAGCGCATGTACCCGTTCCAGCGCTCGGTAAATAACCTGTTACCTATTCGTTACTTATTCGCTTTTAATGCGCGGGGTATACGGTGCACCTTGAAATAAATCGTTTTTTAATTGTGTTCAGGTCTCTGGTGGTAAGAATGTGTTCTTAGAGATGAAATTAACCTATTAGCGCGCATGTACCCGTTCCAGCGCTCGGTTAATACCCTTTTACCTATTCGTTACCTATTCGCTTATAATACATTTTTTTATACGTTTCACCTGTTAGAAAAGGATTTTCAATTATGTCCAGGTCTCAGACGGTAACAATGTGTTCTTAGAGATGAAATGACCCCATTAGAGCGCATGTACCCGTTCCAGCGCTCGGTAAATAACCTGTTACCTATTCGTTACCTATTCGCTTTTAATGCGCGGGGTATACGGTGCACCTTGAAATAAATCGTTTTTTAATTGTGTTCAGGTCTCTGGTGGTAAGAATGTGTTCTTAGAGATGAAATGACCCTATTAGCGCGCATGTACCCGTTCCAGCGCTCGGTTAATACCCTGTTATCCATTCGTTACCTATTCGTTACCTATTCGCTTATAATACATTTTTTTATACGTTTCACCTGTTAGAAAAGGATTTTCAATTATGTCCATGTCTCAGGTGGTAACAATGTGTTCTTAGAGATGAAATTACCCTATTAGCGCTCATGTACCCGTTCCAGTGCTCGGTAAATAATCTTGTTACCTATTCGTTACCTATTCGCTTTTAATGCGCGGGGTATACGCTGCAACTTGAAATAAATCGTGTTTTAATTGTGTTCAGGTCTCAGGTGGTAACAATGTGTTCTTAGAGATGAAATGACCCTATTAGCGCGCATGTACCCGTTCCAGCGCTCGGTTAATACCCTGTTACCTATTCGTTACCTATTCGCTTATAATACATTTTTTTATACGTTTCACCTGTTAGAAAAGGATTTTCAATTATGTCCATGTCTCAGGTGGTAACAATGTGTTCTTAGAGATGAAATGACCCCATTAGAGCGCATGTACCCGTTCCAGCGCTCGGTAAATAACCTGTTACCTATTCGTTACCTATTCGCTTTAATGCCGGGTATACGCTGCACCTTGAAATAAATCGTGTTTTAATTGTGTTCATGTCTGGGTAACAATGTGTTCTTAGAGATGAAATGACCCCATTAGAGCGCATGTACCCGTTCCAGCGCTCGGTAAATAACCTGTTACCTATTCGTTACTTATTCGCTTTTAATGCGCGGGGTATACGGTGCACCTTGAAATAAATCGTTTTTTAATTGTGTTTAGGTCTCTGGTGGTAAGAATGTGTTCTTAGAGATGAAATTACCCTATTAGCGCGCATGTACCCGTTCCAGCGCTCGGTTAATACCCTGTTACCTATTCGTTACCTATTCGTTACCTATTCGCTTATAATACATTTTTTTATACGTTGCACCTGTTAGAAAAGGATTTTCAATTATGTCCAGGTCTCATACGGTAACAATGTGTTCTTAGAGATGAAATGACCCCATTAGAGCGCATGTACCCGTTCCAGCGCTCGGTAAATAACCTGTTACCTAGTCGTTACCTATTCGCTTTTAATGCGCGGGGTATACGCTGCACTTGAAATAAATCGTGTTTTAATTGTGTTCATGTCTGGTGGTAACAATGTGTTCTTAGAGATGAAATGACCCCATTAGAGCGCATGTACCCGTTCCAGCGCTCGGTAAATAACCTGTTACCTATTCATTACCTATTCGCTTTGAATGGCGGGGTATACGGTGCACCTTGAAATAAATCGTTTTTTAATTGTGTTCAGGTCTCTGGTGGTAAGAATGTGTTCTTAGAGATGAAATACCCTATTAGCGCGCATGTACCCGTTCCAGGCTCGGTAATACCCTGTTACCATTCGTTACCTATTCGTTACCTATTCGCTTTTAATGCGCGGGGTATACGCTGCAACTTGAAATAAATCGTGTTTTAATTGTGTTCATGTCTCAGGTGGTACAATGTGTTCTTAGAGATGAAATTACCCATTAGCGCATGTACCCGTTCCAGTGCTCGGTAAATAACTTTCATTCGTTACCTATTCGCTTTTAATGCGCGGGTATACGCTGCAACTTGAAATAAATCGTGTTTTAATTGTGTTCATGTCTGGTGGTAACAATGTGTTCTTAGAGATGAAATGACCCCATTAGAGCGCATGTACCCGTTCCAGCGCTCGGTAAATAACCTGTTACCTATTCGTTACCTATTCGCTTTAATGCGCGGTATACGGTGCACCTTGAAATAAATCGTTTTTAATTGTGTTCAGTCTGGTGGTAACAATGTGTTCTTAGAGATGAAATGACCCATTAGGCGCATGTACCCGTTCCAGCGCTCGGTAATACCTGTTACCTATTCGTTACTATCTTACTATCGCTTATATAATTTTTTTATACGTTTCACCTGTTAGAAAAGGATTTCAATTATGTCCAGGTCTCAGACGTAACAATGTTCTAGAGATGAAATGACCCCATTAGAGCGCATGACCCGTTCCAGCGCTCGTAAATAACCTGTACCTATTCGTTACCTATTCGTTTAATCGCGGTACGTGCACCTTGAAATAAATCTTTTTAATGTGTTCATGTCTGTGTAACAATGTTTCTTAGAGATAAATTACCCTATTAGCGCGCATGTACCCGTTCCAGCGCTCGTTAATACCCTGTTACCTATTCGTTACCTATTCGTTACCTATTCGCTTATAATACATTTTTTTATACGTTTCACCTGTTAGAAAAGGATTTCAATATGTCCAGGTCTCAGACGGTAACAATGTGTTCTTAGAGATGAAATGACCCCATTAGAGCGCATGTACCCGTTCCGCGCTCGGTAAATAACCTGTTACCTATTCGTTACCTATTCGCTTTTAATGCGCGGGGTATACCTGCACTTGAAATAAATCGTGTTTTAATTGTGTTCATGTCTGGTGTAACAATGTGTTCTTAGAGATGAAATGACCCCATTAGAGCGCATGTACCCGTTCCAGCGCTCGGTAAATAACCTGTTACCTATTCGTTACCTATTCACTTATAATACGTTTGTTGTATGTTGCACCTTTTAGAAAAGGATTTTTAATTGTCTCCATGTCTCTTGTGGTAACAATGTGTTCTTAGAGATGAAATTACCCTATTAGCGCGCATGTACCCGTTCCAGCGCTCGGTGAATACCCTGTTACCTATTCGTTACCTATTCACTTATAATACTTTTGTTGTATGTTGCACCTTTTAGAAAAGGATTTTTAATTGTCTCCATGTCTCTGGTGGTAACAATGTGTTCTTAGAGATGAAATGACCCTATTAGCGTGCATGTACCCGTTCCAGCACTCGATAAATACCCTGTTACCTATTCGTTACCTATTCACTTATATTACGTTTGTTGTACGTTGCATCTTTTAGAAAAGGATTTTTAATTCAGTTCATATCTCTGGTGGTAATAATGTGTTCTTTTAGATGAAATACCCCTATTAGCGCATATGTACTCGTTCCAGCGCTCAGTTAATACCCTGCTTCTTATTCGTTCCTTATTTGCTTTGAATGCACGAGGTATACGTTGCACCTTGAAATAAATCGTTTTTTAATTGTGTTCATGTCTCTGGTGGAACGGGTACATGAGCGCTAATAGGGTAATTTCATCTATAAGAACACATTGTTACCACCTGAGACATGGACATAATTGAAAATCCTTTTCTAACAGTTGAAACGTATAAAAAAATGTATTATATGCGAATAGGTAACGAATAGGTAACGAATAGGTAACAGGGTATTAACCGAGCGCTGGAACGGGTACATGCGCGCTAATAGGGTCATTTCATCTCTAAGAACACATTCTTACCACCAGAGACCTGAACACAATTAAAAAACGATTTATTTCAAGGTGCACCGTATACCCCGCGCATTAAAAGCGAATAGGTAACGAATAGGTAACAGGTTATTTACCGAGCGCTGGAACGGGTACATGCGCTCTAATGGGGTCATTTCATCTCTAAGAACACATTGTTACCACCAGACATGAACACAATTAAAACACGATTTATTTCAAGGTGCAGCGTATACCCCGCGCATTAAAAGCGAATAGGTAACGAATAGGTAACAGGTTATTTACCGAGCACTGGAACGGGTACATGCGCGCTAATAGGGTCATTTCATCTCTAAGAACACATTGTTACCACCTGAGACCTGAACACAATTAAAACACGATTTATTTCAAGTTGCAGCGTATACCCCGCGCATTAAAAGCGAATAGGTAACGAATAGGTAACAAGATTATTTACCGAGCACTGGAACGGGTACATGAGCGCTAATAGGGTAATTTCATCTCTAAGAACACATTGTTACCACCTGAGACATGGACATAATTGAAAATCCTTTTCTAACAGGTGAAACGTATAAAAAAATGTATTATAAGCGAATAGGTAACGAATAGGTAACGAATGGATAACAGGGTATTAACCGAGCGCTGGAACGGGTACATGCGCGCTAATAGGGTCATTTCATCTCTAAGAACACATTCTTACCACCAGAGACCTGAACACAATTAAAAAACGATTTATTTCAAGGTGCACCGTATACCCCGCGCATTAAAAGCGAATAAGTAACGAATAGGTAACAGGTTATTTACCGAGCGCTGGAACGGGTACATGCGCTCTAATGGGGTCATTTCATCTCTAAGAACACATTGTTACCATCAGAGATATGAATTTAATTGAAAATCCTTTTCTAAAAGGTGCAACGTACAACAAACGTACTATAAGTGAATAGGTAACGAATAGGTAACGAATAGGTAACAGGGTATTAACCGATCGCTGGAACGAGTACATATGCGCTTATAGGGGTATTTCATCTATAAGAACACATTATTACCACCAGAGATATGAACACAATTGGAAATCCTTTTCTAAAAGGTGCAACGTACAACAAACTTTTTAAAAGCGAATTAGTAACGAATTAACAGGGTATTATCCGACCGCTGGAACGGATACAAATGCACTTATAGAGTTATATCACCTCTAAGAGCCCAAATCTTCCACCAGAGACAACAAAACAATTGAAAATCATGTTTTAAAAGGTGCAACGTAAGATACACGTATTATAAGCGAATTATAAGCGAGTGATGGAACGAATTAAACAAGGTAATAGCATGCTCCGAAACGATGTACACCCTGCTTACATGTTTAACTCTACCACATTATGTAAGTATGTGCCTGTCCCTAGACAAGAGCCTGAAATTAAGTAGTTATCGTTTGTTTTTGTGTTACATATTTCCGTTTATTTTTTTGTATATGAAATACGGCCGTCAGTTTTGTTGTTTGAATTGTATGAGGTTGTCATGTCTGGGCCTTTTATAGGTGACTACACGGTTTGGGCTATGCTCATTGTTAAAGGCCGTACAGTGAACTATAGTTGATAATTTCTGTGTCATTTTGGTCTAATGTGGAGTGTTGTCTCATTGGTAATCATACCACATCTTCGTTTTTACGCAAGCGCTAACACGGTGATTTCATCCCGTCGAACCAAGATCCATCTTCAAACATACGGACATAAAGCAGTTAAAAGGTAGAACGTATAAAAAACAAGTAAGGAACAAATGCGTATCGAACATGAAGTAAAAGGATCGGTTGAGCACAAACACATATAAATAGGTCATAAAAAGATCATTTTACCTCAACCAATTCAGAACTATTACCATATGTAAGACTATTAACAACTAGATTTGTAATTGCTAGCAATAACGGAAGGCACCCCTTCCCCCTATTACCAGGTGAGCGACAGCCATTTTGACAATTCCAAAGTCAAAGAGAGCATCTACAGATGTCTAGTAACATTTTTGCAAAGTTTCATTAAGTTTGAACATTTTGAATTTTTGATATTTTTGCTGTTTCCATGGTTACGGCGGCCATTTTGAAAATTCTAACTTCAAAATCCAACTCTGCCTATGCCAGTTACCATTCCTGTAAAGTTTCATCCAGTTTGCGGAAAATTCTTATTTTGAAATTTTTGACCTTTTTGCATTGTTTCCATGGTAACAAGACCTATTTTGGAAATTCCAACTCCAATGTTGCTCATCATTACTGTGAAGTTTCATGAAGTTTTGAGCATTTTGAGAATTTTGAAAATTTTGGTGTAGTTTCCATGGCAACATAGTAGTTCCAATGATCGCCAAAATCATCCAACACCTGTATATAGTGGGCACCTACATTGTTTTAAAATATGATGATTCTGAGTTGAAGCATATCCAAACAGTTCACCAAAAACCAAAAGCTCATTTTTTTCACAATTGTGCCGTTTCCATGGTAACGGCAGCCATATTAAACTATTCCATGCCATAATTAAAAAGGGGGAAGGATATTAAAAATCAAATAAGTAACGAATAGGTAACGAATAGGGAATAGGGAATAGGTAACGAATAGGTAACGAATAGGGAATAGGTAACGAATAGGCAACGAATAGGGAATAGGGAATAGGTAACGAATAGGTAACGAATAGGGAATAGGGAATAGGTAACGAATAGGTAACGAATAGGGAATAGGGAATAGGTAACGAATAGGCAACGAATAGGGAATAGGGAATAGGTAACGAATAGGGAATAGGGAATAGGTAACCAACTTGACGCCCATATATTTACCCACATGTTTTGCTAATTGGTGTTTTGTGAAGAAGAAAAATTATAACAGATACGTTATTCAATGAGCTTTAAGTTCTCTAGAATTTGAAGTATGTAGGGTTATCAAAATTAGGAAAATTGCAAGAAATAGGGGAATATTAAAATGCAAGTTTCCAGTTTTTTCATAAATAAGCATTAATTAAATCAAAATGTGATTCAATGCTGAACATTACTGTTGTAGCCAAGTTATAAACAGTTACTGTAGTACAAATACAAATGTTATTTTAATGAACAAAAAATTAGATCAAAGGAAACTAATTTGCCCCAAAAATTAATTTAAATCTGAAATAAGATATATAGTTACATTTTAACAGACGTCGTGAAGATTTACATTAACGGTGCCAACTTTACTGAACCAGAGGACCTTTTTGACATTTAAATAATTCTGTTCATTGACCTCGAAGTCGAAATATTTTAAAAATATTTAGAAGTTAATCATTGACAAATCTATCTTTTGATTTGAAATATTTCTAATTCTTATATGGTATCAATAATTTAGATACGACATACTGTATTGTGATAGTAATAATATCAGTAATATAAGACGTCTGTAGAGCCTATATATAATCAATAAGATCGTGGTACGTTTAAAGGAACGCCACATGTCCTTGGTTAGTACATGTACCAAACATAAACATTTAAAAAATTTGAACAAAGCTTGCAAAATAAATATTTATTTCAGTTTGAGTCTGCTGGTTGGTGAAAAAAAAGGAATTAAAAGATAAGTGACAGACGCGAAAGACAAAGTCCGGTTAAAACCAATATACGACTTGTAATCTTAATATAAATTCATGTATTTACACAATATAAGTCTATATTTATAAAAAATATAGTATTTTTCTTAGTGTCAACTTTTTCATTTACACGTAACATCATGTTATGTTACAATATCGATTACGTTCTTGTTGTTTAAAATTCTTATAAGATGTAATTTAATGATCGACGAAAACGTCATGGCTGGTTGAAAAATGTTTTACGGAATATAATCTAATAAAGATTCAGTTTATTAACTTTTAAATTGTATTCTAAAATTACACAACTCCTGCATATAGATTTCTACTTAAATTGCCACAATAATAAATAAATCTTAAGGATATATTTTAGCGACTAAATCAAATAAACACAAGGACTGCATTACCTTTTATAAAAATGATGAAACAGAATAATTTAAATTTATATTTTACCGACATTAACCCAGTCAAATAAGTTCACGTCATATAACAAACATTTACTTTGTTAACAGTTTTAGAAAATAAGAAACTTTAGGCTTTCCACCAATGCAATTTCTTCTACTTTGACGGTGCCAAGCCTTGTTTGGAACAATTAAAACAACAATCGTACAAGATATATCCTAAAGCAATTCAGAATAATTATAGCAATCAGGGTTAAAATCTGGTTTATTTGAGGTCTAAATCTGAGGTCTAAATAAAAAGCAAATCAAAAGCGAAACTGAAAAAGACATAATTGTTAAAGAAAATGTACAGATGGTTTGTGTTGCAGCAGGAGCGGATCCAGCCATTTTAAAAAGGGGGGTTCCCAACCCAGAGTAAAGGGGGGTTCCAACTATATGCTCCCATTCATATGCATTGATCTTCCAAAAAAAGGGGGGTTCCAACCTCTGGAACCCCCCCCCCCTTTTGGATCCACCACTGGTTGCATTACTCCTGTTACTTCTTACACCATATATTTAATGTAAGTTTGGAGCCTTTACCGGTAACAATCCTTTGTTAAAAGGTACAGACATGTAGGATTATTTTTTTTATGTAAAATTCGCTTATTGACGGCATCCAAATTTATAAAATTTAATATATCTAATATTTCTTTATTTTTTTTTTATTTACTGTACCTTTCTTTGAGAAGTTTGAATAAACTTTATCCAGCTTTATATAACATTTAAAAACGAAAGCAAAAATTGGAAAACCAAAAATGATTGAGGAAGTTAATTGGCAAGTATCCAGTTTATCTATTTATTACCCTTGACCCGGAAATTATCGCTTTGTTATTTGTACGTCTTTAAATGGCAAGATAAATTGTTTATGTTGATACAATTATAGCGAATGTACGGGTTTGTTTACGATTTAAATTAGAAAGTGACGAGACGGACTTGTAACTTTTTTAATTGTCACACTTTTTGAATATTAACTATATTTTTTTTGTAATTTAGTATGAAAATATCGAGTTAAATGTTAATAATAAAACAACCTATTGACCATTGTTGACACAATCACCAAATATTTGACATCACATCGCGCAAAACTTGTTAAAATTTTGATAAGTTGATATCGATGGCTATATGCGCTATTTGTGCACATGAATTTCTGCTGTTCTCTTTTGACACACTTCATCCTGTATCAACATTATCCTTATTGCATGTTCAGCGTTTTCAAACAGGTATAATTCAACTGCAAATACCGTCAAATCTGTCTTTTTGTTGTTGGGATGTACAAGTACCCGGCCACGTCCGCTCTGTGTTTAAATTAGATGTATTCCTATGTGTATCAATCTGATGAGTGAAGCCTATTTCAACTGATTTTTATAGTTTGCTTTATGTTGTACAGTTACACCACTGTTCCATGTTAGGGGAGAGTTGGACGCCCACTGACATGTTTAATCCCACCATATTCTGTATGTGCCTGTTCGATGCCAGGAGCCTGTAATTCAATGGTTTTCGTTGTTGCTGTGTATCATATTTGCTTTTCGTTCATTAATTTGTAAATTAAGCCGTTAAAAATAAACCTTTCTCGTTTGATTTGTCATTTCGGGACCTTGTATAACCAACTATACGGTATGAGCCTGAGGTATGAGCTTCTCTCATTGTTGAAGCCCTACGGTTGTCTATAATTGCTTATATCAATATTAATTGAACTTTGGAGTGTATTGTCTGATTGAAAATTATACCACCGTATTTTTGTTTAATATATGCCATTGAACGTTAAGCAATGAATTGTTCTAAGTGTTTGAAACCCAGTCGGCGGCAATCACTAGTCATCTTAACGCTGTCAGTTTATTTTCTACAAATGCTATTGAATGTTTTTCACCTCTCTTGAAAGCTGGAATTTTTTGTTTTCTTTTATTATTTTACTGTAAATATGAAGAAAATGTACATGAAAAATAACACAGCGACTGTAACAATTTCATTAGCCAGAAGTGCTTTTCTTCTACCTCATTGTGTACGCTCAAATCACGTCAATTGAAATACAGGGGTGTTTGAATACGTAGACACTTTATTAGTTTTACTGTTACTGTCAAGCAGACGGGCGTGTGTAAGGTTTTGTTGATTGGGAATAGCGCTATTATATGTGTTGATTTCAAACCTGACGAAATATATTAAAGGAAGCAGTGTAACCGATTTTATAGATGATACCACAAAAGCACCACTACCGCCTCCACCCCTACCAAAAGTGATTAAGGGAATCAGTGGAATAGAAATGTGTGTGCTCCGTCTGATCAACCCTGCCAACGTTGTGCGTCCGTTTGTCTGCTGCGAATGTGCAAGCAGCCGCGGCCAATTAGAACTGGGACGTTAACTCCGATGTTAAGAGATTGCCAGGTTCTCTGTACGTTTATGGATATTGCAATAACTCTATATATGAGCGGTCAGCATTGGTCTGTTGCAATTTTATTTTTTTGCCGATTAAATAAATTAGAAATTGTATGCGAATGAACGGCAAGATCAAAAGTAGTATGCCCTTTACTTTATAAGAAAGAAACAGGAACAGTTACTGCTTTCCTTTCTAAAGCGCCTGAGTTTTATGACGAACGGATGGACAGACAGATAAAAATATGTATACCACTCTACCTCAGAATCATGGAACAGAAACAATTACTGCTTACCTTTCTAAAGCGCCTAAGTTTTATTACGAACGGACGGACAGTCAGACAGATAAAAACATTTATACCACTCTACCTCAGAACCATGGAACAGAAACAATTGCTGCTTCCTTTTTATACAACACCTGATTATTTTTACTGCTTTCCTTTCTAAAGCGCCTGAGTTTTATGACGAACGGATGGACAGACAGATAAAAATATGTATATCACTCTACCTCAGAATCATGGAACAGAAACAATTACTGCTTACCTTTCTAAATCGCCTGAGTTTTATTACGAACGGACGGACAGACAGACAGATAAAAATATGTATACCACTCTACCTCAGAACCATGGAACAGAAACAATTGCTGCTTCCTTTTTATACAACACCTAATTATTTTTACAGACGGGCGTACGTGCATGTTTCTAGTTTCTCGTTTTTATATAGATTATACCTTTGGTTTCCCCGTTTGAATGCTTTTACGCTAGTAATTTTTGGGGCCCCTTTATAGCTTGCTGTTCGGTGTGAGCTTAGGCTCCGTTTTGAAAACCGTACTTTAACCTATAATGGTTTACTTTTATAATTGTGACTTGGATGGAGAGTTGTCTCATTGACACTCATACCACATCTTCCTATATCTATATATGTATATTAGTGTGACCTCTACTTTAGAAAACCCTGGAATAGAATCAGCTTCTGCCGATCTTTGTAGAGCACATGAGGGGTGTACGGAACGACGGACAGACAGTTGAAAATGAGTATGCCCTCTTATTTAGAGAAGGGGAACAGAAACAGTTACTACCTACCGTTCTACCTCACCTAATTTATTTTGTGGACGGACGGACGGACAACTAAAAACAAGTATGCCCTATACTTTAGATCCGTAAAATAGAAACAATTACTGCCTACCCTTCTAGAGCACTTGAGTTATGTAACAGACAGACGGACAGCTAAAAATTAGTAATTATAGCCTCTTCTTTTAAACAATGGAACAGAGCCATTTCTGATGTTGACCGATCTACAGCACCTACGTTATGTTACGAACGACAGAGAGCCGTTACTGATGTAGACGAATCCATTCTAGAACACATTACATTACATGAGTTGTGCTGTTGTGTTACGGAAGGATATATAAATTAGTATGCCCTCTAATTTAGAGAATTGGAACCGAAATCTTTACTGCTGATGGTTCTGATTTTAATATGGTTTTGGTTGGTTTCATTTTAATAAATACTGAGTCGTCTTTGTTAAGGTATATATCATTCATGTCTGGCTACAATGTATTTGTAATGTTGTTGTATGAAATTTGTTTTTCAATGTTAGTTTTGATGGACCACTGTAGCATTGCACATCAATGTGCATAGATATGACAATCGAACTGAATAATTGAGGGTCTGGATGGAGTTTACATAATACAGAATAATGTGCAGAATTAAGGGTCAAAACAAGTAAAGAATAGAGAAAAATAGGCGGAATTCATTAAGAATAGAGAAAAATGGCATTAAAAATGTAAGATTACTCTTATTGAATAACCCCACATTCAAAGCCACATGATAGACAAGTATCGCTTTGTGTTCAACTTTGAATATTTTAACGCGAATAAACCAACAAGATATAATTTTATTTGCTGAACTTTATTTTTATTAATTATATTGTTGAAATAGGCTAACTTCCAGTTGTCTTATCTTTCTTTTAGTCTTTATCTGAATGTTTCTCCTTTCATGGTTCACCAGTTACATTACCGCTTGAGCCATATCAATCTGCTCGTAGGGTGTCGGCACTGTTACCTTGATCTGTTTAGTTATATTAAAACCAAGCAGCAACAGTTCGGGTGACGTAATGATGGATTTGGCACACGTTTCACTACCTGGTATCATCACAACTTGTTTTGTGAGTCGAGATGTAGAAAAGGGACCCAGTCCTGTGATTGTTACAGGAGTACTATGATCTATTCCGGAAACCACTACAGTAATTGGGTTTCCTGTAGTCTCAGATTCTTTATTCAAAATGCCGTCTGAAAAAAGGAAATAATACTTCAGTTATTTAAGATTATTTTACTTCTATTTTTAATCATTTATTTCTTGGGATATTGGCAGTGAATATATATATATCTGTGGTCCCAAAATACTCTAGCAATATTTATATAACTGTTCAAAAGAATGAATATCAAAGGATACATGCCTTGATTTAAAAATAAATATGAAAACAAGAAGAAGAATTTGAGGATACGACTAAATACCCTTCTGGAGCAAGCTTTGATGTGTCCAAGTTATAAAGGAGCATATTTCTAGAACGGTAAATGACTCACAAATGATATCTCTGTCTTCTTGTGATGGTTTTTGTCATTGGGTATGATTTTTTTTTTTAATTTTGATGACGCAATTCCAAGTGCAGATACAAACATTGGACAGGTGGACGGACACATGGTCAAGAGTAACCCTTAACGCCCGGGCGGGGTCATAGAAAAACACCCAACAGACGATCATTACCTTAACAACAGTTTAGAATTGAGGATGCATATGAAGTATATTAGCCAAATGATCAATAAACCGGATATACCGTTTTCTTCTGAAATTGCCCGTACCAAGTCAGTTACATGGCAGTGGCTTTAACTTGTTTAGATAATTGACAGCATTTTATTGTCAGTTTGTATGAACTTTTTTTTGTTATACTTTTTTAATTATCATCTTTCATTTGAAAACTAATACATGTATCTATACCACAAAAATAATGAACTGATATTTTTTTATTTATTTAGGACAACCATTGCCGTATAAGAATTCTTTTTAATTTTTCACACGTAAGAAGGCAAATAAAATGGCCGCATTGAAGAGGGTGTGAAATAAATGCTTATGAAATGTCTACAAAAGACCAAATGACACCGGAATGAACAACTATAGGTCACCGTACAGCCTTCACAATGACCAAAACCAATATCGCATAGTCAGCTTTAAAAAGCCCCGAAATGACAAATGTAAATGAAGAAAAACAACGACCATGTTCTTTATCAGGACAATCTCTGCCTTATCATGCTTATATGAATTCTCAAGAAATTTTCAAACAATATTTCTGTATTTTATTTCATACAAGCTTAATCAAATATAAATATCGGTCTAAATGTTTACAGAGATGTTATGATCAGTAAAGGCAAACAAGCAAATTATCAATTTCATTTATTGATTTGTCAACCAAAATCTCAAAAACCAAGATTTTAAATCTTTGTATGGTATTAATTAGGTTTTGAATTTATTTTCCTAAACTTGAAATTGGATGTTAAGATCCGTTATCATTTTCTAAAATAAAAATTACAATTTCTGTTCGATAAAACTATATGTCCTTTCCTACACCTAGGTACAGACTGATCAGCCATATTTGAAACTAGATTTCGGTGGGTTTTTTTCATTGTCTCAACCTTCCTGAATAATTTTGTTTTAATTTCAACTTCATTTATTCAATCGCAACAAACAAATAATATGTGGACAAGACGGGCGTTCACATAGACGCCCTTTGCAATTCTGATTCGTTTTTGTTTGTTTGTCAGATTTTATGAAATACGTGCATATGCTTTGCTATTGATTGTTTTTTCTATTTAAAGTATTTTATTAATGACTATACTATATAATAAAGTATTAATTTTCGCGGACCATTTAGGTCACAGAAAATCCAAAAATGGCATAAATAAGGAGAGTTGTACAAAATGTTGGAATACACAGAACCCCGATCCAATTTATCTTTAATAAAAGTATTCACCTTTTTCTGTTTTATATTTGCTAACAACATTCCATTTTTCTTCAATATCGATTAAAATATTATAAAACCTGCAGTTAAATAAGGTCGCATACCCCAAATAAACATTCCCCGATTGGTCGAACTACTGTTGTCTCGATGTAAAGCGACGCTAGCCTCGTTAAACTTGTAAATTATATAAGAATGTAGTACTTACTCCCGATTGGTCGAACTACTGTTGCCTCGATGTAAAGCGACGCTAGCCTCGTTCAATTTGTAAATTATGTAAGAATGTAGTACTTACTTTGATCTACAACAAGAAGTCTTTGGGCTTCCCCGATTTGGTGTAGTTTAATGGCCAACTTAATTAAGCACGGTGAGAAGGTATGCTGTCCTTGGTAACTGTCCTCTCTAATACCCTGTACTGTTTCACTTCTTTTTATATGTTGCCAATTCCAAGCTAAAACAATTAGATTCGTGTTGCACAATTAGATTTGTGGGGTTCGTGTTGCGTATTCTTTACATTTCTATGTTGTATCAAGTGTACTATTGTTTGTCTGTTTGTCTTTTTCATTTTTAGCCATGGCGTTGTCAGTTTATTTCGATTTATGAGTTTGACTGTCCCTCTGGTATATTCCGTCCCCCTTTTAGATCAATCTTAATATTCTATTGTAAGTTATCAATTGACGTACGGATTTTTTTGATTTTGTTTTTTTTTTTGGTACCTGGAATCACATGCTAGATCCAGTATAGAGTAATGCAAACAAACAAACTGGAAATCATCAAGATCCAACATCCGACAAAAATACTAACCAACAACCAACAAATGTCCAGAAACAACTTGATACAAAAACTGGTGTAATCACCAACACAAACCTACTGATGTATTGTTTGTTGCTTATACGTGGGACATAATCTTATCAACTGAGACACACAAACGTCATTAGATAAAGGAGATAGAACGTTAATTCTTATGAATGAAAAGTTAACAGGAATAGTACATCAACATCAACATTATTACAAACCCACAAATCATGATTCATCAATATCTTACAAATCCTTGCATACAAATAGTAGTATAAAATAACTCATTGTAAAGGTTGAATTGTACGCCAGATACACGTCTGATCTCCAAATTAAAAAAAAAATTAAAAAAGACGAATTATGTACGAAATCGAAGAGCATTGAGAACCAAAAGACGAATTATGTACGAAATCGAAGAGCATTGAGAACCAAAAGACGAATTATGTACGAAATCGAAGAGCATTGAGAACCAACAGACGAATTAGGTACGAAATCGAAGAGCATTGAGAACCAAAAGACGAATTATGTACGAAATCGAAGAGCATTGAGAACCCAAATTGAAAGAGAACTAATATATGAAATTAAAATATTTGAAAATTTAAGTATTTCACATTTAAATCAATTGTAAACTACTTATTTCAATAATAAAACATTAATGTTCGATAATAGAAGATGCGGTATGAGTGATAATTTTCCATCCAAGTCACAATTTGTAAAAAGTAAATGAAAAATATGTAAATTACTTACATGGATATAAATCTCTGTTGGTCCATCGTGGTGTTCCCTTGCTTTCCTTTAACAGTACAAGTAGAATTAAAGTACTTACATGGAGATAAATCTCTATTCGTCCATCGTGGTGTTCCCTTACTTTCCTTTAACAGTACCAGGAGAGTTAAAGTACTTACATGGATATAAATCTCTGTTCGTCCATCTTGGTGTCCCCTTACTTTCCTTTAACAGTACCAGTAGAGTTAAAGTGAGAATAATCTTTACACATTCCATGTTTAGCTCTTCCTATGTTCAACTGTCTCCCGTGGACAATGTTTAGTCTTCATCATTATATATAATGGAGCGTTTTCCATTTTTTTTGGTTTATGTAATCCGTTGGCGTCACTAAAGACTAGGATACTAGACACAGTACAATAGAATTTATAACCAGTCTTTCATTTCAAAATAGAAAATATCATATTTTCAGACAATAAACACAATTAAGGTGGAGTTTGTATTTGTGTCTTTTGTTTGGCCGTCTGAAATAGTTTTTCATTCATCTAGGATGAGTTGCTGCACATGCATTTGTGTTAAAAAGCACTCAAAGGAAATATGTACAGCGTGCATTATTCCTATCAGATGATTAACGACTTCAAACTGCAGACCCTTACTGTTGATGTCAGCTTCATGTGTGTAGAAAAAAGAACGGTATTGTCCATATTTGCTTTGATTATGTTTACAAAATCCAGAGAATATTTCTTTATTCTGACGTTGAATTAAACTCGGTAGGTGCGGTGATGGTAAGAACGTTAGTGCAAAGCTATTACCATCCCTATTCATTTAATACTTGTTGTTTTTATTTAGATAACTCATTTCATATATGCACTTTTCTCCAATTTAAGACGCAAAAAAGCGCTTTTGGATTTTGGTAAATAACATTTTATGGACTATTGCACAGTATTATATGAATAGAAAAATCGAAGTTATGGGGCAAATGTGTACCGTGTATCGTAGAACAAAAACCGAAAATCTGACTAAATTTCCTAAATGTAAACCTCAAGGATGTCGTAGTCACCGTGTAGAACGCCACATACGGGGTGTCGGCTATATTTGACACGGGGTGGCAATTTCGAAGTGACGAAAACCGATCAAAGTAAGTTCAAGTAGTTTCTTATCCAGAAATTTGCATATGAAGCCTCAAAATCTGCAACACGAAAAACTAGGGAGAGGTGTTTGAGAAAACAGGGCACTGAAATCGACTGCTTCTGCTTGCAGATAATGGATTGTGTTTCAGTTCATTTCGTGTAATACATTTTATGGTACTAAGAATTGTAAAAAAAGAAATTTTAATACTTGAATTTACTTTGAATGTTTTTCTTCACTTCGAAATTGCCACCCCGTGTCAAACATAGCCGACACCCCGCATGTGGTGTTCTACCAGGTGACTACGACATCATTGAGGTTTACATTGAACATTATCAATGTAAATAACGTAAAATAAGGATCTTACTAGAATGTTGAATTGAAAAGTTGATTTGAAAACCTTTGATTATTTAATTGATTAAGCTTTATGAAATATTCGTTTGTAACTGTACACCCAAACGAGAGACATAAAACAATTGCATGGCGGAAGATTTTATTGAATATACTAATATATTCGTAAGATATATATATAGCAGTAGATCTTATGCAAATTAATATCAATACAATAAAATTGAGAATAGAATTGGGAATGTGTCAAAGAGACAATATCTGTTTACATACTTCGGGTAAATAAATTATAAAACAACTGTATAAAAGAACAGTCTTGCTGGTTTGAAAAGGAGTTGTTGTAACATGTATAACAACCCTACAAAACAGACCAACGTTCATCTTTTATTTATTTGAGTGTCAAAAATCAATCATAGCCTTGTAGAAGTAAATGTGCACTTGCATAAGATCAATTACTACCCTACTCATAATGAGTGAAAATATCTGAGTTATAAATGCACATGACGCAACGTCACATCTACAATATACAATGCATAGTTTACCTGATCACGCACGTGACATCTACACTAGACGATACATAGTTTACCTGACGCACGTGAAATCTATAATAGACGATACATAGTTAACCTGACCCACGTGACATTTATAATAGACGATACATAATTTAGGTCATAAAAAACATGGACAAAGCAAAGGATTTGAACTTAATAGCAGTAAGAAAGGGGCAGAAAGAATATCCCTTCCAAGAAAGGTAAATAAACAATTAAGATACAGTTCAAAAGAAGCGTTACCAATAAAAAGAACATAGACACCATGCAAATGATGAAATGGCATAAAATACTCAAAACCACTTGAAAAATTAATCAATCCCATAACAAATGGAGGGGTTTTCTGAAGGAAAAACAACGTTTATATAGTGGCAATTTAATGTCGAGACCTACTTGAATGTTATTGTATCACCGAGAATATTTAGGACACAAGTACTCCATTACGGTAACAAAGTCATGATGTCTGGCTTGAAACCCTCAAATTCACAGTCATCATCAATATCCATTTGTTTCTATTGGGAAAAAAATCATAGGAGGAATATAATCAATGATATAGTATTCGTTAGAAATACATTCCACATGAAGATGAGTATATATACTTCAATAGCATCTAACGAGAAGTTAATACAGTATATATAAAGTCATTGATGAGCGTAAATTTTGGTCTCAAATGAGCATCGAGATAAACAATGTTCCGACTCCTAGTATTTTTTTCTCTCCTAAGATGCAGGGAAAAATGTTTCCCATAATACCGATTTAAACAATACCAATACTAATACAAGGTAAATGCCCAATTCAGCCTTTTCCACCATATTTTTATTATTTTAAAATATTTAATATCTCGAGCTCAATTTATTTAGCTTATTTTGTTCCTAAACTAATGGGCGTCAGACTTGTGCACTTGTATTTGTAATATTTTTATTTTTATCCACCTAATGAGTTAAACTAGCTTTTTCAACTGACTTTTTTAGTTCGTTCTTATGTTGTACTGTTACATCACTGTCACAGGTTAGGGGATCCCGCTATTATGTTAAACCCCGCCACATTCTGTATGTATGTGCCTTTCCCAAGTCAGAAGCTTGTTATATAGTGGTTTTCATTTGTTTAGAAGTTACATATTTGTTTTTCGTTCATTTTTTGTACATAAATTAGGCCGTTTATTTTCTCGTTTGAATGTATTACATTGTTATTTCGGGGCCTTTTATAGCTGACTATGCGGTATGGGATTTGCTCATTGTTGAAGGCCGAACGGTGACCTATAGTTGTTAATTTCTGTGTCCGATGGTCTCTTGTGAAGAGTTGTCTCGTTGACAATCAAACCAAATTTTATTTTTTATATTAAAAATAAAAACGGATAAAGATTTAATCTAACATTCTATAGCTAGAAGATCTTTTTTTAATTTCTCCTAACTACATCATTTACTGTATCACGGGAATACATCCAGACCTGCTTACATGTATGGGGCAGCTGAGATCACCCTCAGTTTTTGTGTGGTTTGTGCATGTTGCTATGTTTTTAGTTTTCTGTGTTGTTTTTTGTGAAAGACATATTTGCCTTTTTAAGCCGTGACGTATAACTGTTGACATGTAAGTCTGAATGTCTCTTACGAAAGTGTTCGCCTCTTTTTCCTGTATAAAGGCATCAAAATGATAAGATCTACATGTCTTCCAGCATTTGATTATATTATGTCAACAATAGCTAATCCATGTTCTAAACTCTGACCGTCATAAATCATACGATTTAAAACCATTGTGGATATAAAAATCAAGAGATGTGGTATAATTGTCAATAAGAAAACTATTCATCAAAGTTCAAATGCTTTAAATGTAAGCAGTAAATTATAATAGACAACCGTACGGCCTTCAACAATGAGAAAATCTTATACCGTGTTGTCTTAGTACTTATGTATAAAAGTTGGACAAGAAAAAAATGAAATTCAATCGAGAAAACTAACATACTACACATGCTTTGATACTATATTTGCACTTGAATTTTTACTTAATAACATTTTTGTACGCTTTGGAAATTCCGTATATTGGCATTTATAAGTTATTGGAATTCCGATGGGAACTAACTGTGCACCACTTATTGCGGATCTATTTTAAGCTCACCTGGCCGAAAGGCCAAGTGAGCTTTTCTCATCACTTGGCGTCCGGCGTCCGTCGTCGTCGTCCGTCGTCGTCGTCCGTCGTCCGTCGTCGTCCTGCGTTAACTTTTACAAAAATCTTCTCCTCTGAAACTACTGGGCCAAATTTAACCAAACTTGGCCACAATCATCATTGGGGTATCTAGTTTAAAAAATGTGTCCGGTGACCAGGCCAACCAACCAAGATGGCCGGCATGGCTAAAAATAGAACATAGGGGTAAAATGCAGTTTTTGGCTTATAACTCAAAAACCAAAGCATTTAGAGCAAATCTGAGATGGGTAATATTGTTCATCAGGTTAAGATCTATCTGCCCTGAAATTTTCAGATGAATCGGACATTTCGTTGTTGGGTTGCTGCCCCTGAAATGGTAATTTTAAGGAAATTTTGCTGTTTTTGGTAATTATCTTGCATATTATTATAGATAGAGATAAACTGTAAACAGCAATAATGTTCAGCAAAGTAAGATCTACAAATAAGTCAACATGACCAAAATGGTCAGTTGACCACTTTGGGAGTTATTGCCCTTTATAGTAAATTTTTAACCATTTTTCGTAAATCTTAGTAATCTTTTAGAAAAATCTTCTCCTCTGAAACTTCTGGGCCAAATTTAACCAAACTTGGCCATAATCATCATTGGAGTATCTAGTTTAAAAAATGTGTCTGGTGCCCCGCCTAACCAACCAAGATGGCTGCCATGGCTAAAAATAGAACATAGGGGTAAAATGCAGTTTTTGGCTTATAACTCAAAAACCAAAGCATTTAGAGCAAATCTGACAGGGTAAAATTGTTCATCAGGTCAAGATCTAGTTGCCCTGAAATTTTCAGATGAATCGGACATTCCGTTGTTGGGTTGCTGCCCCTGAAATGGTAATTTTGAGGAAATTTTGCTGTTTTTGGTTATTATCTTTTTTTTTTTTTTTTTTAATAAAATAATGTCTTTATTGCACTTTTCTTTGCTGTTGTAACAAATTACTCGACCTACAGCAGTTGGCCGAGTATCCCTGTGAATTAGTCACTGGATAACCAGGGAATTTATTCAGTGAATTAATATATAAGATCATAGTTTGTTAGTTTTACAGTTCATGGTTATTACATACATTTTACAAACTATATTGTTTCATAATTACGGAAAGTGTACAGTTTTGTCCGGTTTTGTTTCTAAAGATTAAAACTTTATGATCGTTGACCTTTAACCTTTAACCTTTAACCTTATTGATGAAAACCGTTGAAGCTTGTTGGTTATTATCTTGAATACTATTATAGATAGAGATAAACTGTAAACAGCAATAATGTTCAGCAAAGTAAGATCTACAAATAAGTCAACATGACCAAAATGGTCAGTTGACCACTTTAGGAGTTATTGCCCTTTATAGTCAATTTTTAACCATTTTTCGTAAATCTTAGTTATCTTTTAGAAAAATCTTCTCTGAAACTACTGGGCCAAATTTAACCAAACTTGGCCATAATCATCATTGGGGTATCTAGTTAAAAAAATGTGTCTGGTGACCCGGCCAACCAACCAATATGGCCGCCATGGCTAAAAATAGAACATAGGGGTAAAATGCAGTTTTTGGCTTATAACTCAAAAACCAAAGCATTTAGAGCAAATCTGACATGGGGTAAATTTGTTGATCAGGTCTGAAATTTTCAGGTGAATCAGACATTCCGTTGTTAGGTTGCTGCCCCTGAATTGGTAATTTTGAGGAAATTTTTTCTGTTTTTTTGTTATTATCTTGAATATTATTATAGATAGAGATAAACTGTAAACAGCAATAATGTTCAGCAAAGTAAGATCTACAAATAAGACATCAAGACCATAATGGTCAGTTGACCACTTTAGGAGTTATTGCCCTTTATAGTCAATTTTTAACCATTTTTCCTAAATCTTAGTAATCTTTTAGAAAAATCTTCTCCTCTGAAACTACTTTGCCAAATTTAACCAAACTTAACCATAATCATTATTGGGGTATCTAGTTAAAAAATGTGTCCGGTAACTGGGCCAACAAACCAAAATGGCCGCCATGGCTAAAAATAGAACATGGGGGTAAAATGCAGTTTTTGGCTTATAACTCAAAAACCAAAGCATTAAGAGCAAATCTGACAGGAAGTAAAATTGTTGATCAGGTCACAATGTATCTACCCTGGAATTTTCAGATGAATTGGATAATCGGTTGTTAGGTTGCTGCCCCTGAATTGGTAATTTTGAGGAAATTTTGCTGTTTTTTTGTTATCTTGAATATTATTATAGATAGAGATAAACTGTAAACAGCAATAATGTACAGCAAAGTAAGAACTAAAAATAAGTCACTATGACCAAAATAGTCAATTGACCCCCTAAGGAGTTATTGCCCTTCATAGTCAATTTTTAACAATTTTCTTAAAATTTGAAAATTTTCAATAACATTTTCCACAGAAAGTACTGTTATAGATAGAGATAATTGTAAGCAGCAAGAATGTTTAGTAAAGTAAGATCTACAAACACATCACCATCACCAAAACACAATTTTGTCATGAATCCATCTGTGTCCATTGTTTAATATTCACATAGACCAAGGTGAGCGACACAGGCTCTTTAGAGCCTCTAGTTTATATTGTAATGAGTTACAATTTATGACTAAAATCAGCAAAGACTCATCGAAACAACATTTGATACAAAAATTTTAAGTTTTAACAAAAAATTTACGAAAAACAAATATGACAAACATGAACCAAAGACAACCAACGAACTACGGGCTTCTGACGTTGGACAGGTACAAAAAGAATATGGCGCAGTTAACTATGTTCGTGGGCGCTCAACCCTTCCTCTAATTATTAATAATCCGGGTTTTTTTTTTATTTTCCCGTTTCTATTTCTATCTTAAGTAATTATTGAGATGGTTCAATTAGTATCTTATCATAAGTCGTTGGTTGGTACTTTATGGGCATTTCTTGGTAGGTATTACGGGTTCTAAAGTCGTTGGTTGGTACTTCATGGGCATTTCTTGATAGGTATTACGGGTTCTAAAGTCGTATATTAGTTCGATACTTATATTGTACGTATTTAGGTGCTCACAGAAATTTGGAAGTACAACACGTTCTGTATAGTATATAATTTACATTATATTATATTGAATTAGTATAGATTGTGTAGGTGTTAGTTTGTTTAGAGATGCTTGTAATGTTTTGTGCATTTATCAAATGTTGCATCGAATAGAAAAATAATAAGTTTATGTGGATAAAGCAAGTTTACATTATGACTTGCCTCGTATTTAGCAATGTAAATAAAAAAAATAAAAGGAATTGATGAGTGAGAATTCAAAAACCTCGAAAGTGGTGTGACAGCACAACAAAAGAAAAAACAACTATACAAAAAAGCTTAACTCATCAGACATATGTCGATACAAAGAAAAACATAAAACAAAACACAGACAGGACGTTACAGGATACATATCCATTCATCATCCACAACAACAACAAAGATACCAAGTACACATCTGTCAGTACTGGCATTTACTGACAGCTTGCTCAAAGTCAATAACAACTAAATAAACAAAATAAAGTATTTCAGACTGAGATGGTAATTATTATTTTTGTATCTAGATCAGTAGGAGTATTGATTGTTGAAAAAGATGCTTAAAAACTAAACAGTATTCGAATGTATATACTTGTATGGCAAATAAAGGAAACAGTAGTATACCGCTGTAGTATATTTCAAAAAAGATTGAGGAAACGGATAAACTAGAATGACAATTAACGTCAATGAACGTTTCATCCCGGAGGGTTTCACCAGCCCAGTAGTCAGCACTTCGTTGTTGACATTAACATCAATTATGTGGTCATTTTTATAGATTTCCTATTAACAAAACTTTGAATTTTTCGAAAAACTAAGGATTTTCTTATTCCAGGCATAGATTACCTTAACCGTTTTTGGCACAACATTTTGGAATTTTGGATCCCCAATGCTCTTCCAACTTTGCACGTGTTTGGCTTGATATCTATTTTGATATGAGCGTCACTGATGAGTCTTATGTAGACAGAAGCGCGTCTGGCGTACTCAATTATAATCCTGGTACCTTTTGATAACTATTTACACAGAAACACCAAAAATTGAACAACACGAAACCAACTCAGAATCAAGTATTTGTAAATGGGCTCCTCACAGTAATTTGGTTCTCAATGCTCCCTAAATTCGTACTTTATATGGCCTTTTTAACAATCTTTGATTCGAGTAACACTGATGAGTCTTTTGTAGACTAGCGTCTGACGCAAATATAATATATCAATCCTGTTATCTGTAATGAGTTTAATTATAAACAGTTTCCTCTCCGTCATAAAAAGAAATTTCAGCAATAAGTCGCATTCTGTAATGTTCCAATCGAAAAATAACGTTTGTCTCATCCAAAACAATTTCTTAATTATATTTGAAAATTCAAAATATTCAGAAAAGCAACCTAAGCAAAAATAAAAGCAGTAATGATATAAAGAAATATAAAATGAAATAAATAAATAAATAAATAATGATAATAAGTCTATATCAATATCAAGACAATGAAAGATAGGGGAAAATGTAAAACGGAATATACACCTATCCGTATTAACCTGACAAAAATGATTTACGTGAAATAGTTAAGTGAATAAATTGTAACTTATGCAGTATTATACTTAAGTGAAAACGAATATAAGCCTGTTTTGAGTCCCACGCACAATTCTCGAAGATTGTTATGTAAGATGTCAAAGATCAGTTTCCAGTTTTCGTTTTGCACACATACATTTGTATAAGTGTCTAATAAAAAATGATCCTACTCTCAAACCTTCCAATGTTGCTATAAATCTTATGATAACATTGTAATAGAGTCCGGTTATCAAAGTTGTACTTATCCAAAGAGCAAACATGGTCATATTTTCCACATAAACCAGGACATTATACAGCATTTCTCCTCTAATGGCTTCTAGGTGCCGTTTGGCAGTAGTTGCAGACGTGAAAATTAAAATAATACTTCTGTAACTGACAATGGAAAGAAAAACGGCTTTCCTTTTACTTTTTATCCTTGTGGATTTGCGTGTGCATTCTCTGTACAACAGAGTGACTACCATTATCAACCAATGAGATAATACAATCACAATAACATAGTAACCGAATTCTACAGTAAATATTGGAATAAGCACTATTCTTAATCCAATTCCAGATGCAGTTTGCACAAATCGTAGAAATTTGTATACCACTGACACTTTGCTTACAGTAAGATCGTACATAGCGTTTGTATAAGCTAGAACTGAAGCTGTTACACTTATCCAGGATCCGAGCATTGATGCTGCACGAAACATTTGTGTACTAATATCTTCATCTACTGGTGCTGTCAGAGTAAAATATATCTGAAGAATTAGCTGCGGGGTTGCCTCCATAAAAGCCTCAATAATTTTCAATCTTGTTTCGGCTGCATTGTTTTCCAAACTGTATGTGTAGTGTTTTTTGCGCATCTTATCATTTGTGAATTTTGACCTGCTCTTTATTCCATGATAAATATGTGTAAATGTTCTGTCTACGGTACCAGAGAGTAATGGAAACGAAACGAGACATCTTAATGTCTTTGCTAATGGTCCAGAAACATTGCCATCATTGGATTCTCTCGACTCGTCTTCATCAACATTATTATTTTCATTTTTGACCTTGAACTTTCGTTGTGTGTTAATTTCGTTTGTTTGTTTGTTTGCCTTAATGCATTGTGTTATTTTAATTTTTTTTCCCCTTGATATAAAGAATTGTTTGGAATCCTCCCACGAACAATGTTTTCTGTTTATAATAAGATAGATATTCATAACGTTAACAACAAAAAGTGGAAGGGCAATAAACGCTGTAGTAAATATAAAAGCCCTAAAATTACCGTCATTGTAATACTGTATAGCCAAAAGAATATCGGAAACTATATCATAATAGAAAAACGAAATACAAAGTACTGCTGTTACCAACGTATGTGCTCGGAACATGTTCCGATATTCTTCAGGATCGAACGATTTTATAGATTTCCACCAAAAACCTAAAAAGAAATCTTCAAACACATCATAAACTTTTCTTAAACTCCCGCTACAACCTTCGGGTAGCGGATCAGTTACAATGTTATCTTTCTCATTTCCACACTCTTCAATTGGTAACTCTACACCATGACACAGTTTATGTGTAGTTGTTTCAGATTGAGTTGTATATCTGGGAACGTTCTCACCGATGATATTTACTGTCTGCCCGTTTATAACGCTCTCTTCTACACGCTGGTCCTGTGTGCAGTACTGGATGTCAATATGTTTTCTGTTATGGTCTAATATTGTGTTTTGTAAGATTACATATTGTGCACGGTCACAGTCCATAAAGGTTTCCTGCAACTCACTTGATAATATATCTGTCATTTTTTCAACGCATGATCTACAAATGAAAATCATATTTCCTTAAAGAACAAACTGGTCATGTTTACCTTTATTAGTTGTTATGTAAATGGATTGATGTTCAAATTGATATTTTGTACATGCCTGGTGGGTTTTTTTTTTTTGGCGGCTACCATTTTTATACATGTTACATATAAGAATACAATATTGTCTAAACATTTGTATCCCATAATACATTTTTAGTCGTATTTGTTTTTGTAGGATGTATTGTTTTCCAGAATAAAAATGTTATATATACATATTGTCCATGTTGGCACCTTTTCTAGCTTGTTATGCAGTATTGGTTTTGATCATTAAGGAAGGATGTACGGTGACATATAGCAGCTAACATCTACGTGTTTTGTCTCGGATAGATGTTAGACTTATTCATGTTATTAGCAATCATGCCAATTCTCCTTAACTTATACACATGTCACAACTATTACCATTATCTATCGTCTAATTGATAAGAATGTGGTATAGAACAAGAAAAGTGTACTTTGTCTATGATAGAGAGTATGGGTATCTACTTGAATACTAATCTTGCGCATTTCGCCTAAACATATTTTCTTTATTTTTTTGTTTTTAATCATTTCTCGATCGGTATGAGAAAAATATTTCTCATCTTTAGAGCAAAATTTGTTCTCGGCATATAATTGGTCAAAATTCAATTATGATGTCAAATATTATTGGTTTCTTTTTGCTTTCCTGTTGTGACGTCATGAAAAATGCGACCACACCAGATGACATCACATAATAGGAACACATGTTTCTGCTAATCTCTGAAAGGGAAGCATAATCTTTGTTAACATATCGTCTAAAATTCATTATAGAAAGAGATCCCAACACTATACAAGAGTGCACATCACTGAATTGTCTCGCCTTCTTTACTAATCATTGATATTATGTTGATAGTCCTAAGTATAAAGCTTTATTACAACGGTCACATAAACTTAACATTAACCAAGATAGCTAAACAAAGACCAATGAACCATGAAAATGAGGTCAAGGTCAGATGAACCATGCCAGGCAGAAATGTACAGCTAACAAAGCTTCCATACAACAAATATAGTTGACCTATTACTTATAATTCAAGAGAAATAGACCGAAACACAAAAACTTAACACTGTGCAATGAACCGTGCAATTGAGGTCATGGTCAAATAAAACCTGCGGGACTGACATATAGATCATAATATATTTCCATACACCAAATATAGTTGACCTTTGGCATATAATATTAAATAAAAAGACCAAAACTTAAAAACTTAACTTTGACCACTGAACCATAAAAATGAGGTCAAGGTCAGATGACATCTGCCCGCTAGACATGTACACCTTACAATCATTCCATACAACAACTATAGTAGACCTATTGCATAAAGTATAAGAAAAACAGACCAAAACACAAAAACTTAACTATAACCACTGAACCATGCAAATGAGGTCAAGGTCAGATGACACCTGCCAGTTGGACATGTACCCCTTCCAGTCCTTCCATACACCAAATATACTAGCCCTATTGCTTATAGTATCTAAGATATGGACTTGACCACCAAAACTTAACCTTGTTCACTGATCCATGAAATGAGGTCGAGGTCAAGTGAAAACTGTCTGACGGGCACGAGGACCTTGCAAGGTACGCACATACCAAATATAGCTGAAGGACACCTCCGGGTGCGGGAATTTCTCGCTACATTGAAGACCTGTTGGTGACCCTCTGCTGTTGTTTTTTATTTGGTCGGGTTGTTGTCTCTTTGACACATTCCCAATTTCCATTCTCAATTTTATCCTATTACTTATAATAAGAGAGAATGCAACATTACAAAAATTCTGAACTTTTTTTTCAAGTGGTCACTGAACCATGAAAATGAGGTCAATGACATTGGACATGTGACTGACGGAAACTTCGTAACATGAGGCATCTATATACAAAGTATGAAGCATCCAGGTCTTTCACCTCCTAAAATATAAACCTTTTAAGAAGTTAGCTAACGCCGCCGCCGCCGCCGTAGCCGCCGGATCACTATCCCTATGTCGAGCTTTCTGCAACAAAAGTTGCAGGCTCGACAAAAATGTGTGCTACGATATTGGTCCACTCTTAACAGTTCTGTTACAATTATTCAAAAAGCTCGGAACGTACGGGCTCTCAATATTAGAATCCAATCGTCTCGAAATATCGTAACACACTTGATGCAATTTTGAAATCTGTACATACATGGCAGATATAAATAGGACTTGAAGCTGAAAGCAACTACCCCTCTGCTAACCATGCGGTATGTCGGAGTATGATATAAATAATTCAACAGTTGTATACAGCTGTTCACAGACAAGAACATTCGAAATCAGAATAATATGTCCGAGTAGGTTTTCATGTCTTATAGGAAAATGTTCTCTTTATTTTATGAAAATGAATAGATAGCAATGCTTTAATTTTAGGGAGGGAAAATGATAATAGACTTCTCCGTTTCTTATAATCTCACTTAAAAATAACTCTCAGTCTGGTTCTGACATTATCATATAATTTGTGTTTACAACACATCTGCTGCGAATGCACGGAGAATATGTTTTTAATTAACATTTCCAGAAGAAACCAACTGTGCTCCGACTTGTACCCCTCTTCATATGTGACAGACCTCGTACAGGAGCTACCTTGGACTTATACCTCTAATCATATGTGACAGACCTCGTACAGGAGCTACCTTGGACTTATACCTCTACTCGTATGTGACATACCTCGTACAGGAGCTACCTTGGATTTATACCTCTACTCGTATGTGACATACCTCGTACAGGAACTACCTTGGACTTATACCTCTACTCGTATGTGACATACCTCGTACAGGAGCTACCTTGGACTAATACCTCTACTCATATGTGACATACCTCGTACAGGAGCTACCTTGGACTAATACCTCTACTCATATGTGACAGACCTCGTACAGGAGCTACCTTGGACTTATACCTCTAATCATATGTGACAGATCTCGTACATGAGCTACCTTGGACTTATACCTCTACTCATATGTGACAGACCTCGTACATGAGCTACCTTGGACTTATACCTCTATTCATATGTGACAGACCTCGTACAGGAGCTACCTTGGACTGATACCTCTACTCATATGTGCAAATGACAGACCTCGTACAGGAGCTACCTTGGACTTATACCTCTATTCATACGTGACAGACCTCGTACAGGAGCTACCTTGGACTGATACCTCTACTCATATGTGCAAATGACAGACCTCGTACAGGAGCTACCTGGGACTTATACCTCTAATCATATGTGACAGACCTCGTACAGGAGCTACCTTGAACTTATACCTCTACTCATATGTGACAGACCTCGTACAGGAGCTACCTTGGACTTATACCTCTACTCATATGTGACAGACCTCGTACAGGAGCTACCTTGGACTTATATCTCTATTCATATGTGACAGAACTCGTACAGGAGCTACCTTGGAATACTAAAATAAGCTAGTAATATCCCTTAATTAACTTAATATTCGATATATCGATAATGTCCATTCACTAAACAATTCAAACTTTACTATATTTAGAGCATATATCCAATGGAACTTAATATAAAAGATGCATATAAAGTCTGATTTTGGTCAGGTTGTCAGGCATTATCCAAGTGGTGTTAATAGTTATCAAAGGTACCATGATTATAATTTAATACGCCAGACGCGCGTTTTGTCTTCATCATGTTCATAAGACTCATCAGTGACGCTCATATCTAAATGATTATAAAGCCAAACAAGTACAAAGTTGAATAGCATTGAGAATCCAAAATTCCACAAAGTTGCGCCAGATACGGCTAAGGTAATCTTTTTATACGCCCGTCAAAATTTTTATGGGACGTATTATGTTATACAAATGTCCGGTGTCCGTTCGTCTGTCTGTCCGGCGTAAACATGTCGCACCGTAACTTGAGAACGACTTATCCAAATTTCATGAAACTTATTATAGTTGTTTCTTATGATGGTCAAATGATCTGTATACTTTTTGGTGAAAATAAGATTTAAAGTTTTTGAGTTACGGCACTTTGTAACTAAAACAGGGGGGGGGGGGGGGGGGGTTTCACATGTCGCACCGTATATCAAAAACGATTTCTGATTATTGCTTAAAACTTTACACACTTCTTAGTTATATTAATCTTAAGATCTGTATACTTTTTGGTGATGATTCAAAATTTCATTTTTTAGTTATTGAGTATTATGTACAAAAGGGGGAGGGGTTTTACATGTCGCGCCGTATCTCAAAAACGATTTATGATTATTGCTTTAAACTTTACACACTTCTTTGTTATATTAATCTAAAGATATGTATACTTTTTGGTTTTGATTCAAAATCATATTTTAGTGATATTTAGTTTTTTTGAGAAAAAAAAGAGGGGGGGGGGGTTCATATGTCCCTCTGTATCTTAAAAACAATATATGGTTATCGCTTAAAGCTTTCTCAGAAACTATTTATGATTATTGCATAAAACTTTCACACAAGACGACGGGCGTATCATGCACTCATGGCGCAGCTGTTTATTTAATCTATGAGACATTAACATGACAGAATGAAAACAATTCGAACTAGAAAACAAAGTGATATATTTATCTGTATTTGGCAAAAAGATCATATCTTTTTTCATTCATTTTTTTTTAATAAATATCAGGCCATTAGCTTTGTCCTCAGAACTGTTTTACATTTGTCGTTTGGGGGTCTTTAATAGCCGACATTATTGAAGGCTTTACGGTGACCTATAGTTGTTAACTTTTGTGTCATTTTATATCAAGCGGAGAGTTGTCTCATTGTCAATCATACCACATCTTCTTAATAATATCTACAATAAGCCACTGAATGTTTACCAGTCGTTAACTCATCAATAATAGTGAATGCATTGACAGGTTAGAATTTTTAGTGTTTGAGTAAACTTCATATCTACATTTGAATAAATATCACGTTACTATGGGAATGCTTTGGTGTCTAGCCTTCAATACAGATTATGACGATTGTATGATTAAAGTATTGCTTTATACGAGTATACCGGCGGAGTAGTATTCTGCGTCATTTGGTTCATCTTTTTATTTGATATATTCAGTTAGTGGTTCAAATGATTAAATTTGACACATTGAAACAAACATTTAAATAATTATCTGACCACTTTGTGTTATATACTATATAATTATGTTGTCTCTTTTACACATTCTCAATTTCTATTCTAAATTTTATATGTTTTTGCCAATGCTCCATTCAAGATCCTCTTATAAATAAACTAACCTCATTAATTCATAATCTCCTGATTATATGAACATATATATAATTTATATCCATGTATGTTACTTAAGGACACCGTAATATACATCTTACTAGCTTCCTGTATGAGGAAATGTATCTTAAGAAAGTCATATGAATCACTTGTCATTTTTTTATCGCATACAGTGCATAATGTACATGTATACGATCATGAATATATTATTTAACAGAAGCCAATTTGTGTTAAGAACAGAGTGTCAAAAGCTTAAAAGCCAGGTTTGTAGTTGTTGTTGCATATAATAGTTGTTTTTGTTTAGGTTTTGTACATACATAAACTCACCATATATATATATACCGGGATTGCAATTTTGCCAAAAAAGCACGAAGTTGGAGAGCATTGAGGACCAAAAATTCCTAGAAGTTTTGACAAATACAGATAAATTGATCAGTTTGTCTTCTGGCTTGAATTGTTTTCATTCTGTCATGTTGATGACCCAAAGTTGTTTATTATATATATCTACATCATTTGGTGAATACATGTATGTGCCTCATTGACAATCATAATATATCGCTTCATTATAGAATTCCTACCCAAACTATCCCAGTAGTATATATTGTGTGGCAGCAGCAAATATTTTTGCCACGTTGACAAAAATTTTGCCCCCGTCAGCAAAAATTGCATAATATATTTGTTGGATAATATCAAAATATTGATTTTTAATTTGTAAAATATAAAAGAATGTTTTTATTTTTTTTTTCACTGCATTAAACAATTTTAATGCATTACCAATCAATTTAACATTGTTGATATGCTGGATATGGAAGTAGTAAAAGTAAATTGAACATTTAAAAAAAAATTTCATTTCATTAAACAATTTAACGCATTACCAATCATTTAAATTGTTGATATGCTGGATATGGAAGTAGTAAAAGGAACATTTAAAACAATTTGAGAGCTTTAATTTGATAAAAGTTTAATTGGTAAATATAATAATTAACCCTAACCCTAACCCTAACCCTAACCCTAACCCTAACCCTAACCCAAACAAAAATATCATACATTATAAATTATTATTATTATTAATAAAACATGGATGAGATAGAATCATGTGAAAATATAGCCAGACTTGATAACATATTCGATATAATATATGCAAAGTCAGTTTTTGACATTCTGAAGAAGGAAAATCAAGTGGAACACATAAGTGGAGGAAATGCATGGGATTTTTTTTATCAAGTAGAAACAGATAAAGTGTACACCGATTTTGTTAATTTAGTCAGACAATCAAATATTCCAGATAATGTGAGAGTCTACTATCAACTTACATTTTTACAATCAACAGATTGGAAAAATACTATATTGAAAACACCGCACAGAGCATCTCGCATAATAGATAAAGTTGAAAAAATGATAGATTTGGAACCTATTTTTAACAATGGAAAATGATGATTTAGATGAAAAACTTAGGAATGTATATTACAATACAGCAAATGGGGGAGCATACCTAAGTGCTGAAAAAATTTATCAAACGTTGAAGACATCAAGAGATGGAAATGTACCAAGCGTATACAAGATCAGGAAATGGATGGAAAAAATAGACGACTACAATTTACAAAAACCTGTAAAACGTAGAATTAAAAGAGTGAAAATAATTGTATCGGAACCGTATGAGCAATACGATGCTGACCTTATGGATGTATCCAACATACAGAAATATAACAATAAGACACGTTTCCTGTTGGTTGTTATCGATATTTTCACACGGTTTTTATGGATTTATCCATTAAAAAACAAGTTTGGGAAGACAGTAGCTGATGCATTTGAAAAAATCTTCAAACATGGTAAAATCCCTTTGAAGGTTTCCACAGATGCGGGAACTGAATTCAAAAACAAAGATTTGAAACGTGTGTTTAAAAAATATGACATTTACCATCATGTCTATTTAAATTCCGACAGTAGTAAAGCGTCAATAGCAGAGAGGGTCAATTTGACATTTCGGAGGATGATGTTCCGATATTTTACAAAGCATAGAACTTATAGCTATCTCAATGTTCTACAAAATTTGGTAGCAAGTTATAATGCAACGCCACATAGAAGTTTAAATAATACAGCTCCAAAAGATGTGAATGAGAAAAACAAATATGATTTGTGGGCATATATGTATATTAAAACTCCACCCAAAGAAAAACGAATCAGAGAAAAGAAAGAAACATTAAAAGTACAACGTAAAAGAGGGAAACAGTTTCATTTTAAAATCAATGACATGGTAAGACTGAGCCATTTGAAGAAACCGTTTCAAAGAGCTTATCAGCAACAGTGGACCTCCGAAATATTTAAAATATATAGACGATTTCTAATACATGGGAAAATCTTTTATAAAGTACAAGATTTTTTGGACAAGGAAGTTGTAGGCAATTTCAATTATACAGAGTTGCAGCGTGTGAAAAAGGAGGCTGACGCATTGTGGTTTGTTGAGAAAGTGCTTAAATGGCGAAGGCGGAATGGTCAACGTGAGGGTTATGTAAAATTCCAGGATTGGGATAAACGTTTTTGTCAGTGGATTCCTGAGAGAGATATTGTTGACTTATAAAATGAGCTTTTACATGGTCATTAACAGTAACAAAAATTTAGACATTTACCCACATAACAGACCACACAAATTCCGTACATATCTTCAGACGCCAATAGTGATGAAATCAAAATGGAAAGTCGCATTAGTTGATATTAAATTATCATCAAATAATGATCTATATATATATGCAAACATATGCGGTGATGTAATAGTCGATGGTAACAAACAACCCTTATTGAAGCGAATATGTTGCTGCTCTCAAACTGAATACTACCACTTTGATCAACTTGCATACATTCCAGTGGTGAAAAGTGAAATAAGAGACATTGAATTCTTTATTACTGACATGCAAGGGAGTCATGCATCATTTTTAAAAAATCCAGTGTCGATTACACTGCACTTCAGGTCGTATCCATACTTTGCATGATAATCATGGAATTGAACAATTCTCAATATGTGCTAGACCCTAGGACATGGATAATGTACTATGAAAATCTAGCGAATGACAAACATCACAATTCATATCTTAATAATTCATACAGAAGAACTATCCAGAGTGGTGGTTCCCTCACTAATTCAGCAGCTAGCTTCATGGAACCAATCACATTACCACAAAGTAAACCACATGCGCAATCACCCATTAAACTTGTAACACATGCACAGCAGCAGGTGGAAAATGCTAAGTCGGAAATTAGTCGAGCTGTGAAAAAGATAAAACGCAAACGTGGGAAGTTACAAAACAGTAATAGAAAAAGCCATAGAGGGGAGCAGAAGAAAACGAAAAAGACAAAGAAAGGAGGAAGGAAAAATAAAACAAACAGTAAGAAAGGAAGTGTACAGAGTGTGAAAAAAAGATTAAAGAATCAGCTAATTGAAAAGGATATTTTCCAGTAAAATTCAAAATGGCTAAAATAAATCCTGAAACATTTCATGAGCTGCAACCAAGTCAGTTGTCTTTATTCAATCTACCAGGTCATCAAACTGCAGTCACAAGAATCACATATGAACATATTCGACCAGCTGCAACTTTTACAAAGACATCGCCAATAGAGTTTCACATATCTGGTGGAACAGAGTATCTAGACTTAAGTAAATCAACAATGCATGTACGTCTAAGACTTAAAAGAGGAGATGGAACCATAGCAGATAGCAGTGACGTTAATTGCGGGCCTGTGAACTATGTTTTGCATGCATTATTTAATCAAATAGATGTTTTAATTCAAAATAAAATTGTCACATCTTCAACAGGATTTTACCCTTACAAAGCTTATATGCAAACTTTATTGAAATATGGGAAAGAAGCTAAAGAATCGCAGCTCTCAAGTCAATTATGGATAGACGATCATCAAGGAACATTGGATGATGCAGATTGTAACACAGGATCAAATCTTGGGCTCTACAGAAGAACAGCATACATAAAAAAATGGTAAAACTGTTGATCTTGAAGGAAACATTTTCCATCCCCTGTTTTCAATGAATCGTTACATATTAAATCAAGTAGGAGTTACTGTGAAATTCTACAGATCGAGACCAGAATTTTATCTAATGTCGGTTGATGAAGATGCTGATTATTACCTTGAGATTGAAGATATGTATCTATCAATAGCAAAGATCCACGTTCACCCCGGCATTGTATATGGCCACGATTCTATACTCAGGACAGTAAACGCTAAATATCCCATTGTGCAAAATGATGTTCGCACAATTTCACTTCCAGCTGGTCAAATAAGTTTTAACTTCAACAACATATTCCAGAATAATAGACCCAATAAGGTATTGATAGCCTTTACGGGGAGTCAAAACATAGCAGGTGACTACTCACTATGTCCGTGGACATTCAAACATTGCCACCTAAGTGAAATAAATCTTAAAGTTGAGGGAGTGCCAGTTTCCGGGAATCCTGTCAGAGTAAAATTTGACTCGTCAAGTGGAGAATCATCCATTGTTGCATTTCGCAATCTATTTGAGGTTGCTGGGAAAACTCTGCAAGACTGTGGTAATGGATTAAACAGAGACAGTTTTTCTGAAGGATATGCCTTGTATGCCTTTCAACTGGAACCAATTTTTGAAGGTTTAGATTATTTAACATTGAAAAGGAATGAACGTGTCAATTTGGAATGCACATTTGATTCTCCCCTCACTGAACCAACAACTATAATCATTTATAGTGAATTTAGTGGATATTTTGAAATAACTCAAACTCGAGACATCATAATTCAAGAATGAACACTATGCAATTGGAGTGTATGATTAATTGTGATGAACTAATGAAGGATAAAATTGTTGGTATATTTGCAGCAGATCAGATACCTAAGATAGTGAGAAATCGACCCATGGGATTTATTTGTAACACTGAAAATCATTTTGAGAATGGTGCACACTGGATCGCCTTTTTCATAAATGAGGAACGAAGAGGGATATTTTTCGACAGCTTCGCACACTCTCCCGATTATTATTCACGTCACTTCTTAAAATTCTTTGAACACAATGCGATATCTCTGGAAATAAATCAAAAACGATTACAGAGTGAGAATTCATCAGTATGCGGTCAATATTGCATTTTCATCTTATCACTCTTATGTAGAGAGTATGATCTAACTAACATTCACGATTTTTTCAGTGATAATCATCAAGCAAACGACATCTTTGTTTTCAATGTGATTGGTAAAACCTATTCACACTGCATATGAAAAAGTGTTTAAAATGATGAGACACATGGTAACAATCATCATTCGAGCAAGAGGTGATCATCATGAGTTTGGTGAAATTTCAAACACCCATGACTTCAATATGTGTCGGTCCAACGGGTTCAGGAAAAACTACATACATTAAAAGATTATTAGAGAACGCTCAGGAAATGTTTACAATACCACCTCAGAAGATATACTACTGTTACAGCATATGGCAAGATGTCTTCGATGAATTGAAAAAAACTGTCTCCAACATTTCATTTCAACTGGAACTGCCTGATGAAAGTGATTTTCTTGTTGATAAGGATATACACACATTATGGATCATTGATGATAAAATGGATGAAGTAGTGGACTGTAAACTGATGCAGAAGATTTATTGCGTTTTAAGTCATCACACCTTAACATCAATTATTTTTATACTACAAAATTTATATCAGAAGGGGAAGGTTATGCGATCAATCAGTTTGAATTCTCACGTCTTTTTTCTTTTCAAAAATGGTAGAGATTCACTGCAAATACAATCTTTAGCTCGACAAATGTTTCCAGGTCAAGTTCGCTTTTTCATGGACGTTTACCAACGTGCAATTAGCAGACCATACAATTGCTTGATAGTGGATATAGCACCAGGTTCAAACCCTGAATATCAGTTGCACGCAAATCCTTTTCCGGGGGAGGACACGATTGTTTATCAACCAAAATGATTTTAAAAGAATCAAGTAGAAGCTTCCTTAAATTATTGGCGAACACTACACCTGAACAATCTGCTCAAATCATAAAAAGCACGGACCACAGACAATTACAACTATTAGTAGAAATAGTATTCAACTGTCTAAAAAGCGTCATACCATTGTCTGAGAGGGTTAAAAGGAATCTTTCAACTTTTGCAAAGTTCATTCGTGCTGTGGTAGTTAATAATATAACACCTCAGTTGAGGAGAAAACGTTTACTGAAGATAATTGTTATTATTCCAACATTGATATCATCTTTTTTCAAATACTATGACTCGGGAGTTAATACTATTACCCAAGGAGAAATATGAAAGATTGATGAATATGTCCAACCAATGTGAAATTGTTAATGTGAAAGAAAAAGAAAAGGAATATGATGGTAAAGATAGTGACAGTATAAAAACAGAAATAAACCTAGAAGAAGATGTAACCAAACAACATGGTAGTGGTCAGGTTTTGCAAAAAACAGAATTGAAAAATTTAAAAGAAACTGTAGATCGATCAAAATCAGACAATCAAGAGGAAAATAGGATGGATGTTGATGAATATGATGGTGCAGCAGAGGGTAAAGCTATCAAGATGTCTCCTGAAAAATTCTTAAGAAATGTGGAAAAATCGCAAAATCGCAAAAGATTAAAGAGTAAATGGTTATCATTTCATTTGTAATGAAGAAGTGGATTATTTAAAACTATTGGAGACTTCAATCAATCACTTGTATTTTTCTTTAAATTTGTCTATATTTATATATGTATATAATATATTGTCTATTTGTATATTTACACTGTGTACCTTTAAATTTAATTAATAAAATAAATATTTAGATAACATATGTTCGCCTATTAGTTCTAGTCCACGATCGCGTAGTATATATAAAACGTTGAAAGTGCTATTGATATCACAATTGTCATGGCTGATGATCATTTCTGCGAGGATTTATTGCGTCTTTATCCTGACAGTAACCCTCAATATCAACAGCAGTTGCGAGAGTTAAATGATCGATTGAGTGTTGATAATGACAACAGATCAAATCTTACGGTTAAGGTCTATTCATGTTATTATTGTAAACTTCTGTTTGATCACCCTTCCAAACTGAAGAGACACCAGAGAAACAGTTGTACATTTCCATGTCGACAATGTGATAGACATTTTGATTCAGCGGAAAATTTGTTTAAACATAGCAACATCGATCATACAACTTATCAGACTGGTTCAGGAAACACTGATTCAAATTCACATACTACAATCAAACATAAAAGTGTGGATAAGTCTGCTCTCTTGGGAATAGCACGAGCTCGTTTCATTTATCCGAATGAGGATAATGGGGAAAAGTATGATCTTCTAGCATTTTTATCTGGAATTAAGCATGAGGTAAAAACTCATTTACAAGAGATGTGTGTTGAACTCGGTCATATTAAGTGGTATATGAATTGTCTTGTGCAAATGATCAAGCCGAATGGAGGTGAAGGTGGTAATGATTTAAAGAATAATGCACATTTTATCTCGAAGACATCGAATCTAGTTGATAGAGCAAATATAGATGATGAACATGATATTAATGTGACATATCAAAAAATATTCAAAAGTTTTGATGAGTATATACGAAATGGGAGCGGTTGGTCATTAGATCATATTAAACACATTGAGATTAATACAGCTAAATATAAACCTTTAGGCGGTGGATCGTATATACCCCTACCAAGAACTCTTGCTGCAACCAGAGCGTTACTCAACATAAGAAACTTAGATGAAAAATGTTTTGTATATGCTATTATAGCATCCATACATCCTACGTGTTCAGGTGACCCTTCTAAAGTGCATCACTACATCCCATATGAACATGAATTGAACATGGAAGGTATACAATTGCCCGTTGCACCATCATTTGTGAGTAAATTTGAAAGGCAGAATAACATTTCAGTAATGGTGTTAGGATTTGAAGAGGGTGAATTTTTCCCCCTCCATGTAACAGGTCTAAGAGAAGCTCATCATGAAGTTGACTTATTGTATTTGAAAAGTGGGAATAAAAGTCACTGGTGTTTGATTACAGATCTCAATAGACTTTTATATCGAACAAAATGCTTGGGACGCAGTCATAAGTATTGCAGATTCTGTTTATCAGGTTTCACCAGTGAACATACTTTAGAGAAACATATAAAATACTGCTCAAAATTTGAAGCTCAACATGTGACATATCCCACCAAGGGGGTAGACGATATACTAACATTTCAAGATCACGCCAAACAGTTACAAACATCATTTGTTATTTATGCTGACATGGAAACATTTTGCGAACCTATGGTTACTGAAGAGCCAGAAGATAATCGAACCAGCACAACGAAATTAACAAAGTTGATACCATGCGGGTACGGTTATCAAGTTGTTTGCATCGATGACAGATACACTCAACCACCTAAAATATATAGAGGTGAAAATGTTAGTGAACACTTCCTTCATAGTCTTCTTGACGAAAATAAACGTATAAAGGCTATTTTGAACAATCCTGAACCCTTGTGCATGACTGTTGAAGATGAGGAAGATTTTCAATCAAGTACACATTGCCACATTTGCATGGAAGAATTTACAGATTCCACTATCCGCGTTCGAGACCATGCACATGTTTCAGGTAAATTTCGTGGCGCTTCATGCAGAGATTGCAATCTTAATTTTAAAGAACACACATTCGTGCCAGTTATATTTCATAACCTGAAACAGTTTGATGCACATTTAATCTGTTCCTCGATAGGTATTTTCAAGAGTGAAGAAATTGGCTGCATAGCCACGAATGCAGAAAAGTACATCAGTTTCAACCTATCCAATCTGCGCTTTATCGATTCATACCAGTTTTTGAATTGTTCACTAGAGGAATTGGTATCGTCAATGTCTAAGGAGAATCCGAAAGAAACATTTAAACATTTTACAAAAGAATTTGATGATGATAAGCGGATTGCTCTTTTGTTGAAAAAAGGAACATATCCTTACGAATACATTGACAATGCAGCAAGGTTCAATGAAACTGAATTACCCTCTATAGACAAATTCTACAGCAATTTATCAGAGAAAACAATTAGTCAAACCGAGTATGAACATGCGCAACGGGTATGGAATCAAATGAATATTAAGAATATAGGCGAATATCACGATCTTTATCTAAAAACTGACGTTCTATTATTAGCTGATGTATTTGAAACTTTCAGGAAGAAGTGGATAACGAACTATTCCCTCGACCCTGCAAATTATTACACTCTTCCAGGACTTTCCTGGCAATCTGCATTGAAAATGACTGGTGTGAGACTTGAGCTATTGACAGATCCTACAATGTGGCTCTTCTTTGAGCAGAGTATACGAGGAGGTTTAACAATGGTGAGCTGCAGACATGCAAAAGCAAACAATCCCTACTTGAGCAATTATGATCCAGCTTTACCAACTTCATACTTGATGTATGTAGATGCGAACAATTTATACGGTTTAAGCATGAGCATGCCATTAGCTGTGGGGAAATTCCAGTGGTTGTCAGAAGAGGAAATAAACGATTTCAATGTCTTAAATGTATCCAATAACGCTGACATCGGATATGTCATTGAATGCGATTTGGATTACCCAGATAACTTACACGATCTTCACAATGATTTTCCTCTTGCAGTTGAAAAAGGAGTGATAACAAATGAAATGCTTTCACCTCATTCACGTCATCTGTATGAGCAAGCAAATGATGATGGGAAAGAATACCAACCGAGCACCAAATTGCTAGCTACTTTGAAAGATAAAAAGCATTACATCTTGCACTATGTGAATCTAAAGTTATACCTCAAACTAGGTTTGGTTTTGAAGAAGATTCACAATATAGTTTCATTTGAACAGCGTCCATGGTTGAAACAGTATATTGACTTCAATACCGAAATGAGGAAAAAGGCTACTAGCAATTTCGAGCAAAAACTTTTTAAAAATGGCAACAATGCTATTTTCGGTAAATCAATGGAATCGTTGCGGAAACATATCAACTTCTCTCTCTGTCATAGGTGGGATAAGTTTCAAAAACTTACTGCAAAATCATCATTTAAAAGCTTTAAGATATTCAACGACCACTTGTGCGGCGTGCTACAAACCAAAACAAAAATTTTCTTCAACAAACCAATTTACCTAGGACAAATGATTCTCGATCTGTCAAAGGCGCACATGGTTGATTACTACTACAACCACATGAAAAAACTATACAAGGAGAATGTAACATTATGTTACACAGATACTGACAGTTTCATTATGCATGTGAGAACTGATGACATATATAGAGACATGTCGTTAAACAGTGAGCTATATGACTTTTCAAATTATCCAGCTGATCACCCTCTTTACACCAAAGACAGGAAATCGATTATTGGTTTATTCAAAGATGAATGCAAGTCCATTCAAATGGTGGAATATATCGGACTAAGAGCAAAAATGTATAGTTTTATCACCGCAGACGACAAGGAAACTGTAGTAGCAAAGGGTATTAAAACCCGAAATGTTAGATTCGAACAATATAAAAACACCTTGTTCAATTGTTCTCCACTACTCTCGCATATGTACACTTTGAGAAGTTTCAACCATCAGATTCACATGGTGAAGGTTGTGAAAAGTGGACTATCACCATATGATGACAAGAGACACTTGCTGGATGATAATGTGCATTCGCTAGCATATTTTCATAGAAAATTAAAAGAAAAACATTAATACAATTGTAAATTGAAAAAAAAATCCATATCCGTAATAAATTCAAGAAAAAGAAAACACACTGTACAATAATTATATAATATTTTATTTCATGTAAATAAATATATGATTTTATAATAAAATATATCAACATATTTAAGTTTTATCCGTTTGCTATCAACCTGGGGAAGTGAAATACATAGGGCAATGGGGAGTAGCATGGTAAAATGGCGACTTTAACTTAAAAACCCCAATGAAAATACATAACTTTAAAACCCAAATGGACCTTCAAACAAACTTCAAACATAATGACAATAGGACAATGGGGAATAACACCTTCAAACATTAAGGCAATAGGACAATGGGGAATAACACCTTCAAACATAGGACAATGTGAAATAACACCTTCGAACATTAGAACAATGGGGAATAGCACCTTCAAACATTAGAACAATGGGGAATAACACCTTCAAACATTATGTCAATGGGGAATAACACCTTCAAATGGGGAATAACACCTTCAAACACACCAGTGAAATACATTGGACAATGGGGAATAACACCTTCAAACACGATGAAAATATTACAAATAAATTTTAGATTAAAATATAAGAGACATATTCTTTGGTAAATTAAACACAATTATGAAAATGGGGAATTACACCTTCAAACGCACCAGTGAAATACATTGTGCAATGGGGAAAAAGACCTTCAAACACGATGAAAATATTACAAATAAATTTCTTAAATTTTAGATTAAAATATATGAGACATATTCTTTGGTAAATTAAACACGTGAAAATCGCATGTTTAATATTTTCCTTAAAATATCGGAAAAGTTCTCCCTATTGAACGAAAGTCCGAGTGAATTTAAAACAGACCCTGGGACGTTCTTTAAATGAATGAATATCTCTTCAGATGTGAAATGGCTGCATTCCCTTATCATTTTATTTAATTGATATCTTTGATCAAAAATTTCCTCGGCAGCATTAAACACATCTAATTCGGCAAATCCAGGATTTAAAACAAATTGAAAGTCTGCATAATCCATAAAAATAATTAAAATTGGTGAGGGAATTTTACAAAAAAAATCTCTCATTTGAATATCACATTTTGTTGTTAATTTATTATAAATACATGCAACAGATAAAGTTCTTAATGAAGGTGGAGCTGACCGCTTTCGTTTTTCACTCAGTGTCTTTTTTTCTACTTCTTCTCCCATTGTCCTTTTTCTGTTCTGATTGGCTAAAAGAAATAAATAAGATACATAAACTCTAGTAAAATAGTTTTCACATCATAAATCTACAGATACATGCATGAAAACAAATGAACAAAGTGCGACACCTGTATTAAGAAATTGGATTTCATAATGGAGATTTCTAAAATAAATGAAAAGGATGAATTGAGTAGTGCAAATGTGGAAGAATATTCACTTAAAATGACAGATGAGCATGATTACAATTTTATCAATATGGATACAGCTGAAATCAGTGACCAGTTTCCACAACTGCACAGGCTTGGTGCAAAGATGAAAATTGTCGGATTGTTATTCTGTTCGATAACTCTAGCAGTTATATTAATAAATGGGCCATTAAACAGTGAAAATGATCCTCCATTCATATCTGATGATGTTAAACGAAACAGTAGCGGAAACGATTTATTTTGTAATAAAATGGACACTTTTGCTTTATCTGAAGATATTTTTGTAAATACATGTATATTGAATAGTGAACTGTTTGTATTATTGAGAAATGATCCTCTTAGAAATGAGATCGCTTTAAATCAAAGGCAATGGTTTTATCTTAAAGCGAGTATTTCACATATTGATAAATCAATCTTTGATTGGAAAAATGTTGCTAAGTTATGAATGATTTCTATCCTAACTATTGTATATAAGAACATATTAGAAACAGAATAAAAATTTGATCACTTACTGGTGTTATCTTCACTCGCCATCTTCAACTGCTTCAGAAAGTATGAATCCAGCTCCAGCTGTTTTCTTTTTCTTCTTTAGCCCCTTGAACGGGCCAGATTCTGCTGCAACAATCACCTTTCTGACGTCCGACTCTGACACTCCCGCCTCCTCATCGCTATCGCTGATAGCAATCACCTTTCTCTAAAATAAGAATATCATAATATAGAAAATCATCTTAAAATTTTAAAGTTATTTCAATGTTTTCAATTTTTTTTTTTTTTTTTTTTTTTTTTTTTTTTTTTTTTTTTTTTTTTTTTTTATGGTACATTTAATTGGATAATTACTTTAAATTCATAAACTTGAAAATTATAACTACTTATTTTGATTTACATAGAAAAAAAAAAAAAAAGTTGTTTTACCTTTCTTTTCAAAGTAACTTTTTTTACTTCTTCTTCTTCTACTTCTTCTTCTTCTTCTTCTTCTTCTTCTTCTTCTTCTTCTTCCTCTTCAACAACTATAACCTTCTTTTTCCTGCTAGGTTTTTGCAGCTAAAAAAATTAATATATAATAAAAACAATTGAACGTGTAAGAAATCATATAAATCAACGTTTGCTGTGGGAAAGAAATTCGTATTTATTAGCGGTTGAGAAATTTACCTAGAAACAAAAATGTTGAAATATCTGCAACTGAACGTTTATCAAAACATTTTTTACTTGCTATCAATAACTTTGAAAATTAATACTAACAGTGGTGAAATCAACCCAGAAACAAGTGAAATATCTGCAGCTGAACGCAAGCCGCTTGTAAATACTCTCTATCAATAACTTACTTTTAACTAAAACGTTTGTTGTATATTAAACCTATAAAGTATATATTTATGTTCAATTATTTGCTGTTGAAGGATAATTAGAACGTTTATCATATAGTTTTTACTCGCTTTCAATAACTTTGAAAATTATGTGTACTTACTAGCAGTAGTGAAATTTACGAAAAAACATATAAGGTGAAACATCTGCAGCTGGTGCTTTTATTAAACACTCGCAATATCTTACTTTAAAATAATTTTGTAGATCGCTCCTATTTCTTAGAGAATAAAATATATATCACGCTCAACTATTTGCTGCTGAACGATAATAATTTAGCTATATGTTCATGTAAATATTTACTGCTAAATATTAGAAATCGCTAACCTGTTTTTTTATTTCTGCCTCAGCTTTTAAAAGAACTGGCTTCAGATTGCATAGCTCTTTAAACTCATCAGTCCCAAGAGTTATGCTTCTGCTACTTGTTAAACTGCCTATGTGGATATAAACATATCCCTTGTACGGTGTAACCGCAATGTTCTTCTTTCTTCCAAAATTCAACTCAGCCCGCTCTACTTCTCCACCAAATCCCCTCATGTACTCAACCTGGTTCATCATTTTTATCGCTTTATGATAGAATTGAGTGTACCGCGTTAATAAAGGAATAAAGCTTCCGTTTCATTAAATTATGAATAATAGTTTCCAACACTTATTTACTCCTAAAGGCTCGCCAACCTTCCATTATCCATGTTACGCCATTTTATTAATTCATATGTAATTTCAGTGTAGATCTGCCCCGATCGCGATTTTTCATGTCAGATTGATCTCCAATATTGCGGCAGTATTTGGATAATACACCTTCTGTTTACATTAAATCTTAGTTCATCAGTTTAAATATAAAGTGTTTATCACCTTTCAAATTTGAAAAGTGATCATTACTCAATAAATTTTGATTGTTTTTATTTAAGATCAATTATATATTATAGATTTGTTCGAACCGGATTTTGATGGTTATTTTTTACATCTCATTACTATTTTTTCTCTCTATATATAATTTTTCCTTCATTAAAACAAAACCTATTTTCTTTTCTTTTCTTTGGATCATATTTTCAATGGTAAATCGAGTTGGATTTTGACGATTATTTTTACATCTCATTACTATCTCCTTTTTTTTTCTCTCTCTCTCTCGCTCTAATTTTTTTCATCGTTAAAACACCTTTTTTCTTTTCTTTGGATCATAGTTTCAATGGTGAATCCTATCTCCTTTTTCTCTCTCTCTATTTTTTCCTTCGTTAGAACATAAGCGACTTTTTTCTTTTCTTTGGATCATCTTTTCTTTGGATCATATTTTCAATGGTGGATCATATCTCCTTTTTCTCTCTCTCTCTATTTTTCCCCCTACATGCTACTTTTTTCTTTTCTTTTCTTTGGATCATAGTTAATTGTTTTGCTCATGACTTTTTTGCAGCTAGCTAATTTTTCCCATGTGTAAATATTTCATTTGATAAGATTTGAGATTGAAGCTTGTGGATTACCATCTTTTATAATTAATAGTTGATAAAAATGTTTTAAGCAAAGTTTTTGTTTTGCAAATTTCTAGATATGCTCTTTTCTTTTCTTTGGATCATTGTAAATGGTGAATCTTGTTTTGTTCATGACTTTTTTTTCAGCTAGCTTCTTTTTTCCTGTGTAAATATTTCATTTTCTTGACAAGATTTGAGATTGAAGCTTGTGGTTTGACCTCTTTGAAGAGTTGTCTCATCAGCAATTAAACCATATTTCTTTTATAATTAATAAATTTAAAGTAGATAAAAATTAATTAAGCAAAGTTTTTGTTTGCAAATTTCTAGATGATATACAAATGGTGTCAACTGGTAATCATCCACATTGATTGGGGTAGCAATGCAGTGGGAAAAGTTTAAGAAAAGTCTAATTTATTAACACATATCAAATACAAATACTTTATTCCATGAAACAACATAGTAAGTTTCAAAACAAATCAAGTTTTCTGCACTATTTATATAACAATTGTAAATAATATAAACAAGAGAACTATCAAATGAAATTTGGTTATAAAAAACTTACATCATTTGTAATGCACCATTTTTTTCACATAAAACATGTTATAGAAAGCACCATGACAGCGGTTACAAATCAAGAATTTTTATATATTTATCTCTAGGTTTAACTTAATCATATAGCACTATAAAAAGTAATAAAAACAAAAGAAAAAAAGTTTAAGCAAACACAATATGATAAAATATGCGATAATATGTTGTAATTAAATTTGGATGCTGTAAATTCTCATATGAAAAAATTCCAAAGATGAAAATGATGATAAAGTAAACATAAAAACAAAAAGTTCTCCAAACATTATATACATATATATATTATTTACATATATACAATAATACCAATCATATTTGTTTTTTAATTTAATTTATTTCTATCACAAAACTAAACATATGTAAATGGAAAACTAAAAAGAATAATTTAATGAAAGGAATAGATTAATAATGAACTTTAATACCAGAGAAAGTAGATTATTTAATGAAAAGAATAGATTTATAATGAAATTTATGGTTTGAATGAGCATGAAACATATAAACTAAGGTGAATTTATAAAAACAAACTACATGTATACTACTATTTACAATATAATAAAATGAGAGTAGAGAAATGCGAGTATAATCAAAATCTTTTCTTTAATTAAAATAAAGTGTAACTAATCCAAATAAATCAAATGAAAGAAAATTGAAAAGTTTTGGTGATATAATTTTTCATAATATAAGTAGATTTGTAGAATACATCCTTATCAGTGATTATTAAAATTTAGATAACAGTGTATAAATAAGTTTATAAAATTTAGAAAAAAGATTATAAAATTTAGAAAAAAAAAAAATAAAAAAAATATAAAATTTAGAAAAAAAATTTAAAAAATTTCATAAAATTTAAAAGTTTAGAAAATTAATCATAGGTTAGTCTCTGTGGCCGAATAGATATCCTGTTTGATCTTCTCAATATTCTTGGTGGTTGTTGTTGTGCTGGGGCTACTCGTCTGTTATTTTCACGTGGTGGAAAAAAATAATTTATAATTTCTTGAAGCCTTTCATAAATTGCGATGAGGATATATTCTACAAATTAAAAAGTAGTAAATACAGAGATAGATATTAACTTAAACAGTTTTTTTTGGTGTATTAACAAAATCTGCAATTTCTATTTCGGATAGTGAATCTGCATCGACATTGAAGGAGAATTGGTGTTGGCGGAAATTGGTTTTTGCAGTTCTCTTCTTTTTGCAGATGCAAAATAACATCAGCGACAAGAGCATAACACATGCTAGAGATGCTGTAAAGATAAATTTGAATATGTCACTTACTTTAAAAATTATAAAATATATTGATATATATAAATAGATTAGACCATTGGTTTTTCTGTTTGAATTGTCTTTATAGCTTACTGTTTGGTGTGAGCTTTTGCTCTGTGTTGAAGGTCATACTTTGATCTATAATACATTGGCACTCATACCGCATCTTTTTCTTATTTATAAATAAGTGTTTTTATTAGAACATGTATATATTTTTATTTTATTTATTTATTTTATTTTTATATTGTTTGTCAATCAAATAAATAAATTAAATTTAGATACTTACCAAAAATCATTATAAGAATGATCTTAATATTATCTAGACCCTTGTCTTCCTCCTGTGCATGTGGTGTTGACTTCTGAAATAAAGAAATAAAATCATGTATTTCATGAAAATGTTGATATTAAAAAATCTTATCCTTCACATTTTAATTTGTTTTTAAGCACTATACTATAGAGAATACAAATTGACTCGTTCATGTACATGTATTTCCTAATAAAAATAGAAAACAAAACGGACGTTTTAATTAAAAAAATATCAGATAAATGCTTACCAGTTGTTTATCAGTGGTGCCGATTGACAATGTGGATCCTGGTGTTACTCTTGTTGCTGCTGTTGTTGTTGTAGAAGCTATGACTCCATTCTGTTAAAAAAAAATATACATAATGTAAGAAATGTTTTACACAATAAAATTAATAAATAATATATAAGATCTGCTCATAGTTTAGGTTGTTTCTAGTCACTTTACATATAGAGACAATACTACGTGATTACTTTAAAGCTCTTATTATTCTGTTATTCTTTTCTAATTTCCTATATACTTACATCACAATGTATACCATTAACAATTGTTATTGTTTCTGGTGCTGCTAAAACATTGCTGCATTTAGAATTTCCTTGTTTGATCTCAATTGAATGCAGGTCTCTATTATTTGCAAGGTCCAATTGTCCGGCAACAAAAAATCTTTCGAATACGACTTTCTTTACATCTAGTCGGATTCTGGTGTTGTAGAGCCCTGCTCCAGTCCATCTGCAATGGAGAGTATCCCCCTCCACTGTGCATACATCTCTCAATTCATGCGAGCATGAAACAGCTGACATTGTGAAACAAATGATGATGAATATAAACATGGTGTTGATGGGTGACATTTTGCAAATATTTTGAGGAATTAAATACCCGGATGAGAAATAAAAACAATAGTCTAATTAGGGAATAAATTAGGGGTAATTAATTCCGTGATATATGGTTCTCTCTGCTATTGACGCTTTACTACTGTCGGAATTTAAATAGACATGATGGTAAATGTCATATTTTTTAAACACACGTTTCAAATCTTTGTTTTTGAATTCAGTTCCCGCATCTGTGGAAACCTTCAAAGGGATTTTACCATGTTTGAAGATTTTTTCAAATGCATCAGCTACTGTCTTCCCAAACTTGTTTTTTAATGGATAAATCCATAAAAACCGTGTGAAAATATCGATAACAACCAACAGGAAACGTGTCTTATTGTTATATTTCTGTATGTTGGATACATCCATAAGGTCAGCATCGTATTGCTCATACGGTTCCGATACAATTATTTTCACTCTTTTAATTCTACGTTTTACAGGTTTTTGTAAATTGTAGTCGTCTATTTTTTCCATCCATTTCCTGATCTTGTATACGCTTGGTACATTTCCATCTCTTGATGTCTTCAACGTTTGATAAATTTTTTCAGCACTTAGGTATGCTCCCCCATTTGCTGTATTGTAATATACATTCCTAAGTTTTTCATCTAAATCATCATTTTCCATTGTTAAAAATAGGTTCCAAATCTATCATTTTTTCAACTTTATCTATTATGCGAGATGCTCTGTGCGGTGTTTTCAATATAGTATTTTTCCAATCTGTTGATTGTAAAAATGTAAGTTGATAGTAGACTCTCACATTATCTGGAATATTTGATTGTCTGACTAAATTAACAAAATCGGTGTACACTTTATCTGTTTCTACTTGATAAAAAAAATCCCATGCATTTCCTCCACTTATGTGTTCCACTTGATTTTCCTTCTTCAGAATGTCAAAAACTGACTTTGCATATATTATATCGAATATGTTATCAAGTCTGGCTATATTTTCACATGATTCTATCTCATCCATGTTTTATTAATAATAATAATAATTTATAATGTATGATATTTTTGTTTGGGTTAGGGTTAGGGTTAGGGTTAGGGTTAGGGTTAGGGTTAGGGTTAATTATTATATTTACCAATTAAACTTTTATCAAATTAAAGCTCTCAAATTGTTTTAAATGTTCCTTTTACTACTTCCATATCCAGCATATCAACAATTTAAATGATTGGTAATGCGTTAAATTGTTTAATGAAATGAAATTTTTTTTTAAATGTTCAATTTACTTTTACTACTTCCATATCCAGCATATCAACAATGTTAAATTGATTGGTAATGCATTAAAATTGTTTAATGCAGTGAAAAAAAAAATAAAAACATTCTTTTATATTTTACAAATTAAAAATCAATATTTTGATATTATCCAACAAATATATTATGCAATTTTTGCTGACGGGGCAAAATTTTTGTCAACGTGGCAAAAATATTTGCTGCTGCCACACAATATATACTACTTATCCCTTTGTGCAGTTTTTATTGCTTAAAGTCAAAAAAAAGTAATATTTGAAATTGTGGTGTGATCATCAGTAGAGTTATTTGGCACAATTCCAACTTTTCTGATTTTTGTTTTTTCAGCTGAGATCAACATTTTTTTGTTTTATTCAAATATACCCGATTTACAATTATTTCCACTATTTTTGTTTCTTTACAATTGAATGGTAGATGTTGCATACAAAATCGTTTTAAGTAAAATAAAAGTGTTCTCATCAAAGGAAAAATTAAAAATCATAAAAATCTGGACTCCGTGAAAAATTCAAAACGGAAAGACTCTAAGCAAATGTCAAATTTAAAGCGCCCAAACACATCAAACTGATGGATAACAACTGTCATATTCCTGACTTGGTACAGGCATATTCGTATATAAAAGAATGGTGGATTAAACTTGTTTTTAACTAGTTTAAACGCTTACTTATATAACCATGATAACAGTTGAATAAAAATTCCATTATAGTGACAACGATGTGGGAACAAAACAAATAGACAAAAAAAAGTAAACATATCAGATAGTCATCATTGTGTTATAATCTTAATCACTATAAAAGCAAATAAATATATAAAATATATAACAAAAAAACATATAGACAAAGCACATTTTAAGGAAAAAAAAGGAAGAACAGAATACAAATTGTATGCTGGTTCATATTCTGGACGCCAGTCTTTGCTCCTTTCTCATATAAATTTTATTTTAAATATTTTCCCTAGCACCATAACGCAATACATCGTTAAAGACAAAACAACAGATGATGTTAAAGTAGAATTATTGAGTTTACTAAGGACAGATGGCTAGAAATTTATAACACGAAGCTATATATCATAAACTGTACTTTTAATGTGCGCGTCGTAATTAAAAAGACGCAAATAGCAAAAGACTGAAATTTGCCGTCATAACATTTCAAAAACCATTTACAATTAGGGAATAAATTTCCCTTGTGCAAATAGATATAAGAAGATGTGATATGATTGCCAATCAGACGACTCTCCCTCGAGGTGACAATTTGTTTAAGTAAACCATTATATGTCAAATTGAGGTCTTTTAACACGGATCCTTGACTCGCACCAAACAGCAAGCTATAAAGGACCCAAAAATTACTAGTTCAAAACAATTCAAACAGGAAAACAAACGGTCTAATCTATATTAAAAAACGATAATGTGATTTTATGTATGCTCTATAAACAAGTAGAGAATTCCATTCGTTCACTTTTCTATGATGCAATAGGACCTGATTTGACTTATTAGAGTTGTTCACAATTTTCATGATTTTTGACAGGCGAATGTCATTTAAGTGAGAGGTTTAGCTAGCTATAAAATCAGTAGTAATCCACCATGTTCTACTTATATATATATAAAAAGAAGATGTGAACTTTTGTTTATATTTTTTCCAGACTTTTTCCCCATGATGTCACAGTTTTATTGGTTTTTTTTTTTTAAGTCAGGCAACTTTAAGTTGTTTAATCTAAAGGAAAATTTGTCATCTTCTGAATTAAAATAGAATACAGAAGATGTAGCTAAATCATACTTTTTTTTACTTTAGTATACTAGTCTACAAAACATAAAGAGAATTAATCGTGTATCGTGTTATAGTTCTTGCTATTTTATTGTTGTAATACTAGGGTAAATGATTAGGATAATGTATCGTGTTATAGTTCTTGCTATTTTATTGTTGTAATACTAGGGTAAATGATGTATCGTGTTATAGGTCTTGCTATTTTATTGTTGTAATACTAGGGTAAATGATGTATCGTGTTATAGTTCTGGCTATTTTATTGTTGTAATACTAGGGTAAATGATTAGGATAATGTATCATGTTATAGGTCTTGCTATTTTATTGTTGTAATACTAGGGTAAATGATTAGGATAATGTATCGTGTTATAGGTCTTGCTATTTTATTGTTGTAATACTAGGGTAAATGATTAGGATAATGTATCGTGTATAGGTCTTGCTATTTTATTGTTGTAATACTAGGGTAAATGATTAGGATAATGTATCGTGTTATAGGTCTTGCTATTTTATTGTTGTAATACTAGGGTAAATGATGTATCGTGTTATAGGTCTTGCTATTTTATTGTTGTAATACTAGGGTAAATGATGTATGTGTTTATAGTTCTTGCTATTTTATGTTGTAATACTAGGGTAAATGATTAGGATAATGTATCGTGTTATAGGTCTTGCTATTTTATTGTTGTAATACTAGGGTAAATGATGTATCGTGTTATAGGTCTTGCTATTTTATTGTTGTAATACTAGGGTAAATGATTGTATCGTGTTATAGTTCTGGCTATTTTATTGTTGTAATACTAGGGTAAATGATTAGGCTAATGTATCGGTTATAGTGTCTGCTTATTTTATTGTTGTAATACTAGGGTAAATGATTAGGATAATGTATCGTGTTATAGGTCTTGCTATTTTATTGTTGTAATACTAGGGTAAATGATTAGGATAATGTATCGTGTTATAGTTTGCTATTTTATTGTTGTAATACTAGGGTAAATGAGGATAATGTATCGTGTTATAGGTCTTGCTATTTTATTGTTGTAATACTAGGGTAAATGATGTATCGTGTTATAGTGTCTTGCTATTTTATTGTTGTAATACTAGGGTAAATGATGTATGTGTTATAGTTCTGCTATTTTATTGTTGTAATACTAGGGTAAATGATTAGGATAATGTATCGTGTTATAGGTCTTGCTATTTTATTGTTGTAATACTAGGGTAAATGATTAGGATAATGTATCGTGTTATAGTCTTGCTATTTTATTGTTGTAATACTAGGGTAAATGATTAGGATAATGTATCGTGTTATAGGTCTTGCTATTTTATTGTTGTTAATAGTAATGATGTATCGTGTTAAGTTGCTATTATGTTGTAATATAGGGTAAAATGATGTATCGTGTTATAGTTCTTGCTATTTTATTGTTGTAATACTAGGGTAAATGATTAGGATAATGTATCGTGTTATAGTCTTGCTATTTTATTGTTGTAATACTAGGGTAAATGATTAGGATAATGTATCGTGTTATAGGTCTTGCTATTTTATTGTTGTAATACTAGGGTAAATGATTAGGATAATGTATCGTGTTATAGTCTGCTATTTTATTGTTGTAATACTAGGGTAAATGATTAGGATAATGTATCGTGTTATAGTTCTTGCTATTTTATTGTTGTAATACTAGGGTAAATGATTGGATAAATTTTGTGTTATAGGTCTTGCTATTTTATTGTTGTAATACTAGGGTAAATGATGTATCGTGTTATAGTTCTTGCTATTTTATTGTTGTAATACTAGGGTAAATGATGTATCGTGTTATAGTTCTTGCTATTTATTGTTGTAATACTAGGGTAAATGATGTATCGTGTTAATAGTTCTTGCTATTTTATTGTTGTAATACTAGGGTAAATGATGTATCGTGTTATAGTTCTGCTATTTTATTGTTGTAATACTAGGGTAAATGATTAGGATGATGTATCGTGTTATAGGTCTTGCTATTTTATTGTTGTAATACTAGGGTAAATGATTAGGATGATGTATTCGTGTTATAGTCTTGCTATTTTATTGTTGTAATACTAGGGTAAATGATTAGGATATGTATCGTGTTATAGTTCTTGCTATTTTATTGTTGTAATACTAGGGTAAATGATTAGGATAATGTATCGTGTTATAGTTCTTGCTATTTTATTGTTGTAATACTAGGGTAAATGATTAGGATAATGTATCGTGTTTATAGTTCTGGCTATTTTATTGTTGTAATACTAGGGTAAATGATTAGGATAATGTATCGTGTTATAGTTCTGGCTATTTTATTGTTGTAATACTAGGGTAAATGATTAGGATAATGTATCGTGTTATAGGTTTGGCTATTTTATTGTTGTAATACTAGGGTAAATGATTAGGATAATGTATCGTGTTATAGGTCTTGCTATTTTATTGTTGTAATACTAGGGTAATGATTAGGATAATGTATCGTGTTATAGTTCTTGCTATTTTATTGTTGTAATACTAGGGTAAATGATTAGGTAATGTATCGTGTTATAGGTCTTGCTATTTTATTGTTGTAATACTAGGGTAAATGATTAGTGATAATGTACGTGTGTTATAGTTCTTGCTATTTTATTGTTGTAATACTAGGGTAAGAAATATGTATCGTGTTATAGTTTTTGCTATTTTATTGTTGTAATACTAGGGTAAAATGATGTATCGTGTTATAGTCTTGCTATTTTATTGTTGTAATACTAGGGTAAATGATTGGATATGTATCGTGTTATAGGTCTTGCTATTTTATTGTTGTAATACTAGGGTAAATATAGATGATGTATCGTGTTATAGTTCTGCTATTTTATTGTTGTAATACTAGGGTAAATGATTAGGATATGTATCGTGTTATAGGTTCTTGCTATTTTATTGTTGTAATACTAGGGTAAATGATTAGGATATATGTATCGTGTTATAGGTTCTGCTATTTTATTGTTGTAATACTAGGGTAAAATTTATTGGATAATGTATCGTGTTATAGTTCTTGCTATTTTATTGTTGTAATACTAGGGTAAATGATTAGGATAATGTATCGTGTTATAGTTCTGGCTATTTTATTGTTGTAATACTAGGGTAAATGATTAGGATAATGTATCGTGTTATAGTTCTTGCTATTTTATTGTTGTAATACTAGGGTAAATGATGTATCGTGTTATAGTTCTGGCTATTTTATTGTTGTAATACTAGGGTAAATGATGTATCGTGTTATAGGTCTTGCTATTTTATTGTTGTAATACTAGGGTAAATGATTAGGATGATGTATCGTGTTATAGGTCTGGCTATTTTATTGTTGTAATACTAGGGTAAATGATTAGGATGATGTATCGTGTTATAGTTCTTGCTATTTTATTGTTGTAATACTAGGGTAAATGATTAGGATAATGTATCGTGTTATAGTTCTTGCTATTTTATTGTTGTAATACTAGGGTAAATGATTAGGATAATGTATCGTGTTATAGTTCTTGCTATTTTATTGTTGTAATACTAGGGTAAATGATTAGGATAATGTATCGTGTTATAGTTCTGGCTATTTTATTGTTGTAGTACTAGGGTAAATGATTAGGATAATGTATCGTGTTATAGTTCTGGCTATTTTATTGTTGTAATACTAGGTAAATGATTAGGATAATGTATCGTGTTATAGGTCTTGCTATTTTATTGTTGTAATACTAGGGTAAATGATGTATCGTGTTATAGTTCTGGCTATTTTATTGTTGTAATACTAGGGTAAATGATTAGGATAATGTATCGTGTTATAGGTCTTGCTATTTTATTGTTGTAATACTAGGGTAAATGATTAGGATAATGTATCGTGCTATAGTTCTTGCTATTTTATTGTTGTAATACTAGGGTAAATGATGTATCGTGTTATAGGTCTTGCTATTTTATTGTTGTAATACTAGGGTAAATGATTAGGATGATGTATCGTGTTATAGGTCTGGCTATTTTATTGTTGTAATACTAGGGTAAATGATTAGGATGATGTATCGTGTTATAGTTCTTGCTATTTTATTGTTGTAATACTAGGGTAAATGATTAGGATAATGTATCGTGTTATAGTTCTTGCTATTTTTTGTTGTAATACTAGGGTAAATGATTAGGATAATGTATCGTGTTATAGTTCTGGCTATTTTATTGTTGTAATACTAGGGTAAATGATTAGGATAATGTATCATGTTATAGGTCTTGCTATTTTATTGTTGTAATACTAGGGTAAATGATTAGGATAATGTATCGTGTTATAGGTCTTGCTATTTTATTGTTGTAATACTAGGGTAAATGTTGAGGATAATGTATCGTGTTATAGGTCTTGCTATTTTATTGTTGTAATACTAGGGTAAATGATTAGGATAATGTATCGTGTTATAGGTCTTGCTATTTTATTGTTGTAATACTAGTCTACAACACATAAAGAGAATTAATCGTGTATCGTGTTATAGTTCTGGCTATTTTAGTATTGTAATACTAGTCTACAACACATAAAGAGAATTAATCGTGTATCGTGTTATAGTTCTGGCTATTTTAGTATTGTAATACTAGTCTACAACACATAAAGAGAATTAATCGTGTATCGTGCTATAGTTCTGGCTATTTTAGTATTGTAATACTAGTCTACAACACATAAAGAGAATTAATCGTGTATCGTGCTATAGTTCTGGCTATTTTAGTATTGTAATACTAGTCTACAACACATAAAGAGAATTAATCGTGTATCGTGCTATAGTTCTGGCTATTTTAGTATTGTAATACTAGTCTACAACACATAAAGAGAATTAATCGTGTATCGTGCTATAGTTCTGGCTATTTTAGTATTGTAATACTAGTCTACAACACATAAAGAGAATTAATCGTGTATCGTGTTATAGTTCTGGCTATTTTAGTATTGTAATACTAGTCTACAACACATAAAGAGAACTAATCGTGTATCGTGTTATAGTTCTGGCTATTTTAGTATTGTAATACTAGTCTACAACACATAAAGAGAATTAATCGTGTATCGTGTTATAGTTCTGGCTATTTTAGTATTGTAATACTAGTAGGGTAAATGATTAGGATAATGCATATTTAATTTTGACCTTAATCACAACGTAATGTAAAATTAAATCAGCTGTCAGTGTACTTTGCTATCATAAATTACTGTATTTAGTTATGATGCTGTATTTGTAATTCTGATCAGATATTGTTAAATGTGTTGTTGTTTGTAGTTGTGGTTCTATTTTTATAATATTCTATTCGTATGTAAAAGTAAAGATAATTAATCACCAAGTTTATTTATAAGATTTTAGTTTAGGGAAACTTAACGATTTTTTTTGTTTTATAGTTTTATTTATAAAATTAATAACTACATAGCTAGATAATGCAATTATTTATCTGGTTGCTTACACAATTCTATAATATTAATTAAATTTTTATCGGTGTATTATACATTGAATGCCATATTACAAACCTGATTTTGAACTATATCAAACTTTTAAAAAACTACGTGACGTTACTTTTACCTGTGACATCATTTTGTAGCGTAGCGTTATTCTGTAGGTGACAATGCAAGGTTATTTTGTACTGTTTAATGCGCTTTCGCCTTTTGTTTTACATGTTTGTTTTTATTCTGTGGTAAGTCACCACCGATGTTGACAAGAACATCAATTTTATGGTCATTTTTATTTCTTTAATTTACTGTTTGCAAATATATAAAAAATGGTGAATTAAACCTGGTTTTATAGATCGCTAAACCTCTCACTTGTATGACAGTCGTATTAAATTCCATTATATTGACAACGATATGTGATCAAAACAAACAAAAGGTCAAACAACTGCAAAATATCAGAAATCAGAAATAAACTGACAACGACATGTTTAAAACTAAAAAGACCAACAGAAAACTTACGATTAAGCAACACTTATCCCGCTAAACAACAGGGGTTGGTGTCAAGTGCTCTGGAAGGGTAGCCAGATCCTGCTCCACATGTAGCATGTTAGTTGGTACAAACTGTCCACTTCTGTAGAATTTTGTACTATTTAAAGTTATACAGGAACTTGTTATTGCTCATGTTAGTTGGTACAAGCTGTCCACTTCTGTAGAATTTTGTACTACTTAAAGTTATACAGGAACTTGTCATTGATCACGTTAGTCAATTAGTATTATTCGATACTGGTTTTGTCACAATCATTAAAATCTCTTTTTTTGATTCATTTGGTATGATAAGTCTTCTTGAAAGCCAAAATATACAAAATGTATAAGAAAAAAAACACAATTCAAATATAAATATTTATTTTGCACCAATATTGAATTTTTAATGACTCAATAAGCTACAAAAAGGTTTTCTTTCTTAATATAGTTCTGCTTAATATATTAAACACTTGCAGCATTCAAATTACAATACATAGTTCGGATACCTATATAATATTCACAAAGACATACATTGGAATATTTTGGCAGAAATAATTCCAACATTTCTGCATTTCAGATTATTTTATTCTATATATAATTTTGTGTGGATTGGTACTACCTCTTTCCAGAAATGTAAATAACAAACAATACATCAATGAACACATATTTTCACATGCTAGAAAGGTTTACATACAGGTAAAATTTATTCTTGATAGTGATTCAGTGCATCTACCGGCCATTAATCAATTATAAAGTAAAATCCAATACACAGTATTACAGTCTAGCTTATTTCTATTTTTCTCTTTTAAAACAAATCAATCTATGTCAGTTGTCTGTAGTTATACATTTGTGGTTCTTGAAATGAAAAATAAAAGCAAAAAAGCCTTAGTGCAGTAAAATCTCTATCTTTGCATAAAGTAGGTCATCTTGTAATATTAAAACATTGAATGATTGATAGAGGCAATGGAAACATAAACAAGTTAATTGAAGAGACCTTTGCTTGTGATGGGATTAATAAATTGTTGGAATACAACCTTCTGTAATATACAGATATTATTAACAAGAATGGTGAATGGGAAGATGAACTAGAGGCTCTCAAGAGCCTGTATCGCTCACCTGATTCTACTTGGGTTTTTGAAAACATATAAAAAAAATATAAAATTTGGCTAAAAGTAACAACACTTGGCCATGCAGCACCTCATAAGGAAAGGAACATTCATGCTATATTTGATTTCATTCAATTCAGTGGTTCTTTAGAAGAAGACTTTTGTATGCATTTGCCATAGGGCCCTATGCTAAACTAAGTCCCCTGCTGGCGGCCATCTTGGATGATGGATCAGCTACAAAGTACCAACACTTGGTCAGCACCTCATAAGGAACATTCATGCCATGTTTGGTTTGATTCCATCCAGTGGTTCTCTAAAAGCAGTCATTTGTATGCATTTCCCATAGGGTCCTATGTTAAACTAAGTCCCCCCTGCTGGCGGCCATCTTGGATGTTGGATCTGCAACAAAGTAACAACACTTGGTCAACACCTCATAAGGAAATCATTTCAAAATGTAAAAAGTTAACGACGACGACGGATGACGACAGACGACGGACGCCAAGTGATGAGAAAAGCCAGGTGAGCTAAAAACAAGGAAAAAGTTTAAATAAAAATTTAAATAAAAATTCTCATAGGAATCTAGCTTTTTTCTTTTAGTAGTGATCTGTTCACTAAGGGGAAAAATAACAAAAATCCAATGTATAAAAATTTTCTGATAATTTTCTCTTGTTTAAACTATTCATTTTTTTCTAAATAAATCTGGTTTAATCAACCTCTTCTTCTTTGTCATCTTCCTCCTTTGATTTCATTTGTAAATTGTCTTTGCTGTCCCCTGATTGGTTCAGAATATCACTCACGTCTGTTTTGATTGGTTGAGAAGCTTCTGACATCTGGACATTTGTAGTTTCTTCAAGGCTGAAATTCACTTTTACCTGAAATAAAAAAAAAGTAAGTTTTATATTCAAATGATTTCTAAATAAATGCAAATTGATATGAATGTACCCTTATGGAATGATTTGAACAAAAAAATCAGACTTTGACCTCTTGAACTACTAACCATGATTTCAATTAATTGTTTTTTCCTACATTTTACTCATGAAAACCAATAAACTTTTCAAAATAAATAGATATATTGACTGACTTATGTTTTTTCCAATTAGCAATTGTTTTAAACCAAGGTATATATACTCTTTTTCAAGACATTTTACATCTGATATGATGTTTGTCTTATATCTATTTTCTAAGAGGAGTCTGTTGATTGTAATTAGATCACATTTAGTAGGGTTTGTTTTGATAGTAATTATTAATCATGTCACTTTAATTTTATGACAGGATAATACAAAAGGTCGGGTTAAAAAGATCAAACAAACTTCATTATTTTTCTCTGAATAAGGTTATAATGGCAAATCCATATTATATGCATGACCATTTCAGGCTCAGCCTAACCAGTCAAAAACATAATTTAGCAGGCAAGTAAGTCTTTAAGTAACAACCATTTTGAAAGCACTACTGCTATGTTTGGTAAATTCTGCTATCATTTTTTTGTGTAAAGCATGTTCAAAGTACTTACTTATTTCAAAAGCAAAAGTATAATCATCTGATTACACACATCTTGTTCAACAGTGCATATTTATATCTTATATTATTGTGTCCATTCAGAAACATAAACTTTATTATTGTATTTTAGATTTTCTCTCGTCATGTGACAACCTAAGAGAGAGCCATGGTTAGTGCATCGGACTACTAACACAAAGGTTCCTGGTTCGATTCCCGTCTGGGATGAAAATTTCAGGGAAATAATTTTCGGCTCTCCCTTGACACCATTTGCGAGAATGGTCTTGAGGTCACGATGATAGTCCGTCGGAAGGGGACGATAAATGGCTGACCCATGTTAAGAGAGAGCCATATCTCTTGCATGTTAAAGACACCAGAAAAAGATAAGGCAGCATTCGCACCCCCAAAGTGGAAAGGGATTAATTATAAGTTGAAAAACTTGTTTCCTAATCCACTATAAATAAATATGTTTAAACTAACCTAATTACCAGCTGATTACATGTTTTGATTGTTTTTTTATTATTTAACTTGATTTAATTAATAAATATGTTTATTTAAGAAATTACTTTATCATTATTTTCTCCATCTGTTCTATCATCTTTATTCTGATTTAAGTATGCTTCATCTGACACTAATGTGGCATCCCCGCTAGGTTCTGATGTTATTGTGGCATCACGCTCCACTTCTGACGTTATTGCTGCATCACCACTAGGTTTGACCATGTTGGATTTGCTGGTAGGACTAGCATTCTGACTGAGTTGCCATGCTGGCAGTGATGATGATGATGGTGTTGGTGGGAACTGTCGTCTGTTAATAAATATAAACATATCTGTTGAGTCCTTCATCACAGTGGCAGATTTAAGGGGGGCCAAGGTGCCTCAAACACCCCCTCCCCCTTTTGTTAAAAAACAAGAGGCTCTCAAGAGCCTGAATCGCTCACCTTCAATTTTTTTGTTTAAATCATTCATCAATGATTATTTTTGCTTTTCAGTGTGTGCTAAAATATGCCATTCAAACATTCTTTGTATCTGTCATATTTTCTTCACAGGCAAAAATAATGCATTTTACCCCTAGCAACATTGGCTATTTTTCTTGTCAGAAGTAAAAGGAAATGAAAGAACATTTAAAATTAATAATAATTAGAGTTATCTCTCTTTGCATATTTTAAGTCAGTGTGTAGAAACCAAAAAAATAACTAAATCTATATAAATTAAGTTAATTATCTCCCTTCAAATATTTCAGACCAAGAATATCTTCCTTTATGCACATTATCAGTCATGTACTGGATCTGTGTAAAGTTTAATTAATATTGGTACAGTCATTTAGGAGGAGTTGTGCTTATCTCCCTTGAAAAAAATCTTACCAGAAATATCTTCCTTCATGGACATCTACAGGTTGTGTACAAAAACTGTGTAAAATTTCATCAATATTGATTAATCTGTTTAGGAGTAGTTGCACTTACAGACTTGTTGCCATTTATAGCTATATTTAACTAAGTAAAATCAATTATCTCCCTTAAAATAATTCTGACCAGAAATATTTTCCTTCATGCACATCCTCAGGTTGTGTACTACAACTGTGTGAAGTTTCATTAATATTGGTCCATCCATTAAGGAGGAGTTGCGTTTACGAGACATATGGACAGACAGACGGACAGGGTGATTCCTATATACTTCGCCATAAATTTGTTTTTTGGGGGGTATAAAAAACACAAAAATTAATACAAGTTACCCTAAGGATTGTTAAGTTTTAAGTTAAAGTGAAATTGGTTCAGTAGTTTAAGAGAAAAAAAAATTTTAAGTTAGCAAACAATGAAAAATTGTGTAAAATTATCATTGAAGGGCAATAACTCCTTAAGGCGTCAACTGGCATTTTTAGTCATTAAACTTATTTGTAGATCTTACTTTGATAAACATTTTTGTTGTTTACAGTTTATCTCTATCTATAATAATATTCAAGATAATAACCAAAAACTGCAAAATTTGCTTAAAATTACCAATTAAGTGGCAACAACCCCACAATGAGTATCGATTTGTCTGAAAATTTCAGGGCTGATAGATCTTGACCTAATAAACACTTAAACTCCTCAACATATTTGTAACACTCAGAAACGTGTCCTTCCCCCAAACGTGTCCGATTCCCCCAAACATGTCTAGTTGAAAACTGCGCCAAAACGTGTCATTTGTATAAACGGCCAAACGTGTCCATTTCTCAACTAGCCCCCAAACGTGTCAAATCCCCAAAAGGTGTCCATATCAAGCGTTATTTGGTTATTGCTATTTCATTAACGTATACTAATTTTACCATTTCATTAAAAATATACATAAGCACGTTAGTACTTTTTCAAAACGGAAGAATTAAACTGGCTTAAAGTGGGGACGTCATTTCGGCTATTTCGTTTGTAAATTGTAAGCAAACATGTTGAGTTAAACAGTACAGTTAACGGGTCAAAGTGTCCCTTTCTCTGTGCGTTAAAACTTTAATGTTCTCTCTAATTATGCATGAAATACTGACAACTGGACAATTCGCAATCAACAGCCTAAAGTTAATTTATTCAGTAGAACTGAAAAAAACATTAAAACTTGTATGTTTTCTCTAATTTGCAAGAAATACTTGCAACTGGACAATATGCAACCAGCAGTCTAGAGTTTATTTTAACAAAAGAACAGTAAAAACATTAAAACATGTATGTTAAAATGTAAAAAAAAAAAAAAAACAGGTAGCCTATGTTCTCTCTACATAGAACTGCAAAAACATTAAAACTTGTATGTTCTCTCTAAATATGCATGACATACTTGCAACTTTACAATACGCGAGCTTCAGTTTAAAGTTTAGTTTAAAGTTAATGTGTACAGTACAACTGTAACCAGATGCCCTGCAGGGCGCAGCTTTATACGACCGCAGAGGTTGAACCCTGAACGGTTGGGGCAAGTATGGACACAACATTCAAGCTGGATTCAGCTCTAAATTTGGATTGTGATTAAATAGTTGACACAGCATAGGTTTCTGACACAGAATGAATGTGGTCTAATGAACTTAAAAAAAAATGTTTGCCTTTGAGCAATTCCCTATGTTGAATATTAATCCTCTCAAAAAAATGTTTGAAGAAATTTTCTTTTTATTTATGAAATCTGAAATGAAAAAAATTGACCCTCCAATTTTTTTTTCACATCCCCCTTTCCCTTATTTCAAAACTGATCTCAATTCAAATTTCTAATGAAGTTTGCAACAATAACTACTCATTTAAATACATCATAAAATATTAAAATGTAAAACAAGTGCTTGTTATCACTGAATGGTAAAGATTGTTTTAATCTATCAGTTGGTAGTAAAAGTGAATATACATTGTATATTGTATAAAACAATGATTTAAGTTGATTCAACTACTATTCTGGACAAAGAAAGATAACTCCAATTGAAATCCAATTGGAATTTCTTGCTATTGCACAATATTGTGCAATTAGATATTTCTTGCTATTGTGGAATACTGTGCAATTGAAAATATTTGCTATTGCACAATACTGTGCAATTGAAGATTTTTTGCTATTGCACAATACTGTGCAATTGAAGATTTCTTGCTATTGCTGAATACTGTGCAATTGAAAATTTCTTGCTATTGCACAATACTTAATATAATAATTTTGGATCCTGATTTGGACCAACTTGACTGGGCCCATAATCAAAAATCTAAGTACATGTTTAGATTCAGCATATCAAAGAGGCCCAAGAATTCAATTTTATTAAAATCAAACTTAGTTTAATTTTGGACCCTTTGGACGTTAATGTAAACCAATTTTAAAACGGGACCAAAAATTAAGAATCTACATACACAGTTAGATTTGGCATATCAAAGAACCCCAATTATTCAATTTTTGATGAAATCAAACAAAGTTTAATTTTGGACCCTGATTTGGACCAACTTGAAAACTGGGCCAATAATAAAAAATCTAAGTACATTTTTAGATTCAGCATATCAAAGAACCCCAAGGATTCAATTTTTGTTAAAATCAAACTAAGTTTAATTTTGGACCCTTTGGACCTTAATGTAGACCAATTTGAAAACGGGACCAAAAATTAAGAATCTACATACACAGTTAGATTCGGCATATCAAAGAACCCCAATTTTTCAATTTTTGATAAAATCAAACAAAGTTTAAATCTGGACCCTTTGGGCCCTTTATTCCTAAACTGTTGGGACCAAAACTCCCAAAATCAATACCAACCTTCCTTTTATGGTCATAAACCTTGTGTTTAAATTTCATAGATTTCTATTTACTTATACTAAAGTTATGGTGCGAAAACCAAGAAAAATGCTTATTTGGGTCCCTTTTTGGCCCCTAATTCCTAAACTGTTGGGACCTAAACTCCCAAAATCAATACCAACCTTCCTTTTGTGGTCATAAACATTGTGTTTAAATTTCATTGATTTCTATTTACTTAAACTAAAGTTATTGTGCGAAAACCAAGAATAATGCTTATTTGGGCCCTTTTTTGGCCCCTAATTCCTAAACTGTTGGAACCAAAACTTCCAAAATCAATCCCAACCTTTCTTTTGTAGTCATAAACCTCATGTCAAAATTTCATAGATTTCTATTTACTTAAACTAAAGTTATAGTACGAAAACCAAGAAAATGCTTATTTGGGCCCTTTTTGGCCCCTAATTCCTAAAATGTTGGGACTAAAACTCCCAAAATCAATCCCAACCTTCCTTTTGTGGTCATAAACCTTGTGTTAAAATTTCATAGATTTCTATTCACTTTTACTAAAGTTAGAGTGCGAAAACTAAAAGTATTCGGACGACGACGACGACGACGACGCCAACGTGATAGCAATATACGACGAAAAATTTTTCAAATTTTGCGGTCGTATAAAAACATTAAAACTTGCAAAACTATTGTGCGCTCTAAATATGCATAAAGTACTTGCAACTGGACAATACGTAATCAACATTCTAAAGTTTATTTATACACTACAAAATAAATTTGCTTTTAAAACCGGCATTGATCACATAACAGTAATATTCATAAAAAAAAGAATCTATAAAACTTATGCATGAAATATTTGGCACTGGACGTTATGTTTCTTATCATGTGTCTTTAGTGATGGTGGAAACCTAAAATTTATAAAAAACCCGGATAACAAGTTTATAATTTGATGGGCTTTTGAAATACACACAAACTATTGACAAAAGTAAAAAAAATACTGTTAAAACCCCGCCATGCAATATTCGGATAAATATAAAAGGCATCATCGGAGTTTATAAGTACAAAATAATTAACAAAGTTAACGATTAATTTAACTCCAGAACTATGTGTATGTTCGCTCTAAACGAATATGAAATACTTGCAACTGGACAATAAACAACTGCAGTCAAAGTTACTTAATAATAACAGATTAATTTTGCAATTATTATAATCATTAAAAACCTACATCGAACTAACTTAATCTGATAAATGACATCTTCATCACGTGTGTCTCCCATCATAGAATTGCCGTAAACGTTATCAGCGATTTTATTTAAGAGATCCATGTAAAAGCGCTAAAAGACGTGTAACGTTTTGGCGTTAAATATTGGACACGTTTAGGGAGAAAAGACACGTTTGGGAGAATCGGACACGTTTGGGGGGAAGGACACGTTTGGGAGTGTTACATATTTGCTCTAAATGCTTTAGTTTTTGAAATACAAGCCAAAAACTGCATTTTAACCTATGTTCTATTTTTAGCCATGGCAGCCATGTTTTTTACAAAACACAAACTTTATACAAGATACCCTTAGAATCATTTAGCATAAGTTTACCTGCAATTGGTTCAGTACTTTCAGAGAAGAAGATTTTTGAAAGTTAACAAATATGATGAACAAATTGTGAAAAATTGTCATTAAAGGACAATAACCCCTTAAGGGGTCAATTGACAATTTTGGTCATATTAACTTATTTGTAGATCTTACTTTGCTGATCATTTTTGCTGTTTACAGTTTATCTTTATCTATAATAATATTCAAGATAATGACCAAAAACTGCAAAATTTCCTTAAAATTACCAATTAAGTGGCAGCAACCCAACAATGGGTTTTTTGATTCATCTGAAAATTTCAGGGCTGATAGATCTTGACCTAATGAACATTTTTACCCCATGTCAGATTTGCTCTAAATGCTTTCGTTTTTTGAGATATTAGCCAAAAACTGCATTTGACCCCTATGTTCTATTTTTAGAAATGGCGACCATGTTTGTTAGATCAAAACTTCAGATACAATTTATAAACTAGATACCCTAAGGAACATTCAGTTAAAGTTTGGAAGTATTTGGCCTTGTAGTTTCAGAGTAGAAGATTCTTGAAATAGTTTACGACGACAGACGACGGATACCAAGTGATGGCATAAGCTCACTTGGCCCTTCGGGCCAGGTGAGCTCAAAATTGGTTGAGAACTGGGCCTTCTTTTAACCGCTAGGGCATTTTTTTTCAATTAAATGAAAAAAAGAAAAGAAAAAAAAGCTTTGTCTTGTTCTGATTCAGCATTGTTAACACATATTTTTCATATGAAGAAGTATAACAATTTCAAAGATATGTTTTACAGCCTTAGTATCTAGCCTTAGTATCTAGAGACTTTATACAACTATAAGTATTAGTTACATAGTGGGCTAGTAACCTTATACAATACATGTAGGTTCAGGAAATTCCATATTATTGGAAAATAATTAGAAAAATAACAATGATAAAAAGTGTTTTGTTCCCCTGTTTTTTAGATTCCCAAAATGGCCAATGGAAACTAATATTATTATTACCTGTTTAATAATAACCCTTTTACAGTCTGTAGCTCTGACTTCATTTCTGTGGCAAACTGTGACTCGTTTATATTACTCATTGCTGTGGAAGACTGAAATATCAGGACATTCTAATTAAAATCAGGACATTCTAATTAAAATCAGGACATTCTAATTAAAATCAGGACATTCTAATTAATATCAGGACATTCTAATAAACCAAATGCTTACATTAAAAAACTTTATTACAGTATAACAACTAGTAAGGAACAATTTTTATAAAAGTTACATTTCTGATTTTTATGTATTTCAAGTGTTTTTTAAAAATTTTTGGAAATTTCTGTAATAGAATAATAACAAGCTATGCTCCTATCAGATTTATGTCTTGTCTTGTGTTGTCCAGATATGGAGAAGCCATGAAGCCAGCAATTATAATCTATATAATATATAAATTTATAATCAACATTATCTTTATTTTTAAAGATCTTAACTCAAAATCAAAAACAAAACAAATTTTGTAGTTAACTGTTAGTTGAAAGATAAAAACTTTAAATCAGTAATAAGAACAAAACATAGATTTGTATTAAATTCCGCGAGGTGAACCAACGCCTGTGAAATCGTTTTGGTAGAGTCCCTGAAGTGGATACCTTGGTATGCCGGGTTGTCAAATCATGCAAATGAATGCAATCCTTAAATAATAATTAAAATTGACAACAACACTTCAAAAGATCTGCAATTTTATTATCTATGTCTACATGTTTCGCCTGCAAGGCAGGCTTCATCAGGACAATTTTTATACAGAAATTGAGCCCCTGAAGTACTCAAAGTGGTGCATTAAATTTGACGTCGTCATGGTGAGAGAAACAATGAAAAGTGAAAGTAGCAATACAGAGTTATAAATAGATAAGATAAATATAGAAAATTAAAGTTTGTATACAATGTAACTTGAGTTCGTTTTACTATTATATGATACATAAAATTGTTCTAAAGGCTTGGCATCTAATTAGATTTATAACTCTGTATTGCTACTTTCACTTTTCATTGTTTCTCTCACCATGACGACGTCAAATTTAATGCACCACTTTGAGTACTTCAGGGGCTCAATTTCTGTATAAAAATTGTCCTGATGAAGCCTGCCTTGCAGGCGAAACATGTAGACATAGATAATAAAATTGCAGATCTTTAAAAGTGTTGTTGTCAATTTTAATTATTATAGATTTGTATTGTATATTGATATAGGAAGATGTGGTATGAGTGCCAATGAGTCAACTCTTCTTCCATGTAACAATTTATAAAAGTAAACCATTATAGGTAAAGGTATGGCCTTCAACAAGGAACTTTAGCTCACACAGAACAGCAAGCTATAAAGGACCCCAAAATGACTAGTGCAAAACCATTCAAATGGGAAAACCAATGGTCTAATAGTTTATTTTAAATATTTTTTTTAAATATATTTTCCAAGTGGAAGAAATATTCCCAAAACTAGAATCATGTTTAATAAAAGTACAATATAGAACAAGCAGTTGTTAGTATACACCATGGTTAGGCTTTCTCCTTTTCTCACTCAAAATATACTTAGCTTTAATTTACCCTTTGTGAGTAGACTTCATGTGATATTGCCTGTACTTTCTCCTGATTGGTTGACATTGTTTCCTGCATTGAGGTCAAGGTCAGTTGTATCTTTGACAAAGTCTCCACAATGTTTTTCTGAAGCTCTATCACCATGCTCTCAATTTTATCTAATCTGTCTTCTGTCTTTGGTTTACCTAACAACCATGGCAGTAAATATTCCTACAAATAAATAAATAATAAAACATTATATTGTGTCATACATTGTTAACTGTAAACCACTGCAATTTTTCTAATTGCACATAACATGTGCAGTGTTCTCCCCAGGCCCTTAAAGGACCACGGGCCCGCGATGTATAATTTTCTACCGTGGTGGTATCGGTCTTGCCGCGATGTATAATTTTTCACCGTGGTGCTAAAATTATCGGTAAAAAAAATCATATAACGGTAAACCTTTCCGTGGGGTATAACATTTCAGATGAAAATTGACCAGTTCAAACCAGTTCAATCCAGTTCTGACAAGAAGATTGTTTACACCACGTGATCGATTTACCTTTTGAGGTTAACCTTGATGATTGGATTTAATCGATGTACATGATTCTTGTGTTTTAATTAATTAAGAGATCATAACTTAATGATCACAGACTTATGAGACTTTTGAGGGACAAGCAGACATTTGTTAATAAACTCTATTACTCCAGCCTTTGGTCATAAATGATTTGCGTATTTTTTTAAATTTGAGTTACTTCCCCTGATTTAGCTTATTACAACAATGTGCTCCTAAAATATTATCCATCATTTGAAATAGAAATAAAGTACAAATTGAATGCAAAATTATATAAGGATGTTACCTCAAGGATAAAAACTTTCTTTGAATATACCAACAAAAATATATTGCAAATTATTTTTGACAATCATACTTTTATTAAAGCACAAACATATTATATCAAATAGGTAGTATATCCATTTATACATCTACTGACTGAGCTAGGGCTGTATGTTGTTGAAAACATCCATTTCATATATATAGCTGAAGAGTATTAAAGAAGTTTAATGATTAACTTTTACAAAACAAATTTACAATGATTGGAACTCAGCTAGACATGACAACCTGTCACAAGTGTCCACATAGATAATATAAGTATACTTTTCATGTCCATCATGAAATAACACAATAATGATTTTAATAATAATTTTATTGATGTCTAAAAGAATCATGTCTAAAGCTATGGAAAATAGTATTTAACGGTTCTACATTAAAATTTAATCTTGTTTAACGTTAATTGTTATGGTGTAATCTAACAAAAATGGGGAATGTGTAGTGTAACTATACAAGTATAAGGACAAAATTGGCTTGATCAAAGTATAAAAAGTGACTAGTTAGAGACTAAAAGTGCTTTCTGTTATTTATTCTTAAAAGATATTAAAGTATACAAACTGTTTGATTTACTTTTTTTTACCAGTATTTTTTTTTACCCAAAGTCATACAGTAAACAAAACAAAAGACAAAAAGGTAATGGCACAAAAACTAACAAGAAGAAAAAATAAGCGATGCAACGCGACACGACATATTGTACAAATCATTTCGACACGCCTTACCCTGGTGCTATCCCAAAATCCTGGGGAGAACACTGATGTGCACACATAACATGCACTTAAAAGCGATCACACACATTATCATACTTGCCAACCTCTGACATTGAGAAATCATGATATGACATGTCAAAAAGCATGTGAAAACGCGCAACAGAGATGCAGAATTTTTAATAAGAAAAATGTTCATGATGTTCATAATATCACATGATACAAATTTGTTTATATAAAAAACACTGTAACATTATTGATTAGTTTTACTTGTTTATATTAACTGTAAAAGGTGATAAAATTAGACCTTCAAACACTCAAACCAATTTAAACTTGTTGTTTCCAGTCTGTCCATGTCTCACTAGGGGTAAACAAATGATATGAGAAGACTCATAATCATAGAGACATCAACACTGACACAATCTCTTCAAATATTTGTTGCATAACCTTATTTTTTTTAGCAATTCATGTGGACAAAAATGTAGCTAATACCATGAATACATATATATAATTTTAGTTAAAACAAGAGTTTATACTTACCTTGAAAAATTTATAAGCAGCATAAGATAAGCCTCCTATTAAAGCTATTGTGTGTAAAACATCTCTTATCTTTACTAATGTACCAACAGGAGGTGCTGAAATAAATATAAATATCTGTTGGCAAAATAAGACAACCCTTCTAATAAAGCTCTTGTCAGTAAAATATCTTGTATCTTTATTTGTGTACCAACAGGGGACGTTAAAAATAAATATCTTAAATATCTGTAAACAAAATAAGACAGCCCTTCTAATAAAGCTCTTGTCTATAAAATATCTTGTATCTTTATTAATGTACCAACAGGGGACGTTAAAAATAAATATCTTAAATATCTGTAAACAAAATAAGACAACCCTTCTAATAAAGCTCTTGTCTATAAAATATCTTGTATCTTAATTAATGTACCAACAGGGGACACTAAAAATAAACATAAATATCTGTAAACAAAATAAGATAACCCTCCTATTATCGTGTGTAAAACATCTCATATCTAGATATATTGGTGCCTGTATCACAGGAGGCAGGAGTGGGTATACTTGGGTAGGTTTATCTGGAGGTACACCACTGCTCCAGGTATAGGTGCCTGTATCACAGGAGGCAGGGGTGGGTATACTTGGGTAGGTTTATCTGGAGGTACACCACTGCTCCAGGTATCGGTGCCTGTATCACAGGAGGCAGGGGTGGGTATACTTGGGTAGGTTTATCTGGAGGTACACCCGACCTCTTTATAGATAATTCTATTTACCTGACTGTTGGTAGGGCACCACTGCTCCAGGTATCAGTGCCTGTATCACAGGAGGCAGGGGTGGGTATACTTGGGTAGGTTTATCTGGAGGTACACCCGACCTCTTTATAGATAATTCTATTTACCTGACTGTTGGTAGGGCACCACTGCTCCAGGTATCGGTGCCTGTATTCCAGGAGGCTGGGGTGGGTATACTTGGGTAGGTTTGTCTGGAGGTACACCTGATCTTTCTACTGCTAATTCTATCTCTTCTTTTGTAAGGCCTGAAAATTGCAAAAAAGAAATAAAATTGTCTGTTTACAAACATCACAGATTATCTATCAATTTCCAATATCACAACTATCATATACATAATAACAATAAAACTAAGGTTTCATCATCATAAGGTAAAGTTGAACCTAGAACATGTAGAACATTGTAGAACATTGTAGAACATTGTAGAACATTATCAGATTGTAGAACATTGTAGAACATTGTCAGATTGTAGAACATTGTAGAACATTGTCAGATTGTAGAACATTGTAGAACATTGTCAGACTGTAGAACATTGTCAGATTGTAGAACATTGTAGAACATTGTCAGATTATAGAACATCATGAACATGTAGAACATTGTCAGATTGTAGAACAATGTCAGATTGTAGAACAATGTCAGATTGTAGAACATGTAGAACATTGTCAGACTGTAGAACATTGTCAGATTGTAGAACATTGTAGAACATTGTCAGATTATAGAACATGTAGAACATTGTCAGATTGTAGAACATTGTAGAACATTGTCAGATTGTAGAACATTGTCAGATTGTAGACCATTGTAGAACATTGTCAGACTGTAGAACAATGTCAGATATTAGAACATGTAGAACATTGTCAGATTGTAGAACATGTAGAACATTGTCAGATTATAGAACATCATGAACATGTAGAACATTGTCAGATTATAGAACATGTAGAACATTGTCAGATTGTAGAACATGTAGAACATTGTCAAATTGTAGAACATGTAGAACATTGTCAGATTGTAGAACATGTAGAACATTGTCAAATTGTAGAACATGTAGAACATTGTCAGATTGTAGAATAATCTATCTCTTCTGTTTAGTTTTATAAAAAAAGATTTAATGCTTTGATAGTAATATCAAAATTCAATTGCAGTTCGTCCAGGAAATCTGAAAACTGCTTACAAGGTGCAATAACATTTACTGCACCAAAACTCAGAAAATTTGGTCCTGGGTGAAATTGTGTAAATAGTCATACCAAATATATCTCATATTTGAATATCACCTTATGTTTTTTGTGGACTTGGTGATGGGCAGGTTTGCCTTTTCTATGTTCTGTGATTTGTTGTCTTGTCATACTTTTTTCATTTCTTGCTATGGCATTGTCAGTTCATTTTTGACTTATGAGTTTGATTTTTTCTTTAGAATCTTTCGACAACTTTCATTCATGTGTCAATGACACACTTTATTAATTTTGATCGGCAAAATTCTAATTACCGTTTAAAAGTGTGTATAGTACATGGATTTTTACCATGGGAATAATTTCTGAAAAAGGTTTATGTATTGGGTATGGGTACACTGGCATTTTTTACTTCCCAAGAAAACCAGGTGATCTGGAGAAAAACATATCTGAAGCAAAAATGTGATTGTTGTTATGTTTTAAATGTATATTTGTTAATGCTAATATACATGGATGCCCAATCCGCATCATCATTTTCTACGTTAAGTGGACCGAGAAAATGGGATAAAATCTCTATTTTGGCAATAAAATTAGAAAGATCATATCATAAAAATGGGGTTTTTACTATGCGCAGTCAGGGGCATTACTTAAACAAGTAATTTTTTTAAGTTACTTATATAAGCAATTTTTGATTTTGAAAATAAAATAAATACTTAATAGAGTTATTTTAAATTTCAATAAAACATAGACTAAATGTAGTTTTGATGAGTTTTTACATAATTTCATATCATAAAGTTAAGAATGTATTATATTTGAGAGGATTATAGAGATGAAGGGTTACTTTAAAAATTATGACAAAAATATTACTCCAATACGTTATTTGATACATTTTTTTATAATATTAGTATTGAAACTTATTTAAGGAACATGTGTACTTGGTTTGGGTTACAAATTATAAATAACTTCCAAGTCTTAATCAATTCACAAGTATCTATCTATTTATATCAGTCTACCTTCAAGATTTTGGAAGAAAATGAGAATTTAATAGTCCCAAGATACCAATCTTTGATCAAGAAGCGTCGGTATGAAAGATAAGTGCGTCAGAAAGTTAATTAGTGTTTCAGAAGGATTAGATTTAATATGTCAGGGGAAAAATAACCAGATGACTGAAAAATTGTCAAACCTAGTAAAATCTGTATTATTGGACACCTATACAAATAATATTCAGAAAAGTTACTTATATTAGTAATATTCAAAATAGCCTCGTTTTCAACATTACTTGAATAGGTAATTTTAATTGTTGCTTGTTTAAGTAATGCCCCTGACTGAGGCATGGGTGCATTAAATACACTGATAAAGACGTTGGTCACTTCTTGTTTAGATAAATTCTCCCTTCTAATCTTACCTTTCTTCTATAAGAAAACTTTTCATTTATAATCCTACCTTTTCTCTCTAAGAAAGCTTTCCTTTGTGACACAGGACTTTGTTGAACTTTGGGGTTCTGTAAAAACTTTATTGCTGTTAATATCTGAATAAAAAAAACCACAAACAAATAACAATTCTATATATACATGTACATTATATACATTAATACACAGAAGTATATTTTAGGAAGAGAATGTCTATATGCAATTACAAATCTAAATGGCCACCTACCAATGAATCTTTGAAGTTGGCCACTAAACCAATACCCCAGAAAAGTAAACTGCAATAGATCTTCATATTTTTTTCTCATAAGACATGAAAGAGTTTCTTTAACAATATTTTAAAATTAATCTACAAATGATCTAAACATCAAGCTACTGACACGACTGAGAGCATTGTCTTAAACCTAAAATAACAAGAGTGCACACGCTGAAATGTCTCGCCTTCTATACTAATCATTGATATTATGTTGATAGTCCTAAGTATAAAGCTAAGCTTTATTACAACTGTCACATAAACTTAACATTAACCAAGATAACTAAACAAAGACCAATGAACCTTGAAAAAGAGGTCCAGGTCAGATGAACCATGCCAGGCAGACAGGTACAGCTAACAATGCTTCTATACAACATATATAGTTGACACATTACTTATAGTTTAAGAAAAATAGACCAAAACACAAAAACTTAACACTGTGCAATGAACTGTGAAAATGAGGTCACGGTTAAATAAAACCTGCTCGACTGACATAAAGATCATAAAATATTTCCATACACCAAATATAGTTGACCTATGGCATATAGCATTAGATAAAAAGACCAAAACTCAAAAACTTAACTTTGACCACTGAACCATGAAAATGAGGTCAAGGTCACATGACATCTGCCCGCTAGACATGTACACTTAACAATCATTCCATACAACAAATATAGTAGACCTATTGCATATGGTATGAGAAAAACAGACCAAAACACAAAAATTTAACTATAACCACTGAACCATGAAATTGAGGTCAAGGTCAGATGACACCTGCCAGTTGGACATGTACACCTTACAGTCCTTCCATACACCGAATATACTAGCCCTATTGCTTATAGTATCTGAGATATGGACTTGACCACCAAAACTTAACCTTGTTCACTGATCCATGAAATGAGGTCGAGGTCAAGTGAAAACTGTCTGACAGACACGAGGACCTTGCAAGGTACGCACATATCAAATATAGTTATCCTATTACTTATAATAAGAGAGAATTCAACATTACAAAAAATTTGAACTTTTTTTTCAAGTGGTCACTGAACCATGAAAATGAGGTCAAGGACATTGGACATGTGACTGACAGAAACTTCGTAACATGAAGCATCTATATACAAAGTATGAAGCATCCAGGTCTTCCACCTTCTAAAATATAAAGCTTTTAAGAAGTGAGCTAACGCCGCCGCCGTAGCCGCCGCCGCCGGATCACTATCCCTATGTCGAGCTTTCTGCAACAAAAGTTGCAGGCTCGACAATAAAAAATTGTCTTACCAGCTCTTCTCTTGGTCCGTCAGAAGGAGCTAACACATCCTTGGATAATTCAACCTAGAAATTAAAAATAAAAATTGTGTACATTGATATGCAACATCATGGCCAATTCTCATTATTAGAATTATAAAAAAAAAATATTTTGTTAAACATGTTAAATCCTAGAATGTTCAGTCAGAGATATAACTCTATAGGGTTATTACAGAAAATAACTTGCATGTGTTATTACAGATTTTTCTCCTAAAATTTTCTAAATCTGTAATAACATATGTTTGTTATTTGTAAAATTATTTCATTTATAGTGGGCTCTTAGGGGAACTCTTGAGACTTTGCGCAGAAACTAAATGCATAGCCTTGATAACTAATTTCTTAATTAAATTAATACATTTTTGATTAACCATGGTAAAGCAATGAGACGAGGCTATTAAGGGATAAACTTAGCTGTAATAACAAGGATTAGTTATTAAAGGAATGTAACTTATTATATAAGACACTTGGGAATTACTGAGAAACTTGCACAGAACCTCATTACATGCTCTGGTCATTATTTCTTACAATAAATTAAAATACATTGTAATTAAGCATGATCTATGTCTGAGCAAATCCTTTGAAGTGATATAGAGAAGCTGTGATAACACCCTTTAGTTATTAAAAGGCATATTTTTTTCTGTGATAACATATAGGTGTATTATGCAAAATGGCAAACTATGAACTGTTATATCTTTCAATAGTTAAGTATACATATAGACAAAAGTAATATCAATAGAACTTTTACAAATTTAATTAAACTAATGATGTATATTGTCCCTTTGAAACATGTAACATACGTATGTTATCACAGTTCTTTGATTTTTTAGTCTACAATAATAAATGTATGTTATTTTCCTGTAATAACCCTATAGAGTTATATCCCTGACTGATGTTTGTTCGAAATCCTAGAGCCATTTCTTCTTTTAATTTTTTTTTCTCAGAAAGTTAAAAGTCAGACAACTCCCAAATTCAATCTTTATCCAATGTTTGGTAATAAGCATTTTGTAAAATATTTATTCAAGGCAAACTACAGTGATATTGTTGTCTTTTTTCAAAACTACCTCTACCGTTTTTTACTGGGAAAAATGCATATTTTTTATTGAAATTGGGAAATTTGTATATTTTATTCTCAACACATCTCCAATTTTTTGCTGACCTTTGCTGTCTTTTTGGCACTGTTTTTTCATGTATATTTTGGCTGTCAGACATACCTGTCAACCTGTGACGATGAAAATGCAGGTCATGACCTGCATTGAAGAATCAAATCTCAGGTCATAACGCGTACAAACTTTTTCGAGCTGAATTTCAGTATTTAAGGTACATTTTCTTGTAAAGTATATCAAAGATACCACAACATCAATGCATGTTCACTTGGTTAAGTCATTTTAAATCCTATTAATTATTACTTCATTGCACTTTTAAAGATTTTTATAATTCTGTGTAACAGTCTTTACTATTTGTATTATTCATCCAAATAAACAATAAAAATTGTTCAAACGTGATTTTTAAATGTTTGAGATTGCTGGGGCCTAAATTAAAATATTGTTTGTTTGCCCTTTTCCGACCCTATGTTTTGAAACAGGGTAGGTAGGTAGGTAAAATATTTTATTTTTTTCCCCAAAAAAATAACTTGGCTCGGTATATTATTTGTCATGGGTAGGCAGGTAGGTAAAATATTTTATTTTATAGATACAAAATCTGCATAATGTCATTTTTTTGTCCGTTTGTTTTTGCAAATAAGTTTTCCGCTGGGACTATTAGTTTTGAAAAAAAAATATATAAGAGATAACTTTGTACTGGTAAGATAATGTGCGGGCAGACATAAATTACTAGTAGAAAAAGTCCCTAGAGTGTTACAAATTTCGTGTGTGCCTTTTTTTCCAATAAAAATGCTATAAGACTTAAAACTCAATTGTCACGTATTTTGCATCACATTTATAAATGATCTGTATGGAAAACTTGGCGATTTTACTGCCAGATATTCTCCACTTTACAGGGTTTTGTCACTTTTGGTTCATGTCAGATATAAATAATTTAGCGGCATCGTTAACATAATCATTCTGATATGCGGATCACAAAAGGCCATCACTACATAGAATACAACGTCCGTTTACAAATTAGTTTGTACACACGTAAATACTTTTGTATCAAACGAACTTTTTTATAAATGAACCCTGCTCTTTAAGTTTAAAGGTACAGAGTAACGTACTTCATATCATGATTTCAGCGTTCAACATTGATTTCAAACAAATGCTTTGAAACTTCAAATGCAAGTGTTCATGTCAAACGCTCAGGTGATACCAAACGGACTGGACCTTATACGTAAAGATAAAACCCGAGGATTCCGGTAAAAAAGTTTTGAGCGGGAAATACATATATAAGATTTTTGGTAGGAACGAAAAAAAAAAAATAAAATAAAATCTTGCTGGTAAATACAAATAAAAGATTTTCAGGCGGAACGAATTGATAGGGTCGGTCAGTAAAGGGCAAACAAACAATATTTTAATTTAAGCCTGGCTATGTTGCCTTTAAACATACCATTTCTGACTGTAGAAGGAAATTAGACTGTGATAAAATATAGTAATATAGTTAAAGAAGGTATAAATGTAAAAAATAATTTTCAACTTTTTTTTTTAAATTGTATAAAGGTATATAAATAATAAAAATTTAGTTTTCAATATGTATTTGAATTTTATATTTATTAATGATTTAATCTTTTTCACCCATAAAACGTAAATATAAGGAATAATTTTGAATGGTGACAAATAAGGGGAAGTAACTCTAGACGTCTATTTGAAATATGTTTACAATTTATTTACGACCTAAAGCTACCAAGGTAATTGGTGTTAATTAACAGTTTGTTTGACACCAAAGCTGTCAAGTAAAGCCATACACTTAATGGGTCACTTAATTTGACAGTTTGTATAGCTAAATGAACTTCCTGTTCATGGAAGAATTACGAATTTGCCGGTATTTCAAAGGAATATTACTTATGAAATCAATCTCAAAGCTAAGAAAAACGGGTGAAATCGGGTCATTTTCGGAATTCCCGGGTTATTTGAATGACCCGGCGGGTGTCCCGGGTGATCCCTCATAATTGTGAAAATCTCGGGTCACACCCTCAGAATACGGGTCAGTTGACAGGTATGGTCAGACATTTTCAACCTGAAAGGTACTTTCGGAGAGGGGAAAGAAACAGAAGCAATGATGGTACTTAATGCATTGAAAACTACATGTGTTACAAACACCATGATGATTCTGATCAGAAAACCGGATTTCAAACGTGCTTTCTAATAGCAAAATAATAACATGAATACGATATTTACCAACATTACTACCAATGCCATCACTGTTTGGAGAAAATGTAAAACTTTTGATGAGGAATTTTAAGCCATTTTTTTTTTGAATTGGGAATTTTCTCATGGGGAAAAGGCTGAATTTCGGCTGTAATTTGAGGCAAACAATATCACTGAACTAAAGTTAGTGAACTGGGAATAAATATTTTAATGCACCACAGGTAAATTATGATATTGTGATTGTTTTAAGGCCATCACATGGTAACCATGGTAACCCCTTATGGATCCATATGGGACAATATACCTGATTGTTTTAAGGCCATCACATGGTAACCATGGTAACCCCTTATGGATCCATAGGGGACAATATCCCTAAATTGATGTGCCTCCGATTGAAGAACACAAAAGTTGTTTGTAAATTTACAAAATCTCTGTGTAGTGATAATGGACATGTTTCAATTTTTAACAAATGACTGAGCTTAAACATTTGTGTTCATCTGGAAAGTATAGGACCTTAGAATAAATGTGTAAAAACTATGGAGTTATTATTATATATGTATTCAAAGTATTAAATTTTCAGCATGTTCAGACATTGTGTGAAAAAAGGGACTTTTTACTATGAAGAGCCGCTTCACGAACGGAATTGGTCTATACCAATATACCTCAATTGGTGGATTATACGTCAATTGAGGTATAATCCACCAATTGGTGGTTATTCCTGACCTGTCAAAGTATTAAACATGCCTAAGGCGTCAAAGCAAAAAAACTAGAACTATGCTTGGACTTTGAACTTTAACAAAACGACAAGAGTCAACGAAGAGGGAGGTTTTCAGAGCTTTTAAAACATTAATAAAACGTAGGTTTATACAAACAATTTATCTTGTCTTCGTGTGTAACTGACAACACATAACTATGTAAAACATAAGTGTGGGAAAGAAAAAAAAGTAACCTTTCTATTTGTTTCGTCTGCCATGATTTAAACTGGATCTTATAAATTCTACAGACACAAAATGTCACATATTTTGAACCAGGAACCAGATCTGCAATAAACTACCTAAAACCCTGTATTAATTTTGGGAAAATTTAATACATTGATTTTGATCCCGATGTAGGTATAGATCTTTAATCCTGTTCTTATAAGACTAATGAAATTAAATATTTAACGAAGGTTACTTATTTAACAATGACATGTTGATCTTCTCTGAGGCCTTCAAAAATCATAAATACAAATAGAAAAAAAAGAAAGATACAAACAAAATAAAATACATGTAATACCGTACGTTTAACTATATACAAATGTATATAACAGCTTAAATATCGATTAACCCATATGCTTTCAATAATTAAAAAAAACGAGAAAAAAAAAAAAACAGATTCAGCGGCATGCACTTTTCACAAAAAAAATCTTTAGAGTAAACCAAAAAGGTTTTAATTGTAAGATTATTTGTGAGAGTTGCTGGTTTATTCATTCTGTACAGTTGAAAAAAAGTTTGAACATTTAATCCTAAATGAATATAAATTATTTATTTCTTAAATTATATCTATAAAGTTATTCTCAAATTGACAATCCTTGTACTCAGACTAGCATATTTAATTGTTCTCGGTTTAAGAAAAAAACAACGAATTAGGTCTTGATACACGAACATGATAAAGAAGCCTTAATTAGTTTAAACAGTATCTATTAATGAAAAATACAACAGCAAAGTATAGCAATGTTACATAAAATTCAAATATAGGATTCAGTAACAAGTTTGGAGAAAGATTTTATTAACCCGCCTCCCTATGCTACTTGAGCGAATACTGTTTATAAAGATCAGTATATATATGTTGCACTTTATAAATACAGCTGTTTCTCAAATCCTCCTCTTTTGGGAATAGATAATATTCATAGTTGTTTTTTTCACGTACTGGTTCCCAGATATGATGTCTATATATTTCATCTTGTAGAAACATAACTTGGGAATGTTACCAGTAGATACACAAATGCATAACTGTCAAATTGAAATCTGTGGTCCACCGGAAGTCAAGTATAGGGGTAGCACAAACTTTTAGCGTAAGTTTTAACTCTTAGAAGTTCAGGGCATATATACACGTTGAAAAAATGCCGCACAGCCCTATAGTTTGACCTTTGAAAAAATAGTAGTGCATATAAACCTTCATCCTATGATATTATTTTTATCAAAAAATCATAGTAAAAGTGGAACAGTCTTAGCCGTAAACGGAGTTCCTAAGGGAAATTACATAGTTAATATTTACAGAAATGCAACCTATAAGCAGTTAATTTATCAGATAGATAATCAGGTCCTGAGACCCTCATACAATGCTTAATATATACTGAAGTCTGGAGCTGGTATGTCAGTTAACTGCTAGTAGTCTGTTGTTATTTAAGTATTATTGTCATTTTGTTTATTTTCTTTGGTTACGTCTTCTGACATCAGACTCGTACTTCTCTTGAACTAAATTTTCATGTGCGTATTGTTATGCGTTTACTTTTCTACATTGGCTAGAGGTATATGGGGGAAGTTTGAGATCTCATAAACATGTCTAACCCCGCCGCATTTTTGCGCCTGTACCAAGTCATGAGCCTCTCGCCTTTGTTAGACTTGCATTATTTTTAATTTTAGTTTCTTGAGTACAATTTGGAGTTTATTATGGCGTTCACTATCACTGAACTCAGTAGTATATATATTTGTTTAGAGGCCAGCTGAAGGACGCCTCCGAGTGCGGGAATTTCTCGCTGCATTGAAGACCTGTTGGTGACCTCCTGCTGTTGTCTGTTTTATGGTCGGGTTGTTGTGTCTTTGACACATTCCCCATTTCCATTCTCAATTTTCATGTCCTAAGTCAGGAACCTGATATTCAGTAGTTGTCGTTTGTTGATGGGGTTCATAAGTGTTTCCCGTTTTTTTAATAGATTAAACTGTTGGTTTTCCCGTCTGAATAGTTTTAAACTAGTCATTTCTATGCCCTTTATAGCTTGTTGTTCGGTGTGATCCTAGGCTCCTTGTTGGAGACCATACTTTGACCTATATGTTTTTTTTTCTATTACAAGTTGGGACTTGGGTGGAGAGTTGTCTCATTACCACTCAGTCATACCACATCTTCATATATTTATTTAAACACTAAGATAGCTTGCAAATGTTGTATCTTAGGCTAGTAATATAGTCATCCACACAAGTTTTATTATAAAAGATTAAACTTAACTTAGTCAGAAGAAGAAAACAATGACGAAGAAAAAAAAATGTAAATTGCTTTCATATAGCAGCCCTAAAATAAAATCGATGTAAAGAATTTAACATAAATACACAAAATTTTAAACAATAAAAAATACCACTCAACTAAGAAGTAACAATAAAAAGAATAAGCTGACGTTAATTTAGATTTTTTTAGGAAACGAAGGCTGCACCGCAGTGTTGTAATGCACTAGAAGTAAAACTTCAATTGGTATTGCATTATACTAATGTACATGTATTAATCTATAGAACACTATTTATTAATTGTTCAAATCTAAACGAAAAAACAACACGACAACTTTTCTAGATAGTTTGGCTACCCCTGGTTTCTTCTTCACTTTACTCTTTGCTTTATAAAAAACACAACGTCACAGTGAACTCGTTTACTACGTTTGACTGTGTCCCGTGCCAACAACGTTAGAAACAGACAACACAACAGGACAGAGAAAGCAGCCATGTAATGTAGGTGTAGAGCGAGAGACAAGACACAAACACAATGTTCTATACTCTGGACAATGTTCTTATTCCTGATCTCTATCAAATTAAAAAGGAATTTGATCTGTAAGTACATTGTATTACATCATTGTTAGCTCTTAAAACTTACACAATGTTTTGTATGCTTCTATTAGCCTAATAATGTAATAATGTAAGCTTTGAATTTTGGAAAAATTAGTTTCTTTATAATGTAAAAAAATATAAACGAACAATTTTAGAAAGGTTTGTTATCAATCATGTCAGTACATAAGGACATATATATATAAAAGGATAACCGTAAAAATATTTTTACTCCTTTTTTAGTACTCAGGGTTTTCAATAAGTTTTGAAGTAACTGGTTGAAGTTGATATGTATCAGAGCAAGCGCGGGGTCCGGGGGCCGCTCAGGCCCCCGGCCAGGTCGAGGGCGAAGCCACGTGGAGGGTCCAGGGGGCAACGTCCCCCGGAAGCTCATGGGTTTTAAGGAATAGGTGATACATGTAGATCAAATTAATCAAAAATAACTTGTAATGTTGGCATTTTTTCAATGGTGTAGCTTTGGTGAGTTATAAGAAAGCATAAAAAAGTTTCGAAAATATATAGTACAAGGACTAAATCATAAATTTCTATCCTCTTGGTTCAGTGTCTTTTCCTGCAAGACACTGACTATGTCTGTCACAAGAAAAAATATTATTATATTTCATGAATAAATATTATAATTTATCATAGGCTGCACCCATACATCATACCATATTTGCATTTTGACTAAGATGTTTTTTATGTGTAACAGTATAAAAATTTACATTCTAATTAATATTTTTATGAGAATAAATGAGAAACATTCATGGCTTATCTCCACTGACAATAAAAAAATCTACTCTTGTATTTTGAGGGATAAAAGTTACATGTATCATGCTTAACACTTTGGTATTTTCAATAAGTAAAGTCCTTTGTAGTTTAAGTTACTTAGTAATTTTTCTCATTGTCCCTGTAATTGAGTAATTAAATACAAAATAATTATATCAATCTGATTCATTTGATTCAATTAAAACACGTTGTTATCATTTTCATTTTGTTCATCCTCATCTCCATCATCAATGTCAAAGTCAAGATACATTTGTTTGATTGCAGCCTGCACTACAAGCCTTACCTCCTCTCTGTCACTCAAACTTGAAAGAGCAACAGGCTCTGTCTGTACTGACATGTCTTGTACTTCAGTTAAACTTGAAAGAGCAACAGGCTCTGTCTGTACTGACATGTCTTGTACTTCAGTTAAACTTGAAAGAGCAACAGGCTCTGTCTGTACTGATATGTCTTGTACTTCAGTTAAACTTGAAAGAGCAACAGGCTCTGTCTGTACTGATATGTCTTGTACTTCAGTTAAACTTGAAAGAGCAACAGGCTCTGTCTGTACTGACATGTCTTGTACTTCAGTTAAACTTGAAAGAGCAACAGGCTCTGTCTGTACTGACATGTCTTGTACTTCAGTTAAACTTGAAAGAGCAACAGGCTCTGTCTGTACTGATATGTCTTGTACTTCAGTTAAACTTGAAAGAGCAACAGGCTCTGTCTGTACTGATATGTCTTGTACTTCAGTTAAACTTGAAAGAGCAACAGGCTCTGTCTGTACTGACATGTCTTGTACTTCAGTTAAACTTGAAAGAGCAACAGGCTCTGTCTGTACTGATATGTCTTGTACTTCAGTTAAACTTGAAAGAGCAACAGGCTCTGTCTGTACTGACATGTCTTGTACTTCAGTTAAACTTGAAAGATCAACAGGCTCTGTCTGTACTGATATGTCTTGTACTTCAGTTAAACTTGAAAGATCAACAGGCTCTGTCTGTACTGACATGTCTTGTACTTCAGTTAAACTTGAAAGATCAACAGGCTCTGTCTGTACTGATATGTCTTGTACTTCAGTTAAACTTGAAAGATCAACAGGCTCTGTCTGTTCTGATATGTCTTGTACTTCAGTTAAACTTGAAAGAGCAACAGGCTCTGTCTGTTCTGATATGTCTTGTACTTCAGTTAAACTTGAAAGAGCAACAGGCTCTGTCTGTTCTGATATGTCTTGTACTTCAGTTAAACTTGAAAGAGCAACAGGCTCTGTCTGTTCTGATATGTCTTGTACTTCAGTTAAACTTGAAAGAGCAACAGGCTCTGTCTGTACTGATATGTCTTGTACTTCAGTTAAACTTGAAAGATCAACAGGCTCTGTCTGTACTGACATGTCTTGTACTTCAGTTAAACTTGAAAGATCAACAGGCTCTGTCTGTACTGATATGTCTTGTACTTCAGTTAAACTTGAAAGATCAACAGGCTCTGTCTGTTCTGATATGTCTTGTACTTCAGTTAAACTTGAAAGAGCAACAGGCTCTGTCTGTTCTGATATGTCTTGTACTTCAGTTAAACTTGAAAGAGCAACAGGCTCTGTCTGTTCTGATATGTCTTGTACTTCAGTTAAACTTGAAAGAGCAACAGGCTCTGTCTGTTCTGATATGTCTTGTACTTCAGTTAAACTTGAAAGAGCAACAGGCTCTGTCTGTTCTGACATGTCTTGTACTTCAGTTATATTTGGAATAGGATTTTGTTGATTTATCATTCTACAATTTTGTTTAACTGCAAGTTTCCTCCTGTTTTTAGTTCCTATCCATGTTTCCACTGCTTTTGGTATAACATTGGATTTTTTTTAGACTGTCCATATCAGGGCCATTTATACAAACATGCATACATGATTGGATCATTTATAAGATAATTGAATTCTAAGTCTCTACATTTTTTTCTTTTATTTCAAAAAAGAAGGACCATGGAACAGGTATACATATGATTTATGGTAAAAGTAATTAGTCTGCAAGAAAATAAAAATCACTCAATGAAAATAATGTGATGTCTGCTTTTACGAGACAAGACATTGCCAAGAAGGCCAATAAACCAAAAAAGATGTACATTCAATATATGTAGAAACAAGTTGCTTTCTTTAAAAAAAGAAAAGCAATACATGAACCTAAGACCGCTGACTGCCGGGTCACCAAAAGATTGTTGCTGAATTTGTGTTTGCTTTTGAATTGAAATAATTGACTGTGAATATAAGAAGCCAGTTGAAAGTATATATTTACAGCTTCTATTTGAATAGTTATTTTAAAGCTCGACTATTTTATTTATTACTTGGGAATGAACATAATTTTTCCGATTTTAACCCTTTGGCAAATCCTTATTTCTACTAACCGGATGACTTATGCAAATTGCACAAACCTACTCAGTTTGCTTTACAATGTGGAATTCTGGATGCATTTATTTTATCTATCATATCTTTACATTTTGTTTCCTACATGAATGCCTTTATATTCTCAACTCGCATTTGAAGCTGTCTTTACTCATGGTAGATGTTGTATGCGGTGAAACCTGTGGCATGCAATTGATTGGGACCTCTTATGAAGAGACTTATTTTGGTCCAATAAAACATCTCAAATTTTAAGGATTTCCTGATTTTACTTAAATCAATTCAAACATTCTACAGGGAAACTTAGTTTTGCCGAAGAATTTCTTAATTTAGAAGTTTATGAATACCTGTACACACTTTCAAAATAACCAATTTATATAAAAAGGCATGTAGATATAAAAAAGATACCAGAATTAAAATGTTGTACGCCAGAAACGAGTTCAGTAGATACAAAAAAAAGCATCAGTGACGCTCGAATGAAAAAAGTTAAAAGGCTAAATACATTACAAAGTTAAGGAATCTATTCTTTGGGTAGACAATCCTTAGCTTTTCGAAAAGGTCAAAGTTTATAATAGGACAGTGACTCAAAAAAGAAACAAAAGAGAAACAACTCGAGGTCAGAATACCGTTCACATGTGAAGCTCTTTCTGCCGTGTCCTGAATTTAGATAACAAAAACGAAAATAAGCTTTCACGAGTGAATTTAATAGTATTGCATGCAAGTAGTATCTTAGCGCACGAAATAGTAAATAGAAAGCATCTCACTGATACTCAGGAAAAGAATACGCATTTGCATCATCACATATCTTAATCGAACAGTTGAATTCGAATGTCAAACGGCCTACATTAAATGTTTTGACTCCGGATTCATTGACATTTTATCCGGAATTTTGGAGAACGCAAACCGATAGTGTGCTTTTGAAATATGATCTATAAATCAAATGAATCAAGAGGTGTAGGATAGTTGGTCAACACAATGAATACAATTTTCAAAACCGTTACATATAGTACAAATATGTGGATGCTATACGGTTAAACTATTAAAACAAACAAACAAAAATTGAATTTAAATTTTATAAAAAACTAACGTTCCTGTTAGTATTTTTTTTCAAATTCTTTTGAATATACACAATATCAATAAACACGAACGTCAAGTATTTACGGATGGACAGTTTATTTATCGAAAGAATCTACTTTTAAATTCTAACATTCCACTATGTGAATAAATTACTATACAAAATATAAGCAAAGATTTCTAATCCATACTAAAACGGTATAAAATAATCAACATTATGGTTGTAATTAAATTTTGTTGTGATTGTTGTAAATTATTTTTACGGTTGTTGTGAGTTGCAAGGATTTAAAATCATGCTTTATGAATTGAAAACACACAAGTATTTTTTATTCACGACCGTTTAAAATTTAAATATTTACTAAATTTATCTTACTTTCCGTTTTATGGATATATTACAATACAAAAAAAAAATAATAATTACTCCTAATAAAACCTAAATACTAAAATGGTATGAAATAATTAACGTAGAAATATAATGATTATTGTTTATAAACATCTGTTTTTGTAGGATGCAAGAATTTATTTAGATTTAATTTTTATGTTTCCTTTACAAATGAATATTTAAAAATACCAAAGCAGAGTATCTTGTAATATAAAATACTTATTTCTTAATTGCAACTCTGAAAATATTCTGATTACAATCATACAGTATATATTTTGTATTTATTCCATATTAATAAAACTTTAGTAGGTTTTTCTATATGAATGGGATTTTGAATAAATAAGCATATTCACCTGCGGAAAAGGGATATTCACCGCGCATAACGTCGCGTGCTTTTACCTGCACTATTTTGGTAAAAAAACGATTGATGTACAATTGGTTTTGGTTAATAATTGCCATTACATACATTTCTCTCGGAATATGGAATAAAACAATTACTGTCTTTTGTTTCGGTAAATATGTGGTTTAATTGACTTTTGAAAAACTGATATTCACTTCGGCCGTTGGCCTCAGTGAATATCAGTTTTTCAAAAGTCAATAAAACTACACATTTACCTCATCAAAAGACAGTAATTGTATAATATTTCTTTGATTCCGATTGAATTAAATACTTTTGATAAGAATATTATCTTTCTGTTTTCCGATCTAATATTAATATATTAACCAGAGTCTATGATGAAATACACACTCAGTATCCCGTGGTTAAGTCTTCAAACATAATTAGTTCACATGTTATCGAGACAACATACAATACCACGTTATAATTGACCCAGATACACACCGTGTACAGTGGTCGTTTTAAAACAAATATAATTGCGTCGTCAAGGGCCATCAAGGAACCATATCAAAGACGTAGATAACAACCTGTTAAGACCTGTATAAATGACCGAAAACCTTCGAGACGTTCCGAGAATTTTATTCTGACTTCCGGTCGAGAGAGTATCGAGTGGCCCATAGACGCATCCAAAACTCGCCAATATATAAGCATGAACCCCTCAGGGGGTTCATGCGAAAAAAAACGATGAAGATCAGAGACATGACAACTATTGGCGAAATTCCCGAGTTTGTATAAATGACTAACTTATATGCAGCTATATATATTGGGTATAACTAATGAAAGATCTGAGGCCAATGAGATAGAAACCCAATGAAAATAAGAAACAAAAGTCAACTCAAAGTTCGTATACATTCTGAAGTACACGGAGTCGTTTTTCGTACAAACATTTGACTAAATACATAAATTATCACTCACATTATTTCAGCATTGATATAATAGAATGGTATACTCGACTTCTATTAGAACATGTAACAAAACCTCGTCATCTACGTGGTCTTCCATTGTCACTGTTTGTGTTGAAAGATATGTCTGGTATGAAGAAACGGCTGAGAGAATCACGTATGTAAAATAGTATTTTTCGTGCATGTAAATAGTTTTTATATTCTTAGGAAACTAATTTACTCTAATAACTATTTAGCATTCAATCATTAAAGCATCCTCTATCCGCCACTTGTTCATAAGATATAAAAGAAAGGCGAAAGATAGGGACATTAAAACTATCTTCCTATATCTATTATACGTTGAAAATAAACTGACAACGACATGGGTAGAAAAGGAAAAAGACAAACAGACAAACCGTAGTACACAAACCCAACATTGAAAACCTAAAAACGGAGCAATACGAACGCCACCAAAATATGAAAGTGATCGAAGGTACCCCGGAACAATAGTTGTCTCAATTGTCTTGTTTCATATTTTTCATGTCGAGGCTTTTTATAGCTGGTTAAACGGTATGTTTTTTTCCTCATTGTTGGCCGTATGGTTGCCAGCATACCATTTATGTTTATGTGAAGTAGCATTATCTGTTCATTCCAGGAATTCCCGAGATTATAGATATTATTTCCTGTTTAAGTGACGTAGCATGCTCTGTTCATTCTAGGAATTCCTGAGACTATAGCTATTATCTCCTGTTTAAGTGACGTGACATGCATGCTCTTTTCATTCTAGGAATTCCTGAGAGTATAGACATTATTTCCTGTTTATGTGACGTGACATGCTCTGTTCATTTTAGGAATTCCTGAGATTATAGATATTTTTTCCTGTTTATGTGACGTAGCATGCGCTGTTCATTTAAATATTGAAATGGAAGGTGTTCATTTGTGTAAACCTCAACAACAGAAAAAGTCGTCGTAAGTTTATACATATACATATATTTAAAGGCTGGATTATATTAACAGAATGCAATTACAAGTATAATGACGTATTTGTATTTTTACCCCACTCTTCAATCATTACGATATTCAAATCAACCCAAGCAAGATTTATTTGTAGAACTTTTTTTTTTTTTTGTAATTATATATATAATTGATATTTAGTCTAAAACTTTATCTTATCACATTTCAAGGTTCATTTAAAAGACCATCCACACCGACAAAACTGTGAAATCAAATGATCTACTTGTATAACATGTAATAGATATAAGGAATCAAATGATCTACTAGTATAACATGTAATAGATATAAGGAATGGTCTACTAGTATAACATGTAATAGATATAAGGAATGATCTACTAGTATAACATGTAATAGATATAAGGAATGAAATGATCTACTAGTATAACATGTAATAGATATAAGGAATGATCTACTAGTATAACATGTAATAGATATAAGGAATGATCTACTAGTATAACATGTAATAGATATAAGGAATGATCTACTAGTATAACATGTAATAGATATAAGGAATGATCTACTAGTATAACATGTAATAGATATAAGGAATGATCTACTAGTATAACATGTAATATATATAAGGAATGATCTACTAGTATAACATGTAATAGAAATAAGGAATGATCTACTAGTATAACATGTAATAGATATAAGGAATGATCTACTAGTATAACATGTATAATAGATATAAGGAATGATCTACTAGTATAACATGTAATAGATATAAGGAATGATCTACTAGTATAACATGTAATAGATATAAGGAATGATCTACTAGTATAACATGTATAATAGATATAAGGAATGATCTACTAGTATAACATGTAATAGAAATAAGGAATGATCTACTAGTATAACATGTAATAGATATAAGGAATGATCTACTAGTATAACATGTAATAGATATAAGGAATGATCTACTAGTATAACATGTAATAGATATAAGGAATGATCTACTAGTATAACATGTATAATAGATATAAGGAATGATCTACTAGTATCACATGTAATAGATATAAGGAATGATCTACTAGTATAACATGTAATAGATATAAGGAATGATCTACTAGTATAACATGTAATAGATATAAGGAATGATCTACTTGTATAACATGTAATAGATATAAGGAATGATCTACTAGTATAACATGTAATAGATATAAGGAATGATCTACTAGTATAACATGTAATAGATATAAGGAATGATCTACTTGTATAGCATGTAATAGATATAAGGAATGATCTACTAGTATCAGATGTAATAGATATAAGGAATGATCTACTAGTATAACATGTAATAGATATAAGGAATGATCTACTTGTATAACATGTAATAGATATAAGGAATGATCTACTAGTATAACATGTAATAGATATAAGGAATGATCTACTAGTATAACATGTATAATAGATATAAGGAATGATCTACTAGTATCACATGTAATAGATATAAGGAATGATCTACTAGTATAACATGTAATAGATATAAGGAATGATCTACTAGTATAACATGTAATAGATATAAGGAATGATCTACTTGTATAACATGTAATAGATATAAGGAATGAGATATAAGGAATGATCTACTTGTATAACATGTAATAGATATAAGGAATGATCTACTAGTATAACATGTAATAGATATAAGGAATGATCTACTTGTATAACATGTAATAGATATAAGGAATGATCTACTAGTATAACATGTAATAGATATAAGGAATGATCTACTTGTATAACATGTAATAGATATAAGGAATGATCTACTAGTATAACATGTAATAGATATAAGGAATGATCTACTTGTATAACATGTAATAGATATAAGGAATGATCTACTAGTATAACATGTAATAGATATAAGGAATGAAAGAAACACTTAACTAATCTTAAAGTACTTTCAGGTTAGGGTTTGCACGTGCATTTCAATCATGTTCTAACCCCATCCAATATAATCAAAATATAACTCGGATTTTGCGTTCTCATATTAGAAGTATATAAAAACCTAGTAAATTAAGATGATTTCTTACAAAATGATTGTCAATGTTTCTTATCAGCAATTTCTAAAAAATCAATCTTCGTTTTTTCGTTTACACAATTGTTAAAACCAAAATTCACGAAAAACATTTACTATTAAACATAAATTTATACCTTTTTGAAGGTTTGAAGGAACATTTCTCCATGGTCAGAACAAGAATAAATCGAACCTACTGAAATTGATAAACAACCATACTGATCTTTTCCCAAAACTTCTGTGTGCCAAAGTGGTAAGTGTCAGTTTACCGTTATACATACTGATCTTTTCCCAAAACTTCTGTGTGCCAAAGTGGTAAATGTCTGTTTACCGCTATACATACTGATCTATTCCGAAACTTCTGTGTGCCAAAGTGGTAAGTGTCAGTTTACCGTTATACATACTGATCTTTTCCCAAACTTCTGTGTGCCAAAGTGGTAAGTGTCAGTTTACCGTTATACATACTGATCTTTTCCCAAAACTTTTGTGTGCCAAAGTGGTAAGTGTCAGTTTACCGTTATACATACTGATCTATTCCCAAACTTCTGTGTGCCAAAGTGGTAAGTGTCAGTTTACCGTTATACATACTGATCTTTTCCCAAACGTCTGTGTGCCAAAGTGGTAAGTGTCAGTTTACCGTTATACATACTGATCTTTTCCCAAACTTCTGTGTGCCAAAGTGGTAAGTGTCTGTTTACCGTTATACATACTGATCTTTTCCCAAATCTTCTGTGTGCCAAAGTGGTAAGTGTCCGTTTACCGTTATACATACTGATCTTTTCCCAAACTTCTGTGTGCCAAAGTGGTAAGTGTCAGTTTACCGTTATACATACTGATCTTTTCCCAAAACTTCTGTGTGCCAAAGTGGTAAGTGTCAGTTTACCGTTATACATACTGATCTATTTCCAAACTTCTGTGTGCCAAAGTGGTAAGTTTCTGTTTACCGTTATACATACTGATCTTTTCCAAAAACTTCAGTGTGCCAAAGTGGTAAGTGTCCATTTACCGTTATACATACTGATCTTCGATCAAACTTCTGTGTGCCAAAGTGGTAAGTGTCCGTTTACCGTTATACATACTGATCTTTTCCAAAACTTCTATGTGCCAAAGTGGTAAGTGTCCGTTTACCGTTATACATACTGATCTTTTCCTAAAACTTCTGTGTGCCAAAGTGGCAAGTGTTCGTTTACCGTTATACATACTGATCTTTTCCCAAAACTTCTGTGTGCCAAAGTGGTAAGTGTCCATTTACCATTATACATACTGATCTTTTCCCAAAACTTCTGTGTGCCAAAGTGGTAAGTGTTCGTTTACCGTTATACATACTGATCTTTTACCAAAAATTCTGTGTGCCAAAGTGGTAAGTGTCAGTTTACCATTATACATACTGATCTTTTCCCAAAACTTCTGTGTGCCAAAGTGGTAAGTGTCCGTTTACCATTGTACATACTGATCTTTTCCCAAAACATCTGTGTGCCAAAGTGGTAAGTGTTCGTTTACCGTTATACATACTGATCTTTCCCCAAATCTTCTGTGTGCCAAAGTGGTAAGTGTCCGTTTAACATTATACATACTGATCTTTTCCCAAAACTTCTGTGTGCCAAAGTGGTAAGTGTCCGTTTACCATTATACATACTGATCTTTTCCCAAAACTTCTGTGTGCCAAAGTGGTAAGTGTCCGTTTACCGTTATACATACTGATCTTTTCCCAAAACTTCTGTGTGCCAAAGTGGTAAGTGTCCGTTTACCATTATACATACTGATCTTTACCCAAAACTTCTGTGTGCCAAAGTGGTAAGTGTCCGTTTACCGTTATACATACTGATCTTTTCCCAAAACGTCTGTGTGCCAAGGTGGTAAGTGTCCGTTTACCATTATACATACTGATCTTTTCCCAAAACATTTGTGTGCCAAAGTGGTAAGTGTTCGTTTACCGTTATACATACTGATCTTTCCCAAATCTTCTGTGTGCCAAAGTGGTAAGTGTCCGTTTAACATTATACATACTGATCTTTTCCCAAAACTTCTGTGTGCCAAAGTGGTAAGTGTCCGTTTACCATTATACATACTGATCTTTTACCAAAACTTCTGTGTGCCAAAGTGGTAAGTGTTCGTTTACCATTATACATACTGATCTTTACCCAAAACTTCTGTGTGCCAAAGTGGTAAGTGTCCGTTTACCGTTATACATACTGATTTTTCCCCAAAACTTATGTGTGCCAAAGTGGTAAGTGTCCGTTTACCATTATACATACTGATCTTTTCCCAAAAATACATACTGATCTTTTCCAAAACTTCTGTGTGCCAAAGTGGTAAGTATTCGTTTACCGTTATACATACTCATCTTTTCTCAAAACTTCTGTGTGCCAAAGTGGTAAGTGTCAGTTTACCGCTATACATACTGATCTTTTCCCAAAACTTGTGTGTGCCAAAGTGGTAAGTGTCCGTTTATCGTTATACATACTGGTCTTTTCCCAAAACTTTTGTGTGCCAAAGTGGTAAGTGTCCGTTTACCATTATTCATACTGATCTTTTCACAAAACTTCTGTGTGCCAAAGTGGTAAGTGTCCGTTTACCGTTATACATACTGGTCTTTTCCCAAAACTTTTGTGTGCCAAAGTGGTAATTGTCCGTTTACCATTATTCATACCGTGATCTTTTCCCCAAACTTCTGTGTGCCAAAGTGGTAAGTGTCCGTTTACCATTATACATACTGATCTTTTACCAAAACTTCTGTGTGCCAAAGTGGTAAGTGTCCGTTTACCATTATACATACTGATCTTTTCCAAAACATCTGTGAGCCAAAGTGGTAAGTGTTCGTTTACCGTTATACATACTGATTTTTCCCCAAAACTTTTGTGTGCCAAAGTGGTAAGTGTCCGTTTACCATTATACATACTGATTTTTTCCCAAAAATACATACTGATCTTTTCCCAAAACTTCTGTGTGCCAAAGTGGGAAGTGTTCGTTTACCGTTATACATACTGATATTTTCTCAAAACTTCTGTGTGCCAAAGTGGTAAGTGTCAGTTTACCGCTATACATACTGATCTTTTCCCAAAACTTTGTGTGTGCCAAAGTGGTAAGTGTCCGTTTACCATTATTCATAATGATCTTTTCACAAAACGTCTGTGTGCCAAAGTGGTAAGTGTCCGTTTACCGTTATACATACTGGTCTTTTCCCAAAACTTTTGTGTGCCAAAGTGGTAAGTGTCCGTTTACCATTATTCATACTGATCTTTTCACAAAACTTCTGTGTGCCAAAGTGGTAAGTGTCAGTTTACCGTTATACATACTGATCTTTTCACAAAACTTCTGTGTGCCAAAGTGTTAAGTGTCCGGTTACCGTTATACATACTGATCTTTTCCCAAAACTTCTGTGTGCCAAAGTGGTAAGTGTTCGTTTACCATTATACATACCGATCTTTTCCGAAAACTTCTGTGTGACAAAGTGGTAAGTGTCCGTTTACCATTATACATACCGATCTTTTCCCAAAACTTCTGTGTGCCAAAGTGGTAAGTGTCAGTTTACCGCTATACATACTGATCTTTTCCCAAAACTTCTATGTGCTTAAGTGGTAAGTGTCCGTTTACCGTTATACATACTGATCTTTTCCCAAAACGTCTGTGTGCCAAAGTGGTAAGTGTCCGTTTACCATTATTCATACTGATCTTTTCCCAAAACTTCTGTGTGCCAAAGTGGTAAGTGTCCCTTTACCATTATACATACTGATCTTTTCCCAAAACTTCTGTGTGCCAAAGTGGTAAGTGTTCGTTTACCATTATACATACTGATCTTTTTCCAAAACTTATGTGTGCCAAAGTGGTAAGTGTCCGTTTACCATTATACATACTGATCTATTCCCAAAACTTCTATGTGCCAAAGTGGTAAGTGTTTGTTTACCATCATACATACTGATCTTTTCCGAAAACTACTGTGTGCCAAAATGGTAAGTGTTCGTTTACCATCATACATACTGATCTTTACCCAAAACTTCTGTGTGCCAAAGTGGTAAGTGTCCGTTTAACATTATACATACTGATCTTTTCCGAAAACTTCTGTGTGCCAAAGTGGTAAGTGTCAGTTTATCGTTATAACATACTGATCTTTACCCCAAAACTTCTGTGTGCCAAAGTGGTAAGTGTCCGTTTAACATTATACATACTGATCTTTTCCGAAAACTTCTGTGTGCCAAAGTGGTAAGTGTCAGTTTACCGTTATACATACTGATCTTTACCCAAAACTTCTGTGTGCCAAAGTGGTAAGTGTCGTTTACCATTATACATACTGATTTTTTCCCCAAAATACATACTGATCTTTTCCCAAAACTTCTGTGTGCCAAAGTGGTAAGTGTTCGTTTACCGTTATACATATTGATATTTTCTCAAAACTTCTGTGTGCCAAAGTGGTAAGTGTCCGTTTACCATTATTCATACCGTGATCTTTTCCCCAAACTTCTGTGTGCCAAAGTGGTAAGTGTCCGTTTACCATTATACATACTGATCTTTTACCAAAACTTCTGTGTGCCAAAGTGGTAAGTGTCCGTTTACCATTATACATACTGATCTTTTCCCAAAACATCTGTGTGCCAAAGTGGTAAGTGTTCGTTTACCGTTATACATACTGATTTTTCCCCAAAACTTTTGTGTGCCAAAGTGGTAAGTGTCCGTTTACCATTATACATACTGATTTTTTCCCAAAAATACATACTGATCTTTTCCCAAAACTTCTGTGTGCCAAAGTGGTAAGTGTTCGTTTACCGTTATACATACTGATTTTTCTCAAAACTTCTGTGTGCCAAAGTGGTAAGTGTCAGTTTACTGCTATACATACTGATCTTTTCCCAAAACTTTTGTGTGCCAAAGTGGTAAGTGTCCGTTTACCATTATTCATAATCATCTTTTCACAAAACTTCTGTGTGCCAAAGTGGTAAGTGTCCGTTTACCGTTATTCATACTGGTCTTTTCCCAAAACTTTTGTGTGCCAAAGTGGTAAGTGTCCGTTTACCATTATTCATACTGATCTTTTCACAAAACTTCTGTGTGCCAAAGTGGTAAGTGTCAGTTTACCGTTATACATACTGATCTTTTCACAAAACTTCTGTGTGCCAAAGTGTTAAGTGTCCGATTACCGTTATAAATACTGATCTTTTCCCAAAACTTCTGTGTGCCAAAGTGGTAAGTGTTCGTTTACCATTATACATACCGATCTTTTCCGAAAACTTCTGTGTGACAAAGTGGGAAGTGTCCGTTTACCATTATACATACCGATCTTTTCCCAAAACTTCTGTGTGCCAAAGTGGTAAGTGTCAGTTTACCGCTATACATACTGATCTTTTCCCAAAACTTCTATGTGCTAAAGTGGTAAGTGTCCGTTTACCGTATATACATACTAATCTTTTCCCAAACGTCTGTGTGCCAAAGTGGTAAGTGTCCGTTTACCATTATTCATACTGATCTTTTCCCAAAACTTCTGTGTGCCAAAGTGGTAAGTGTCCCTTTACCATTATACATACTGATCTTTTCCCAAAACTTCTGTGTGCCAAAGTGGTAAGTGTTCGTTTACCATTATACATACTGATCTTTTTCCAAAACTTATGTGTGCCAAAGTGGTAAGTGTCCGTTTACCATTATACATACTGATCTATTCCCAAAACTTCTATGTGCCAAAGTGGTAAGTGTTTGTTTACCATCATACATACTGATCTTTTCCGAAAACTTCTGTGTGCCAAAATGGTAAGTGTTCGTTTACCATCATACATACTGATCTTTACCCAAAACTTCTGTGTGCCAAAGTGGTAAGTGTCCGTTTAACATTATACATACTGATCTTTTCCGAAAACTTCTGTGTGCCAAAGTGGTAAGTGTCAGTTTATCGTTATACATACTGATCTTTACCCAAAACTTCTGTGTGCCAAAGTGGTAAGTGTCCGTTTAACATTATACATACTGATCTTTTCCGAAAACTTCTGTGTGCCAAAGTGGTAAGTGTCAGTTTACCGTTATACATACTGATCTTTACCCAAAACTTCTGTGTGCCAAAGTGGTAAGTGTTCGTTTACCATTATAATTACTGATCTTTTCCCTAAACTTCTGTTCACCATGATACGTCGCAACATACTAGTAATTAATAGTAAGAAGGGTTAGAAGGGTTAATCATGACTTATTTGTTTTTGTGTTGACTGTGCATCAGCTGATGTTTTGTAATGGATTGATGCACCATATCCTTTATTTCTTATGCATCACCAAATTGATCTTCATTTTCGATAATTCTTTTTCTGTCTTTACTCGCTGTTTATATTGCTTTATTTTTACTTTGTTTTTATTTCTTTCAATTTGTTTCACCAATATGTGACGCCTTCCTTTGCTCAATACGTATACTTATACTATCGGAATATGTTGCTTATATTTAAAGTTTGCCCTCATCATACAGGTATACATGTATATGTAGAATAGAGAATGAAAACAGAAAAAAACCACAGCAGAATGCAGAGTAAATATCGGTACAAAATAAATTCGAGTCCTTTGTTAGAATAAGCAACAGAAGGAAATAATGAAAATGACAATGATCCACAAATTAACAGAGGACTACACGCAGATACTGACATGACAATGATCCACAAATTACCTATTTAGTATATCTTTTGTGAAATATCTGAAAGGGTTTATAAGAGGTGTATTGTTAATGTAAAAAGATGACATAATAATATTACAAATGTAGTAATGATAACTTTTGCCTAATAATTTTGATTGGTATTGGGGCCGGGAAAAACGGTAAATGTATGAATAGAACAGAATAGAATAAAACTATTGAACTGATAAATACTTATTTTCTATTTATATATGATAGAAATTTGGAGCTGTACGGAGGGATTTGGGCTTATGCGAGGGAAGTACACGTAATCTCGAAAAAAATAAAGAGCCCGGATTAAACGTATACAAAGTAGTAGAAGAAAGATTTCTTGCCAAAAAATTACAAACCTTGAAATCAAAAGACAGCAAAGAATTGAAGAAAATGGAGAAAGTCATGTCGGAGTTTGAAGAGTTAGGAGGTGAAATATCGAAGGTTCGTATAGACTATCGAGTTTTCTAAACATGGTGGTTTTGTGAAATATCGAAGGTTAATATCGACTATCGGGTTTTTAAAACATGGTGAGGAGGTAAAGTATCAAAGATTCGAATAGACTATCGGGTGTTGTTTTACACAAGGTTACAATGTAAGTAGTTAAATATCGAAGGTTCGTATAGGTTGCTACATATGAATAATTTAATTTTGGATGTAACGCGTCTTCTGATTGGCTGACGTTATTTTGGATCAGCCCATATACATAATTTAGTCATGTGACCGTGACGTCATCAACGTTTTTTCATGTTTTTTCTACGGTTTGAAATTGAATTTAAAATTAAATTATAAGAAATGACTGTAATATTTTTTCTGTCTATTCGAAATAACATAAAAATGTGGTGTACACTGTTAAATAACCCGCTACGCGCGTTATTCATCAGTGTGCACCTATTTTTTTAATGTTATTTCTTCAAAGCATACCTGCCAACTTTTGAAAATGCCCATGGGGGTTTTAGCGCGCCACAACAATTTCAAAGGTTAAAATTCTTTGCGACAACTATTTTGCGCGTGCTGTTTTGTAGTCTAGAAAAAGTGTCATATTTGCATGATTTGTAAGATGGACTTACATCCCTTTTTCTTAAGTTTATTTGCATGATTCTAGTTATTATATCAGCAGAAAATATGAACATGTAGCTGTAAGACCAGGAATTATTTTCATGTCTAAGGATACTAAATAGTTGTTGACTTTTCCAATTTAAAATTATACACAAAGAAGGACCTTTATCAGGTTGGGAACAACACATAGGGATCACCCCTCAATGTTAGGACATTAAAAACCACTTTTTAAGTACAAATGAGCACACATTCATATTATTTGAAGAAACATTTCCCAAAGAACTATACATCTTATGATCTATCTGGTATTATATGGTCAACACATGTCCAAGAACTTTGATATGTTCTTGGCCTTATATCTTCTTTATTATTCAAAATAATAGGACTCTTCATTTAGAAAAGCTGTTCCAAATATAATGTCAGAATTTCCCATTTTTAAGTTAATAAATCTACATTTTTCTATTTTATTTTTTACAAGAGTGACCCCTTGACTAAGGGTAGTCCCTCATTTAAGGGATTCCTCATGTTGATGTGGGTGGGGGTGGGGGGTCCATGTGAAAAATAATGAATAGTACATAATACTTTAAATGATTGAATACATAAATAAAATTATGTTACAGCAAGTGTACATGTAATGTCAATAAATTAGTGAATAAACTACTATTTATTATATTCATGGTAGTACTGCATCATTGAAGTTTGTCAATCAGCCATGCTTTTATTCTTATTCTGTGTAAAAACTCCTTGCAGTTGAAAAATCATTTGCCATGTTCACGTTTTTACAATTCTGACCAACAAACAGAGGAATACAACACAAGTTCAATATCTAGCATGTTAAAACAATCTTGAGAGAAAACGTTTTTGATTGGCTGATTAATTTGATCATGAGAAACACACAATTTGATTGGCTGAACACGATTTCCTCCATTGGACACAGTTCAAAATCGGGAACAACAATATTTTTCGTGTAGATTTTCACCAAATCGTGTTTTAGAGGGTTTTTCAGGAACACGATCGTGCAATCGTGACAAAGGGTCAAAATCGTGTAGTACACGCCTAAATCGTGAAAGTTGGCAGGTATGTCAAAGACAGAAAAAATATTGCAGTCATAATCCTTAATTACAAAATGTTGCTAGGGGGAAATATCGAAGGTTTGTAACTACTACATTAACTGTGGATTTGTGTTAACTTACATGCTCGTGGATATTAAATTTCGTGGTTTGGCCATTGGGTGTATATAAGCCTATAGAAAATATGTAATTCGTTGACTATCTTATTTCAAGCTTCATCTGTACCCACGAAATACACGAAATTAGGTATCCAACGATTAATAATGAATCCACAGTATCTGGTTTTCTACACATTGTGAGCTGGTGAAAAATATCGAACGTTCATATCGAGTATAGGGTTTTCGACACATTGTTATGTGGTGAAATATCAAAGGTTCATACAGACTATCGGGTATTGTATACACATTGTTATATGGTGAAATATCAAAGGTTCATACAGACTATCGGGGTTTGTATACACATTGTGAGGTTTTATTTCTACTGACGTTATTTTCGGTGAACTTACCATTGTTGATCATAACATTTCTCTGCGAAATGTGTAATCCAAATGCCCAAAATATCGCGAGCCTAAATCCATTTATTGGAAACTCAACAAACCGCGGAGGGATACGTACACCGGGAAAAAAAAAAGAAAAAGTTTGTAACGCTGGGGTAGTGAAATTTGAAACTAATTACCACGGAGGAATTATAAAGTATCATGCGTTCGCATTACATTCACATACACCAATGGCTCGATCCGCTCACTCTGAATAAGGAATCGAAATATAATACAATGCAACATGCATAATTGTGACCATGAAATCACTACATTCTTCGCAACTCGGCAGATTCTTAAAAAAAAAAAGCAGAAATTCAATCAAATAGTAAGTTAATCGTGATTAATTGAGTTTTTGATTTCAACTAAATGATAGTTTACATGTGAGTTATACACGTTTCCCCTTTTCAGCTCGCTAACATTATACAGGAACAGATTCTAAGAAGAACGAAGGATCAAATGAACAGTATCCATAACAACTTAAAAACTATATTGTGTACCTGCAAATTAGACAGCAAGTAAATATCAAGTCTTTTTATATATCCTATTAATGTTGAAATGATACAGTAACTATGCATGAACAGTATGAGTCAAGGTTATATGCTGCACTATTACAATCGCTTTGATTATAAATGCAAATAAAGAGCGCAGAAAGCTTTAAAGAGATTAAAAAAGTGAATAGTTTGCAATATCTCTATAAAAGTCATTAAAAAAGATTAAACTTAGTTTTACTGCGTGTATTGCTGTGTGTTTGCTGCCGGAGGGACACATATGTCCATGGATAAATTTATGCAAGCTTCTTATCAATGCTGTATCTCTTTCAATTAAAATACGGAAAAATAAACAGGATTATGTTTTTCTCCAATTGGTCCCAAATGTAGTGGTCATTTTGTCGTGACGTCATATATCGAATGACGTTGTTGTTTGGCATGTTAATACGTCACAGACGTTGAGCTGTCGTATTTTCCGGCATATGAAATGCAACCTTGAAAAACGGTCGGCAGCAAGAGGGTTATTCTACATTCGCTAGAGGAAAAGGGGGTTGAAATATCACAAATCCTGTTTGATCCTCTCGTATATTTACACTTGTCTTAAGTCAGGAGCCTCTGACCTTTGTTAGTCTCGTATTTTCTTTTTTCTTTAATATCATGTATACATGTATCTAGAATGTATTACTATGGTACTTTTGCATGATTTTTAAAGTTATTTCTTAAAAATTCACAGTCTTTGTCTTTCCTATCCGTTTCGAAACGAATATAAATACGAAAGTTTTATTTTGATTTGGTACACGTACATAAAGTTAACAATTCAAACATAAGCTCTTGCGAACTTTTTACCGAATACAAATTGTTAATTAAATGCGGACAGCAGAGGGAGCTCTAAAATTATCTGTATAAGCCTTAGTTAAGCAATCTTAATAATATTGCAGTTTCCTCAAAAGTTAAGCAAGGCAATGGGCACTTGATTTGTACAAGAACTGGTGGTAGCTGTCAAGAAATCAAAAGTTTATTTGTGTATTGCAGGATAAATATTTATCTTATCTCCTATATAAATACATTTCTAGGAATGTGATTGGTTAAAAGCGTGAGCGTGGAGACCGACATATTTCATATTAGCTTAGTAGGGAGGCGGGGCTTATTTCATACACGGTTAGTAGTGGTGTTACGTCCCTTTATATTCCATATTAGGTTAGAAGGGAGGAGGGGCTTATTTCACACACGGTTAGTGGTGATGTTACGTCATTTTTAAAAACGAAAACGGTACTTAGAAAAAAACAGACAAAGAAATTGATGATTAAGATTGAAATAAATTCATAAAACACATTTAAACCTAACAAGATGTTATTGTTGGCATCTGTTTTTGTAGGATTTACGGAAGTAGTTTCTTCATGCTAACAGTATTGAAGACTTGCTTATTTTGATAACTGGGTCACTAGTTTACTAAGAAAAATTCGTTACATATATATAAAGCCTGTTAGTGACGTAAAACGGTATATATATATATAGGGTTAGTAAATTCCATATGGTATTTACTGACCCCATATATACCGTATTATGTTACTAGCACTCTATGTAACTAATAGTAACCTACACAACTTAATATAGTGTCTTGTCTGATATTTTGTAGACACGAGATAGTAGAAAACACACTCAATTCATATTGGAAAGGAGATATATCAGATAACATCTACAAATATTACAGCGATATATACAAATTTCCTGTCATAAAATCCACGGTAAGAATCTGAATTATTTTCATTGGTTTATTTTATAAGTAGTAATGATTTGTTTCTGTTTCCAATAAGTATCAATTATTGTCCAATAGAAAATTGACCCGAGACGGATTAAAGTGTTCTGTTTAGGCCCTTTCAAACAAATGATTTCACATAATATAAATTTGACTGTCTTATAGCCTTTGATGAAGTTTAAGAAGATAATATTCGAGGAAAACTTATTTTTAGTATTTTTTTTATTTCTTTTGGTATCTTTTTTTTTTAATATTGGTTGTTGTCATTAAGACGTTAACCAAACATCTCTTTACTTGAAAATGAACAAAACCACAAGGACTTTTTGAACGGATGGACATATGCAACACTACTGGGTATACCGTATCTCAACTAACGTACTTATAAACGTCGAATCAAATATATGTTAGGATGTCAGAAAACCCATTATTTGCATGCTTTGAGGTATTGAATTATTTCGTATAATGTAATGGCGTCTAACTCTTAATTTTACCTTGTTCAATCTTGCAGACGACATTTACAAATTGGGGATACTTGTTTCATCTTCAACCCACCATTTTACATCGTAAACTCAGAAGTGACGATGAGATTGAAATTATATTCCTGAACTCTAGCTATGGTAAGCAATTTAATTCAACTGTAATGTCATACAAGACTAATTTTAGTTTGTTCATCTCTAATTTCAGTATGTATCTATGTAAGTGAGCGCCAATTTAATTTCAACAGAAAGAAAGGGGGACCTCAACATGATGAAGAAAAAAAGTGTGGTCAATTATGAACAAAAAATTCTGAATCAAGATTTTCCCCAAACCTTTAAAAGTGTTAAAATGTGATTGATAGCGTCGAAAAACTATAAAAAGAAAAAGTGCTTTTCGCCGAAACGTTCTGACTCATATTAAAATCAAAGCAACCACAACACATTCCCCTTGAAGTTAAATGGTTGTTCTCTAAGGTGGATCCCTTCCGTTTTGTACTTGGTTTTTACCATCAGACTTATCCAGCTAGCAGCTGAGTCAATGTGGAGCAGCAATCAGGAGATCGTCGATAATTTGTGTATACTGCCTGTAATAATGTGTGTATACTTTTCTACATTGGTTAGAGGTATAGGGGGAGGGTTGAGATCTCACAAACATGTTTAACCCCGCCGCATTTTTGCGCCTGTCCCAAGTCAGGAGCCTCTGGCCTTTGTTAGTCTTGTATTATTTCAATTTTAGTTTCTTGTGTACAATTTGGAAATTAGTATGGCGTTCATTATCACTGGACTAGTATATATTTGTTTAGGGGCCGGCTGAAGGACGCCTCCGGGTGCGGGAATTTTTTGCTACATTGTAGACCTGTTGGTGACCCTCTGCTGTTGTTTTTTATTTGGTCGGGTTGTTGTCTCTTTGACACATTCCCCATTTCCATTCTCAATTTTATACTGCCTTTAATAATTTGTGTTTACTACCTATACTGCCTGTAATAATGTGTGTATACTGCCTGTAATAATGTGTGTATACTGCCTGTTATAATGTGTGTATACTGCCTGTTATAATGTGTGTATACTGCCTGTAACAATTTGTGTATACTTCCTGTAATAATTTGTGTATACTGCCTGTAATAATTTGTGTATACTGCCTGTAATAATGTGTGTATACTGCCTCCTGTAATAATTTGTGTATACTGCCTGTAATAATTTGTGTATACTGCCTGTAATAATTTGTGTATACTGCCTGTAAAAATTTTACATACACTATACAAGTATTGTTTAGTACATATGAAAGAATGAAGCAATACAACTACGGAAGATTTAAGTTTAATTAATCTAGCGTACATTGCTGTTTTTCATGTAACAATAACGTAATGTAACCGTAGCCTCAGTAATTATTGTTACATTTGTAATTAATCGGTTCCTCACCCAACTTTGCATTCCGGCAATTAGTCTCCAATGTAACAATAATATTTTTATTATTGTTACATTTCCATGTAACCGTAGCCAGTCCCTTGTTGAAAACTTGCATATTCATCGATATTTAATTTTGTGGTTTTAACAATCCAGACAGACAAATAGCAATAAGGTGTTTAGGAAAACATGACCTAAAACCTCCTTCATATAAGACAAAAATACATGGGAACTCATACTGAATGGTCAAATGTGTTCAATATGAAAATTGCAGTTAAGATGGTAAAATTACAAATCAGCCGTTACTGTATAAATGGACTAAAAGTATGACTTTTGAGCAAATTTAAAGGGAAATGACAGGGAAGGGGCCAAATAATGTTCAGAACTATGTCTAATTCACTTTGACTACTGATATGCAAACCTAAAAACAGAAAAATATATCATAAAATAGTGATTGAAAGATTCATAACACTGTGAAAGGATAATTCACACGTGTTACACGGGGAGCATGTTTGTTTACAAATAATAATGTCACGTGATCGCGCAGACCTCACATGTTGCATCGCCCTTACAATCCACTAATACATAACCCATTATCATGCAAACATGCAACGTGAATGTGATTGGTTATCAAATAATACAGAAATAATGCATGTACAGTTTATGAAAAAATTAGTTCATCAAATAGATGCGATTTTCACTTTTGACACGAACAGGTCGGGTTGACATTTCTGTCATCGGGGATAATATTGAGATAAATTGGATAAAACTGACCGTCAAAAAGGTCTAGAGAAGCACATCAGTAGAACCTTAACATTAAGAAGTAAAACTTACCAAAATTTCTCTAATTAATAAACTATATAACTGAAATTTCACAAAGATAACGGTAAATAATTTTGATGATGGTGATGATGATGGTTAAATTGGCGCGAAATAATATTCTTACTCCTATTGCTTTACGTAAAAAAAAATGTATAGAATTGAATTTGACTAAAGTTGAGCTTAAAAAAACGTGAATATGCAAAAGCCTGGTAATATATTAATGATAAAGTGTGTATAAATTTCCGTAAACGAAATTACCCGTATACTTCACTAAGAATTACATTTGAGCGCAAGATCTTTATTTGTGAATCGGTTTATATAACCCCGGTTGAACTCAGGGTCGGATTAACGGAATTTTTTGAATTTTTTGCGTTGCTTTTAAATCATTGAGGCCATCTATTTTTATTACGGGTTTCCACATCTTTAAATCGGAATTATAGAAAAAATGGAATGTTGTTAGCAGAATCAAAACAGAAATGATGAACACTGCAACATTTTCAGCAAAACATAAATAGGATGGAGGATCTGTGTATTCACATTATTTGTAAAACTCTCCTTATTCCTGTGAAGCGTGTGCTTTACATCGAGGCTTTCTATGCTTATCATCGACGCCACAGTACTTCAACCAATCAGACATCGTTTATTTGGGGCATTCGACCTATTTTAACTCAGATTTTGGAATTTTTTAATCGAAATTATAGAAAAATGGAATGTTGTTAGTACATATAAAATAGAAAAAGATGAATACTATTAGCTAAAGCAAGTTTGGATGGGGTTCTGTGTATTTACATTGTTTGTACAACTCTCCTTACTGATGCCATATTTTGGAATTTCCGTGACCTAAATGGTTCGCGAAAATTAATATTTTTATATATAGTATAGTAATGAGCTGCGTCAGATAGAAATCGGCCTAATGTAAGTGTACACATGTACATGTTCATTGCTAACACTTTGATTGATTTTGTGACATTCAAATACAAAATTAAAGATGGATGTTGGTCTGATTTGAGGGTATTTGTATATTGAGTCAATTTTCAAACAGCTACAGACTGTGTATAGAGATTTTTGTCAACCCACAAAATTAGTTAACATATATTTTGATATTTATTTGCATATTTTAAGTCGATTTCTATCCGACGCAACTCATGAATATAATAGTTAACCGTTTTGCTATGCAAGAGATAGTATCGAAATGATATATTTACTGGTTCTAATATAAGATTTATTTATAGGACGGATTTTCTCTTCCTCTAACTGTAAACACCTATTATCTTCAAGTTACAAAGTACATGAATATGGAGTTATTAAAGAGAAGCAAGGTATGGATAAACCTTAATTAATTTTGTTTAAACATTTTTTTTTTTAATTTTCGTTCGAAGCAAACAATTAAGCTTTTTATTTGTTCATTATTTCTGTTTGTGTGAAGTGGCAAATTATGAAATATTTCATGCATGTTCAGGACGAGCACAAATTAACAATGAATATATGAAGAAGATCTGGAAAATAGGGCTGCCACTGGAAAATGAGGATATATTTGAAGATGACTGAAAGTTTGCCTCTCAACTACCCACGTGCGGACTCATAAGAGAGTTAGGTTCTTAACTTGTAGAGAGCGTGGTCATCTCTGATACAGGCAAAGTGTAATTATGATTGTACTCTTATTTCACAATTAAAATTTGTTAATGTTATTATTTTTTTCAGATGTCAGTGTAAAATGTAAACTATGGCTTCTAGCCAGGACAGTTGGATTTGGATGGTACAGGAAATATTACATAGGAAAGAAGAGATGGGGAATATTTACCAACCCAGAATCATTAGATTTAACTCCTTAGTCTTTAGGGGAATAAAGTTTATGTACAACTAGCGTTTATTATGTTTGACATGAAATTGAGACTGGAAATGGGGAATGTGTCATCCGACCAAGGAGCACAAGGCCATCAACGGGGCTTCAATACAGCCCGCAACCGATTTACAACAACGTTCATACAAGTTAGAGGTTTAGCGCTATACAACCAGGTTCAATCAATCATTTTCTACATTTGAAAACGCCTGCACCAAGTCAGGAATATGACAGTTGTTGTCCATTTATCGTTTGATGTTTTTTGTCATTTGATTTTGACATTTGATTGGGGACTTTCCTTTATGAATTTTCCTCGGAGTTCAATATTTTTGTGATTTTACTTTTTAATGAGGTTGAAAAATATCATCAAATGATGTAAGTTAAACCTGTACAGTATGATAACGCATACTGGTATTAAAAGACTTGCATCAGTGTCATGAGTTTTTAGTTTAAAATAATCTAGGTGTATAATTGTTTCTTTATTTAAATCACGCGTTTGGTTTTCTCCTTTAAGTTGGTTTGCTTTTGTCGTTCCGGGAACTTTTAAATAGCCGACTGTGCGGTATGGGTTTTTCTCATTGTTGACGGCCAGTACCGTACGGTGACCTAATATATGTCATTTGGACTTTCGTGGATAGTTGTTTCATTATGATTATACATTGCTTATTTTTATACTAGCATTTATAATTGATTTTTAGAAGAATTAAGAGCTCTATCTTCAACACGTCACACTTTATAATCTGGATCAGTTAAAGGCGTCCTCTACGCCGGATTATGATTGGTAAAAGGTCAATTTACCAAGGGAAGCAACCTCGTTTTATTTTCTTATCTAACGTTATCACAAAACATTATGACTTTCATAAAACAACATCTAGCTATATTACTTTCCATGTCTTAATGTTATGCTACCGTTTCATGTAAGGGTGAAGGTTGGCGCCTGTTAAAACGTTTAAACACACTGCATTTGTTTGCACCTTTCCTAAGTCAGGGGGTTGTCGTTTATTGATGTGGGTCATAATTTGTTTCTCGTTTCTCGATTTCATAATATATAGTCTGTAATTTTTGGGCCCTTAATAGCTATAGTTGTTCGGTTAAACCAATGATCCGCGTTGAAGGCCGTATTTTGACCTATGAAGATCTACACTTTTAATAAATTGTGACTTGGATGGAGAGTTGTCTCATGTGACTCGGATGGAGAGTTGTCTCATTGTCTCTTATACCTTATCTTCTTATATCTATAGATTGAATAAATTTTTGTTGCTGCTTAATGTCCAGTGGCTAATATTTCATACATGTATATGCGAGAACAAAATACCAATCTTATATATGTGACGGATGCATTGCTCTATTCAACAATTATATCAATTATTTGGTTGATATCTACATAAAGCCAGCAAACAGTATAACAACACTACTCAGTCATTATCTTTTCTTTTCGATTACCATGATTACTACGTAACAAAAAATATTTAATATAGCTTCATTTGAATCTCAAAAAGAAATAATTTTAAACATCATCAGTCAATGCTGGTCATATTTGACCCAAAGTTTCTCTCTATACTATATTATTATAGTTTTCAAGATAATATTTACTATATATTTAATATATACTATTGGCACGTAATATTGTATGTTAAATAGATTTTTTTTTTGTTTTTTTTTTAGGGAGACGGATTTATAAAAGTTTTTCCAAACTTGTTTCCGAATCCCATATTTGAACTTTATGCAACATTGTAATATTTGTCTTGACATTTTTCATTAATAAATACTGTTTAAACTAAGATAATATTTAGCTAATAACAAAACAGTTATTGTACATTCTAATGCAACAACGTTTGTAACGTTCATTTTGATTGGATAACGTAATTTATTTATATGGCGTGCAATGGGACGTACGCGCAAGCGCAGATGGCATATGACAGATTTTAAATACATGTTTTAACGTTGTTTTATGTCAGTTTCATTAGAATGGAGATAACAATATCGTATTTTTAGCTCCGCTAATGCGTCGCCAGTAAATTTAATTTGCGACCATCAAATCCCCAATTGATGCCGTCGGAGCTTAAAATACAATACAGTTATCTCCTAAGTTGTAAGTATTTCAGGACAATCAATCCTGTTAGAAGTTGTCTGGTATTTTTTTTTTTTTTTTTTTTTTAGAAATATACAAGATGTAGATCTTGACGACATATCGAAAACTTCCGCCAGTCAGATTTCCATTTCTATAACAGTTTTCAACATACATTTTAATGGACAATATTATTTAGCATTTTACTATTAAGGTCTATGTTTAATCTGATTGGCCATGTAGGTTGGACGGTTTATTCATCGGACATATTTTTGTACTCTTATTATCCCAAGGTTGATTGTGGCAGTTGTTTCATATTACAAATGTAGAAAGTTTTTATCAAAGTAAACGGACAATCATGCACGACGGACGCCAATTGATCTCTAAAGGTTACACTAGCCCTCAGAGCCAGGTGAGCAGATAATAATATGAAATATGTATGTTTATAGGTTATATAATTCAGATTAACTGTATTCTATAATAAATTAAGCTTCTACTTTATAGCATGGCCTAAATTTTCATAAAGTTAAAGCCCTTTGATCATTTAATTCTGTATTGACCCAATATGAAACTTAATCTTTTGGCCATAATATTTAATTAGTTACTTAATCTTAATATATAAATTTAATTCAAAGATCGTGACACTATATAAACATCGGCATGTTTATTATTCGGTAGATTGTGTATTCTAAAAAAAAACATATTTATAGAATAACTTATCGAAGAATTCAAATATAGAAAAAAAAGTTCCTTTACTAAACCATATAGTAATAAACATTTTTTATTTCATTTATTTTACCATTTCTAGTGCACTAGAATATTTTCATTAGTTTGAACTGCCGATTCAATTTGTCGATCTTTGCCCTACGAAGAGATTATATCAATGTTAATATTACCTTATTTCAATATAGGTGATAACCTATTTAAGTATATAACCGGCATAACCCGAAATCGGGTAACACGTACAGCAAATATAAGCAGACAAGAGTTATTTCCCTTATCATGTACAAAAAATGTACTACTTATACGATAACACAACCTTTAATAAAAGATATTTTGCCAGACACAAAAATTACACAGATTATTTCATAGATATACAAAATTATATACGAATATAGACGGAAGATCGTCCTGAATACAAATGAAATATTTGTCACTGGTTATTTGTCAAGTGACAATAAAATTGAGAATGGAAATAAGGAATGTGTCAATGAGACAAAAGCCAGACTACAGATCAGAAAACAGCCGAAGGTAACCAATTGGTCATCAACACAGCGAAAAATCCCACACTCGGAGGCAGGCTTCAGCTGGGCCCTTAAGAAATTTTTTAACTATTTTTAAAAATCCCTCAAAAAATAGAATTACAGAAAAATATAGAAAACAAGAATGTGTCTATAGTACACGGATGCCCCACTCGCACTATCATTTTCTATGTTTAGTGGACCGTGAATTAGGGGGACTCTAATTTGGCATTTAAATTAGAAAGACAAATTAATATCATAGGGAACATTTAAAGCAAGTTTCAAGATGATTGGACTTTAACTTCATCAAAAACTACCTCGACCAAAAATTTTAACCTGAAATTTGCACTATCATTTTCTATATTCAGTGAACCATGAAATTGGGGTCAAAACTCTAATTTGGCATTACAATTAGAAAGATCATATCATAGGGCACATGTACATGAATACTAAGTTTCACGTTGATTGGACTTCAACTTCATCAAAAACTACCTTAACCAAAAACTTTAACCTGAAGCGGGACAGACGGTCGCACAGACCAGAAAACATAATGCCCCTCTACTATCGTAGGTTTGGCATACAAAGTATCCCTCTAAGAGTTATAGTAAGGCATTTGACATGGCGCACAATTCCACTTGATTGTAAGACCATGCAGGACGTCATCTTGAAGATGATAATAAAAAACTTTTGAAGATTAAAAATGAGCAACAAATTATAAAATAAAACCTATGGATGGACTTTCCGTTTATTTATCAATGTTGACGTGTATAATAATAGTTTAATCATAATGTTTTGTTTATTATAGGTGAATGAAATTTTGATCTGCTTTAAAAATATTTTAATAGTATAGAAATACATCTAGCATAAAATAAAGTCTTAATATCAACTTTCACGAACTATAACATTTTATTGAGGACATTTCAATCCTCCTGACAGTCTTTAAACTTAATATTCAGTTGGAACAAGACAATTTAATCTATAAATATTCGTTAGTGTGTTTTTGAAACCTTTTTCTATGATGGGTTCAAAGATTTTTTTATGTTTGATTTTTGATTTCTTCAACTTATTCAAGTTTGCACATAGTGGAGCTCCAACAGGATGTACTTTGGACGACACAGTCAGTTTGATTGGTCGTTTTGATTGCGAGTTTAATTCTGTATCGTTTCCCCTTGTAATGACAGATTTCTCCTCTCCCGATCCACAAAGAATCCGTATTTATAACGTATCAGGAACGTTAAGTTCTCCCTCGTTTTCTGGATTCAGTTCATTCAACACAGGAACAGTCGATACCGACTACCCAACGTTACTAGAAATCGAATGTGTTAATGGCGGAACATTGGATATCAGTCCCGGGACGTTTGCGGGAATGAATTACATCCAGGAATTCTATATCACCAATTGTGTTATATCCGACTTGCCAGATAACGTTTTCGGCGATTTCGGAACGCTGAATTATTTCAAGATTGAAGGAGGTTCTATTGGAGCTACTCAAACCAACAGTTTAAATGGATTAAATGTTGCAAGGTCTAGTTCACCTACTCCACTAGGAACATTCATAATCTATAACTCTCCCATCAATACTGGAGAGCTCGCATCTGGCTTCCTAAATCCTTTGACAACGGTAACAACAATCATGCTGAAGAATACTGGCCTTGATTCTATAGAAGCCAATATGTTCTCCCAAAATACATTAGTCCGTAACTTAAGTATTGCAGGAAACAATTTTCAAGAGCTTCCTTACAACATATTATCTGGATTAGATGCGCTAATGTTTCTAGACATGAGTGATGTCCCATTCAATTGTAGTTGTTATAATGTTTGGTTTCTTGATTATTCAGTTGACCATAACATCAGTATAGTAGGAGCAGCTGTCTGTAGCGAGCCTTCGTCATATAATTGTAAGTACATACTCCACTAGCGAGTTATCGTCATATGATTATAAGTAAATACTCCTCTAGCTGGCCATCTTTATATAAACTCCACTTATATTTACTGACCCCATATTCTAAATACATGCTCCACTTTCTTACTAAAACTTTTTTTAAATATTTATTTATAGTGGATAAGAAACAACTTATTGCAACTTATATGAATACTTTTTTCACTTTGCGGGTTCGAGTGCTGCCTTGAAGCGACATCAGCCTGCTCTTTTTTGGAAATCTACAAGGGTGTCTTTAATGTGCAAGAGATATGGATCTCTCTTATAACGGGTCAGCAAATTATCGTCCCATGTCGACGGATTATCGTCGTTTCCTCAAGACCATACTAGCAAATGGTGTCAAGAGAGAGCCGAAAATTCAGTCCTTGAAATTTTCATATTAAGAAGCCGTGTCTTCAACATTCATCATAAACTTGATTGAAGGCCTATCTATGAAATTACTTGCTGGCGATTTGTGTCGTGCAAAACATAAATATCATTTATTTAATTTATTAATTACAAGATTGATCGCTTATATAAATATACTGTGTTAATTTCCATTGTTTAACGCGAGCGTACATTTTAAATACATAAATTGAATGAAAACTACGGTTCCTTATTTGTGCATTGTTATTAAAAATTCGTATGTATAATCACTTTCATTAATGATTTGTTTCCAACTCTGTCTTGTATTGTTCTGGTCGTACTATTGCAAATATTCAATTTCATGACTGCATCATGTGTTTCTATCAGTTTACCATAGTGCTATCACATGGTAAGGTTAGAAATTAATGGTAAACCCTAGTTTTAAGTGTTTTAATGTCTTATCTTACCGTTTAAATTTATTGACATAACTGCACGACCGACCCGATTTTCAATTAACAGTGGTAAGATAATCGTTGCAAAGAATCCTGCTCAAACTTTCGTGAAAGACGGTTTTAACTTTGAAGTGTTGCGAGAGTTTATGTTCTATGTTGAAGACACTTGTATATAGTGACCTGCAATACAAGTACTGTTCCATTGAGTTTAGTTATATGTCTTCTGTTTCTGTCCCTGACCCATGTTTTCTGTATTTAGCATGTGTAGTGCATCATGACATGAAACATTGTTACATTACCGTGATGAACTTTCGTGCAGGACTGCTTTGTGTATTTTTGACCTGGAACTCTTGACCAGTTTTTCTCGTTTGAATTGTTTTACATCGTCATTTCGATGCCTTTTATAGCTGACTATGCGGTATGGACTTTGCTCATTGTTGAAGACCGTAGGGTGACTTATAGCTGTTGATTTCTGTGTCATCTAGTCTTTTGTGGAGAGTTCTTATTGGCACTCATGCCACATCTTCTTTTTTATTTTGTGTATAAGTTTTGTAGTATTTGGTTGAGGCAACTAAAGTTAAGAGAACGGAACCCTTTTTTCTTGGACGTTCTGGACGAACGGACTAGAGTTACTCTTTATGCCCCTTTACTATGGTACCAACACAGAGATTCTGACTCTTGTTCTGGTGCTACTCATCCCACTAGCACTTTCATTAACACACACACACAGTTTTATTATAAAAATATTCAATCTTAATTTTGATTTGATTATTTTCGGCCTATAATGATTATATGCATGCCTTTCACAAGTAGTATCAAATCTGACATTATTACAAAGCAGCTATTAAATAAAATTCACTCGAACTTTAAAAGAGGGTCGAAAGATACCAAAGGATCGACAGTCAAACTCATAAATCTAAAACAAACTGACAACTCCATGGCTAAAAAATGAAAAAGACAAACAGAAAAACAATAGTAAACATGACACAACATAGAAAAATAAAGAATAAACAACACGAACCCCACCAAAAACTAGGGGTGATTTCAGGTGCTCCGGAAGGTAAGCAGATCCTGCTCTACATGTGTCATCCGTCGTGTTGCTTATGTGATTACCAATCCGGTAAATAGCCTAATTCGGTAGGTCACATTCATGAAAGGGAAGGGGATTGTAGTTACGACGTAAGGAACATTATGATATCCGATATCATTTGTGAAACGGTTATTCCAAAACGGTCAACCAACTCGTGATGGCGTCCGTTAAAATTACGAAGGAATGATTTCAACTTCACCATTTGGAACTCTTGGTTTAATAGCTTCCTTGTGAGCAGCAACCCTCTATCAAGAATGTGCAATCAAATATATATGCAAGTCGTCAACTGGTCAAGTGGCTAGATGCATATTTCGTTGGCCAATTCATTTGATCGACAGGTCATAATTTTGTTGTTTTAAAACTTTTAGAAATATTAACGGAAATAAGTAAATTATGAGTAAAGGGAAATAAATAAAAACAGAACGACTGAATTAAATAAAAGGATGTTCGATATATAATCAGAGACATACACATGTGTATATATGTCTCTGATATAATGTATATTTCGTTTTATTTTTAAAATCTAAAGATGCTTTATTTTTATTCTATAGCTAGTTTCCTATAATCAAAATTATTAGAATGAGAAAATAAATACCTTACAGCTTCTTTTACCGTCGATCCTGAAATGTTAAATGTTATAAAACAATTTTAGCGTCTTTGACCTACTTTATCTTTTTATTCGGATACTTGTGGTTATCTTCTCCAAGTTCAACGGAAACATTAGAATAATCTAGAATAGAACCCAGTTGGAACCAAGAAGTCGGGTTGCTTTAACCAAACAACCCGGATGTTGAACTAGTTACCATGGTTTCGAACCAAAGAACCCGGATAGAACCAAGGTTCAGAACCAAACAACCCAGATGGAACCAAGGTTTAGAACCATAGTGCCCGGATAGAACCTTATTGCATTCGGAATTCTCATGACTTTTTATACCTTCAACGTATTTTCCAAATCATTTATTTATTTAGTATATTTATATATAATATAATATAATATATTATAATTAATATCATTACAGTACAAAGAGCGACAATATTCCAAGATGAAAACTGTCCTTATGATCCTTGTGGAAATATCCCAGGTCAGTAGATCTCTCTTAATATATGGAATGTACATGTATTTGATGCAACCACTAAATAATTTTGGTAGATATTGCTAGAACGTTTGTTCTTTAATAAAATGTTGAGAATGCATGTTACTAAAATGTTAATGAATTCAGTATTCACAAATAAATGTCATTGGCTACGCCGTTCGGGAATCTTGAAATCACAAGCGCATTAAACCCAACATATTAACGTGTTTACAAGATGTTGCTTTTTAATACGTAGTTTGTTGTGACAAACTTACAACACGGGTGTTAAAACATTTGACTTTTCTACTCTTTACACAAGTATTCCCCAGTCCATACTAAGAGTTCGTATTGCTTTGTTTAATAGATGAATGTCCAATGTAGATACAAGTATCTTTTCGTAGGGAGAGATAAATCCTTCTTTCTGAAAAAAAATAACTCTGATTCAAACAAAAAGTTCTCTGAGGACGTGTTTTTCAACAAACTATCTTATGTCGTAACTATGATCCTGTTCCCTTTTCACACATGAGACCTACACAATTAGACAATTTACCGGGTTTGTAATACAATGTGAAATGAGCAACATGACGGGTGCAACATGTGGAGAAAAATCTGCTGATTCTTCCGGAGCACATGGAATCGCCCCAGTCTTTTGGTGGGGTTCATGTTGCTTAGTATTTAGTTTACTATGTCGTTTCTTGTGTAGTACTATTTGCCTGTTGGCCATGCATTGCGTTGTCATTTTATTTTTGATCTGTGAGTTT